>VZRV01000334.1:92901-109242 GCA_013398115.1 Falcunculus frontatus
GCTTTCTCCTCCTCCTCCTCTCTGGTCTCCCGGGTCCGCCAGTGCCCACGTCTGTCTCCCACCTTCCCACCATCTCTGCCCCCACCACCCATCGGTGTTGGGGTCTCTCTGCCCCCCACCACGCCTCGGTGTCACCATCCCGACGTCCCACCCCATAAGCTCCCTCCGTCCCCTTTCTCTCTCTGCCTTCTCCTCCATCTCCCTCCCTCTCCCCCCGGCCCCGTTCCCCAGTGTCCTCAGGAAACTGGAGCCAGATGACAGATTTTAGATGTGTTTGCAGGAAATAAAAGGCGAGGAGCTGGGGGGGAGGGGGGCGGCCAGCCCTGACCCCCTCCCGCGCCGCGTTTCGGCGTCTGGAGCCAGCCCTGCTCCGAGAGCTCCCGCCGCTGGCTGCGCTCCTGGTTTTCTTGGCAGAGAGGAGCAGGAATGTGTTTCAGTTTGAGTTTCTTGGCAGGAGGAGAGCGAGGGAAGATTCCCCTCATCCCGCCTGCGCCTGGCTCTCAAATTTATGCCCAAAGGCTGCGACTTGGGTGGGCCGCGGCGGTGTGCGGCCGGCGGGGGAGGCGAGCGCGGCGGTGGGCGAGACGCCGGATGGTTCCCATTGCTTCCCGTTGCTTCCCATTGCTTCCCATTGGCTCCCAGCGTTCCCGGCCCTATCCAGCCTCCTCGGCTCGTGGGGCCACCGGGGTTTGGGGAGCCCCTGTGGACCCCATGGGTTGGGGGGAGCGTCTTGTGGCTGGGATCTGTGGTTTTGGGGTGTTTTTGACGGTGTGTAGCTGCCCCTTGTCGTGTGCTGGTGCTCAGAGGTGGGATTTGGGGGATTGGGGAAATGCCACCTGGCACCCACCTGGCACCCACCTTGCCAGGCTGGCTCTGCTCACCAAACCCCTCCCTCGGCGCAGCGGGACCCTCACGCTGCTGCTGCACCTCGGTGGAGCTGGGGGCCAGAGCCCCCCAGAGCTGGCACAGGGGGTGCTGGAGGGGGAAAAAGGGGGGACACAGCCTCGAGCAGGGAGGTGGTGTGAGAACGAGGCGGGTGCTGAGGTGGGGACAGTGTGACCTGTGCTACACCTGTGTGTTCCCCACGTGTGGTGACATGCTGGGCACATGCGTGTGCTCCGTGTGCCCGCGTGTGCCCAGCCCTGGAAGTGTTCCAGGCCGGTTTGGATGGGGCTTGGAGCAAGCTGGGCTAGTGGAAGTATGAACTTTAAGATCTCTCCCAGCCCATGCTGTGGTTCTCCGTGTGCCGGGTGTGTGTTTGCCTGTGCACACCGAGCTCTGGGTGTGTCCCCGTGGCCGTTCGTGTCCCCTGCGTGATGGTCACACGGGTGCCCTGTGACCGCGCGAGGTGGCAGCTCTGCAGGTGTGTGAGCCTGCCAGGGCAGGGGCACGGGGCTGCTGCTCACTGATGGTCACCAGGGCAACCGAGGGTCTCAGGTGATGGTTGTGGGGAGGGGGAGGTGGGGGTTTGCCCACCCCCAGCCCCCCCCCACCTCCCAGGTGCACCTCTCTGGTGAGTGGGGTCGTGCATCTGTGTGTGTGTTTGTGTGCACACGCACGTGAGCAGCGGCCGGGGGGGCTGGGGTCACCCCACAAACTTTAGGGAGGGGGGGCTTGCAAACCTCCTTAGCCCTGGCAGGGTGGGGGGCAATCCCCAAACTCTCCTGCAAGGCCCAGGCCCATGGGGCAGGTGAGAGCCCCTTTCTCTGCCCCCTGTTTCCTCCTCATCTCTCTTTCCCCTTTCCCCCCCCGTCCCACCGCCTCCCTGGGCAGCCCCCTCCCCTCTGCCTGCCCCGCTTCCCCCCCCCTCCATTCTTCCTGCCTGACACTCTCACAAAGCCCCTAGACGAGCTTTCAAAGGGGCAACTCATGCGGAAGAATTGCTGCCCCCCTCGCCCCCCCCCGCTCCAAACGCAACCCAGCACTTTTCCCAGCGGGGTGAGGGGCTCCCACTCCCCCAGACCCCTTGTTTGGGGCGATTCCCTGCGTCTCAAAGGGGGAAGCTGAGGGGGCAGGAGCCCTTGTTCCCAGCGCCACCCACATCTGCCTCGTCCTGTGGTGGCTTCTCCTGCTCCTGTCCTTCATGTCAGCCCTTGAGGGTCTTGGGGCAGGACAGGGGCCGTGGGGGTGGGAGTGGGTGGGCGCAGGATGGTGGCCCTGGGTGGAGATGGAGTTGGGGGGCAGGACAAGGACCGTGAGTGGGAATGGAGTTGGGGGGCAGGATGGTGACCAGGGGGTTGGGATGGATTGGGGACGGAAGGGTGGCCCTGGGTGGGGGCGGGACCAGGCTCAGGGCAGGACCCCACAGGCAGGGATCCACGGTGGGCTGGGCTGAGCCCCGTGGCAGGGGCGCGATGCGTGGGTGGGACAGGGCAGGGTGGGGACCCGCGGGCAGGGTGGGGACCCACGGGCAAGGCAGGGCTGGGTGGGACCTGCAGATGCTGGAGAATCCCTGGGAAGGGAGGAGTAGGGAGCCCGCTCCGGTCCTTGGCCCGGGAATGGTTCCGGCTGTGCCTCGCTTTTCCATTTCATAGAATCCCAGAATCCTGGAATGGTTTGGGTTGGAAGGAACCTTAAAGTCAATCCAGTTCCACCCCTGCCNCATCCCCAGGTCCCCAGGCCGCCCCCCGGGCCCCGCAGCCCCCGGGCCCCGCCGCTACCCCGATGCGCCCCTGAGACACCCCCGGGCCCCGCCGCGACATGTTCGACCCCGCGGGACCCCCGGCCGCCGGCTACAGCGACCACTGCTGCCTGCACCCGCCCCACGGACCGGCCCCTGCCGCCCCGGGACCACCAGGTGGGTCATGATGGGGGTTCCAGGCTCCGGAATCACCCCCCGAGGTCAGGGGTGCTCCGGGGGTCCCTCTCTCCCTCCCGCCTCATCTGTCCTCCCTCCTCCAGGACTTGATTTCCCCGTGTGCCATCAGCCCGGACACCGTGGGTATGGGCTGGCACCAGGAGCCGAACACCCTGGTGATGGTGAGTCTGCGGTTTTGGGGGATCTTGGGGCGGGGGGGATTCCGTTGAGGAGTTAAGCCTCTCTCCTGTTCTAAATCCAAAGCGAACTGGTACCCTCAGGACACTCCTCCAGCCTCCAAACACCGGGTGTGTGTCCTTGGGGTGTCTCCAGCCCCCCGGGACCATGCTGAGGGCGGTGCCCCCTGCTCTGCCCTCCCAGGCTCCCGGTTCTCCACACCCCGAGGCGCGGGAAAGCTGGGGAAGAAGCGGGCGCTGTCCATCTCCCCCCTGTCCGACTCCAGCATCGACCTGCAGACCGTGATCCGCACCTCTCCCAACTCCCTCGTCGCCTTCATCAACTCCCGCTGCGCCTCCGCTGGCGGCTCCTATGGGCACCTGTCCATCAGCACCATCAGGTGGGCACCCGGTGGGAGCCTGGCTGGGAGCTGAGTGCCCATTCCCACCTTGGTGAGGGCTGGGAGAGCCAGGAGCAGGGTGGGATGGCGGGGAAGGGCTGGTTGGGATCCCCGGCTCAGCAGACCCCAATCCTGTCTCCTGATGGTGTCACCTGCTCATCCCTCTGCTCTCCGCAGCCCATCCCTGGGGTACCAGAGCCCGCCTGGGCAGCAGAAGGGCCAAGGCCACCTGTACACGCCTCCCCCACCTTGCAGCTCCCACGAGCTGCCCACACGCCCGGGGCTGCTGCATCACCCACCCACTCGTGGGGCCCTCAAACACTGCCAGGTACGGGGGCATCCATGTGAGGGGGCATCCGTGTGAGGGGGCATCCCTGTGAGGGGGCATCCGTGTGAGAGGGGATCCGTGTGAGCCAGGAATCCATGTGAGGGGGCATCTGTGTGAGGGGGGATCCGTGTGAGGGGGGATCCCTGTGAGGGGGCATCCCTGTGAGCTGGGATCCGAGTGAGGGAGCATCTGTGTGAGAGGGGATCCATGTGAGGGGGCATCCGTGTGAGGGGTGATCCGTGTGAGAGGGCATCCATGTGAGGGGATCCATGTGAGCTGGGATCCATGTGAGGGGGCATCCGTGTGAGAGGGGGTCCCTGTGAGAGGGGAATCTGTGAGACATAGCCATGTGAGCCAGGGATCCATGTGAGGAGTGCATCCATGTAAGGATGCCTCCCTATAAGCCATGTCCTGGTGGCCATCTCCATGCTCACTGCTTCCCCCTTTCCCTGCCCTGGCAGCAGCTGAAGCTTGAGTGGAGCCTGAGCAGCCCCCTGAGTGCCAAATTCCCAGAGGAGAGATCTGAGGGCGACATCTCCAGCCCAGCATCCACGGGCACTCAGGTACATCCCAGGCCGTGAGACCCCCCCTCACATCCCACACACCCAGCACCATCCTGTGGGGTCGTACCTGGGATCCCTCACCTGTCCCTGCTCCCCCAGGACCCCTTGCTGGGCATGCTGGATGTTCGGGAAGAGCTGGAGAAGGAGGATGGGAAACCGGAGTGTGAGGCCGTGTATGAGACCAACTGCTACTGGGACGGCTGTGCCAAGGAGTTCGACACTCAGGAGCAGCTGGTGCACGTGAGTCAGGGGCTGCCAAGGTGTTCCCACCCCAAAAGCTGCCCTCAGGCTGCCGGGCAACGTCCCCCTGGATCAGCCTGTGATTTCTTCTCCCAGTTCCCAACCACCCGCCCTGGGAACTCACTGTGATGCTGGAAGTTCCCTCCTGGGAAGGGAGGGATGTGCGTCCCCCAGTTCTCCTCGGCCACTGATGCTTCCAGACTCCCTCTTTTGCTCCAGCTTTCCTTCCTCCAACTCTCCTGTATCCCCCTGACCATCCTTCGGATCACCTTGACCCCTCTGTCTGCTCTTGGTCCTTCCAGAGGATCCCTCAAACATCCCCTGTATTCTCTGCCTCCTCTAAACACCATCTGACCTGTTCTCCCCCAAATTCTGGTGTTTCCACCTGCCATCCCAGTCCCTCTATGTCCCTTTCTGCCATCCCATTCCCTCCCCATCCCTTTCTCCCATCCCAGTCCCTCCACATCCCTTTCTCCCATCCCAGTCCTCTCCCAATCCCTCTGTATCCCTTTCTCCCGTGACAGTCCTGTATCTCCCTGTCCCTTGTCCCCCTCCCCAGTGCCACCAGTGACGCTCCTCTCCCTCCTCAGCACATCAACAATGAGCACATCCACGGGGAGAAGAAGGAGTTTGTGTGCCACTGGGCAGCGTGCTCCCGGGAGCAGAGGCCCTTCAAGGCTCAGTACATGCTGGTGGTGCACATGCGGCGTCACACGGGCGAGAAACCTCACAAGTGCACGGTGAGACACCAGGAATTCCTCAAAAATGCTCGGCGAGCTGGGAAAATGAGGGGGGACAGGGTAGAGCCTGAGAGGGGGTGCAGATGTGGCAGCTGGAGCCCATGGGGTGGCAGAAGGGGGTGTGCAGCAGGTGGGTACAGCCATGGGGTCATGGAATCGTGGAATGTTTTGGGTTGGAGGGACCTTAAAGCTCATCCAATCCCACCCCCTGTCATGGCAAGGACACCTTCCACTATCCCAGGCTGCTCCGAGCCCTGTCCAGCCTGGCTTTGGACACTTCCAGGGATCCAGGGGCAGCCACAGCTGCTCTGGGCACCCTATGCCAGGGATTCCTCACCCTCACGGGGAGGAATTCCTTCCCAACATCCCATCTGAACCCAGACTCACATCACCCCAGCGCTGTCCTGTGCTTTGGAAATGTCCCTGAATTCATGTCAGGATGGGGAGCTGGGTGTTGCAGCCAATCTCAGTTTGGGGTTTCCCTGTGGGGACGCTCTGAGGGGATGCCATGGGCAGGGACACAACAAGGTGGTGGCACAGCCGGGGTGAAGGGCTGTGCCATGGCGTGAGGATGCACCTGAGGAGGACAGTTGTGTTGGGAGGTGAAATGTGTGGGGTGAGGTGGTCCGGGGCCTGGTAGCACTGTGTGACACATCCCACCCTGCTCTGCCGCAGTTTGAGGGCTGTAACAAGGCCTATTCCCGCCTGGAGAACCTCAAGACGCACCTGCGCTCGCACACGGGCGAGAAACCCTACGTGTGTGAGCACGAGGGCTGCAACAAGGCCTTCTCCAACGCCTCCGACCGCGCCAAGCACCAAAACCGCACCCACTCCAACGAGGTACGGCCCCACCCAGGGCTCCCATATGCTTCCAGATCAATCCTGTCCTCTGAGAACACCCCACACCCCTGCTTATAGCCCCTGTGTGCCCCAGCTCTCTCCTTCCCTGCTCTCCTTGGTCACCACCATTCCCCCTGGGATCCTTTACCCTGCTCCTGGAGAGCTCCCTCCTTCCTCTGCCTTCCTGAGCGCTCCCCAGCACCCACCGTGCCCCCTCCGAGGGGACTCATCCGCTTTAATCCCACCCTCAGCTCTCTCTGGGAGGGGTTTGCTTTTGGGGAGGGGGCTGTATTTGGAGCTGACCCCCTCCCTGCTCCGTGGTTTTCCCGGACAGAAGCCGTATGTGTGCAAGATCCCCGGCTGCACCAAGCGCTACACCGCCCCCAGCTCCCTGAGGAAGCACGTCAAGACCGTGCACGGCCCCGATGCCCACGTCACCAAGAAGCACCGAGGGGATGTGGGGCCGGGCCGGGCACTGCCCACCCCCAGTGTCCCCCCGGACATGAAGCAGGAGAAGGACACAAACGGCCCCAGTGAGGCTCGGAAGGATGATGGGAAACTCCTGGTGCCTGACCTGGCCTTGGTGAGGAGCTGCGGGGTCAGTGGGGGAGGGAGGGAGGGTTTGGTGGTGGGGGATCATCCCCGAGTGATGGGATGAGAGAAAACAGCCTCAAGCTGTTCCCAGGGAGGCTTAGGTTGGATATTAGGGAAAATTTCTTCATTCTTCGTTTCATCTCCACCCAAGGCAGTGGTGGAGTCACCACCCCTGGTGAAGTGCCCAAAAAATGCTGGGATGTGGCACTTGGGGACGTGGTTTAATGGTGAACACAGCAGTGTTGGGTTCATAGTTGGGTTGACTCAATGATCTCAGAGGCTTTTCCAGCCTTTGTGATGATTCCAAGCGTGTCCCAGATCCCTGACCCTCTCTCCTTTGGCTGTGCTCTGGCTCTCCCCAGAAGCCACAGCCCAGCCCGGGCGGGCAGTCATCGTGCAGCAGTGACCACTCGCCCCTGGGCAGCACCACCAACAACGACAGCGGCGTGGAGATGGCAGGAAACGCCGGCGGCAGCTACGAGGACCTGTCCACGCTGGAGGACGTGGTGCCCGGCGAGCCCATGGGCACCTCGGGGCTCATGGCCCTCCACAAACTGGAAAACCTCCGCATCGACAAACTGAAGCAGCTGAGGAAACCGGCAGCTTCCAAGGGCCTGAACCTGCCACCCATCCCTGGAGCTGGTGAGATCGGGGTGGGGATGTGGGGCCTGTCCCATGGGAAGTGTGGGGAGAGGGCTGGTTGGCAGCCAGAGGTTTCCACACCTTCCTGGTGTTAGAAGTGGACCCCAAAATCTGGGGAAACCTTAGAGCACCTTCCAGGGCCTGAAGGGGCTCCAGGAGAGCTGGAGAGGGACTTTGGGCAAAGGCCTGGAGTGCCAGGACACAGGGGATGGCTTCCCACTGCCAGAGGGCAGGGATAGGTGGGATATTGGGAAGAATTCTTCCCTGTGAGGGTGGGGAGGCCCTGGCACAGGGTGCCCAGAAAAGCTGTGGTTGCCCCTGGATCCCTGGAAGTGTCCAAGGCCAGGTTACAGCACCCTGGGATACTGGAAAGTGTCCCTGCCCATGTCAGGGGTGGGACTGGGTGGTTTCTATGATCCCTCCCAACCCAAACCATTCCGCGATTCAATGATTTTTCCAACCTAAATGAGCTTCTGCCCATCTTTGTTGCCACCTGCTCCCTGTCCTCGCGGGCTCTAACCATGGAACATCCCGGCTCTGGACGTGGCTCCTGTCCCTGCTCTGACACCATTGCCATGCTGTGCCCCGGGGTAACTCCTCCTTCTCTCCCTCAGCCCTGCCCGGGGAGGTGCCCGGGCTGCCGGTGCCACCCCCAGCCTCTCACCGGCGCATCGCGGAGCTGTCGGCAGCGGAACTGGGCCTGGTGGCCCTGGGCGAGCGCCGGAGCAGCGGCACCAGCACCGTCAGCTCCGCCTACACCGTCAGCCGCCGCTCCTCGCTGGTGTCCCCGTACCTGGCGGGGCCGTGCCCGGGCGGCGAGGCGGCGGCGATGCCCGGCGGGCCGTGCCCGACGGACGGCTACGATCCCATCTCTCCCGACGAGTCGCGGCGCTCCAGCGACGCCGGCGTTTGCGGGGGGCTGCCGGGGGTGGGCAGCCTCACCCCGGCACAGCGCTACCGCCTCAAGGCCAAATACGCCGCGGCCACGGGCGGCCCCCCCCCGACCCCGCTGCCCAGCATGGAGCAGGCGGCCGCGGGTGGCCACGGCGGCGTGCCCGGGGGCTACCCCACGCCAGCCGGACCTCGCTGTGTTGCCAACGGCTTGTTGAGAAGGCACAGCTCCAACGAGCAGCCCGGATACCCAGGCAGCGTCCCCGCTCATCTGGTGCCCCGGCACGGCATGCGACGGGCAAGTGACCCTGCCCGGACGGTGGCCAAGCCTCCGGCCGTGCCCAGGGTGCAGCGGTTTAAGAGCGTGGGGAACGTGAGCGTGCCCGGCACGGGCAGGACAGTGCTGCAGCCCCTGGGCGGCTCTGATGCCAACCTGCAGCGCCACGGCTTCTCCCCACGCCCCCCCAGCATCACCGAGAACGTCCTCCTGGAGAGCATGGGGGGCCCCGGCCCCGAGCCCGGCCTGCTGGAGATGGATCAGTACCTGAGCTACCCCGAGGAAAGCTTCCCGTGCCAGGGTACTGGCGTGGAGCTCCAGGGTGGCATCTACGGTGCTCAGCGGACCATAGTGGGGACACACGGGGACATGGAGGAGGGGCTGCTGCAGCCCGAGTTCTCACTGCCGCAGTGCCAGATGAACCAGCGCTTCCCCAGTTTGCCTGCTGGGAATGGGAATGGGGCCGTGCCGGCGCCCTGGGACGGGCCCCCCCAGGGCACGCTGGACATGAGCTCCCGGCAAAGCGTCGGTGCTGCGGCTCCCGCCATGTCCGGGCCACACTGTCCCCATCAAAGTCTTGAGTACCCCCATCCCAGTGCCTGCGGGCAGCACCCCAAACTGGCGAGCTCGTGCCAGGACGGTGGATTTCCCGGGGGGCACCGGTTTAACCGACTGCAGATCAAATCCGAGCAGCGATACCCAGCGCCGACCCCAGCGCTCGCTCCCTGCCCCAGTGCCAAACTGGCCGGGCCCCCACCGTCCCCCGCTGCCTTCGGCCACGCCATGGACGTGGGGCCGAGCGGGTACCCCCCAGCAGGACTGGGACCGGCACCGGGCGGGTACATGGGCATGGCCAGCCCAGGCACCCGCAGAGCCCAGACCCCCACCCTGCAGACCAAAGAAGTGATGGTCCGGAACTACGTGGAGGCGCAGCAGGCGCTGATGTGGGGGGAGCAGCCCCCCTCCAAGGGGGGTGTGGCTGGCGTGGGGCTGGGCAGAGAGACTGGGCAGTGCCAGGCCATGCCGGCCCAACCGTACCTCAGCCCCAGGTACTGCGGTTACCAACCCAAACCGGACCATCTGCAGAGCCTGGCGGAGCCCCAGCACCTCCTGAGCCCGCCCTGCTTCAACCCCGAGATGGCCCCGCACCCTCCGGGTGGCCCGAAACCGCCGGGTCACCAAACCGGCCTGAGCTACCCGGGCAGCCTGGCACAGCCAGGGCACGTCTACGAGGGGATGGACGCCAGTGCCCGGCGCTTGCCGCGCTTGCCCCCCACCCGCCCAGTGCCCGAGGGGCCCGGGAACCTCCCCCTGTACTACCCGGGCCAGGGTCCCCATGGGCAGGGGGGCAAAGGTGGGCACAAGCTGCTGGGCCAGGGGGTAGCGAGCTGCGGGGGCGCCGGGCACTACGGCGGGGGCACGGAGGGACTCAAAGGCACCTCCTGTTACTACCTGGACTCGGGCGAGCAGGTGGCCAACAGCCTGGACTCGCTGGACCTGGAGAACACGCACCTTGACTTCGCTGCCATTGTGGAGGACGTGGAGACCCCCACGGCGCTGCCCGGACCCCCCAGCCCGGCCGGGGGGCTCCTGCTGCCCTCGTCTGGGGGTGCCAACATGGCAGTGGGGGACATGAGCTCCATGCTGAGCACGTTGGCAGGGGAGAGCCACTTCCTCAACTCCCTGTCCTAACGGGG
Source organism: Falcunculus frontatus (assembly GCA_013398115.1). Lineage (NCBI taxonomy): Eukaryota > Metazoa > Chordata > Aves > Passeriformes > Falcunculus > Falcunculus frontatus. The sequence goes on from VZRV01000334.1 coordinate 103,088, forward strand.
GGTATCCCCCCTGTGCGGCCGGGGGGGCCCCAGCGTGGTGGGCAGAGGTGGGAATCCTTCCCACACACAGGTTCGTGCCTGGGGGGAAGCGGGGAACACCCCTGGAACCCCCCCCCCCCCTTCNAGACCCCCCCGTGCCCCCCCCCCCCCCCCTTCTCCAGTGTCCCCCTCGCTCGGGAGGGAGACATTGCTGCGTCCCCGACACAGCCCCAAGCCTCCAGGTGACCTCTGGGGTGGGGAACTGGTTTTACTGGGCCCTTATCCCAGTGCCTCGGAGCGTGTCCCACCCGCCCTGCTCGGGACGAGGTGCCCCCGCGCAGCCTTAACGCCGAAACCAAAGAGCCCCCGCCCCGATGGGGCCCCATCCCGGTGTTCCCACTGCCCCCCAGCCCAAATCCCAGTCTGTCAGGACTGCAAGCGCCCCCCCAGCTTTGCTCCGGGTGGGGAGGGGGAGCAGCTCCCCGGAGATGGGGCGGGGGTAGCCTGTACATAGTGTTCATACCTGTCTGTCTGTCCGGGGGGTGCCCCCAAACCTCCTGTCTGTGCCACCCCCCCATTAAACCCTTGCTCAGGGGACTGTCGCTGCGTGTTTGTCACCCCTGCGAGGGGCTCCCGGCTCGATCTCGTCCCGGGGGAGGGGTGGACGGGACACCCCCTTGGTCCCCTGGGGCCGAGACCCCCTGGCAGCAGCTTCCCCACCCTCCAGATCAGGGATCCGGAGCTGTTCCTGAGGCGTTGCCGTGACCCAAAATATTGGTTAAAGAGCGATTCGTGCTTCAAATAATGCGAACGGCTTCAAATAATGCTATTAATTAGGCAAAAATTGGTTTAGAACAATTCAGCCCTGCGAAAAAATTACCTAAGGTAACGGAATTAATCATGGAAAAAACAACAGCTTAAAATAATGCAATTTTATATGAATTTTGTTCATGTGATTAATGATGCTGAAATTGCTTAAAATAATGCGATTAATGATGCCAACATTCCATGAAATTATGCAATTTTGTATAATTTGCTGAAAGTGACACAATAATTCAAAAAAGTACTTAAAATAACGCAATTGATGATGCGAAAAAATGCTTAAAATGCAATAATGCAACATTTGCTTAAAATAATGCGATTATGCGTGCAAGATTTGTTCAAATAACGCAACTGTGCGTAAAGTGCTTAAAATAATTCAATCAATGGTGAAAAAAAAAGCTGAAAATAATGAAATCGTGCAAAAATTTGCTTAAAATGACAAAACCAATAAGCAAATTTTGCATTAACGTAACTTTGCATAATTTGGTTAAAGTAACGCAATTAACCATGCAAAAAGTGCTTAAAATAACGCAATTATAGAAATCAGGGTGTTTCCCCGCACACCCAGAGCCTCGTCACGCTGTAATTAACCCGTAATTAACACGCAATTAACAAGCAATTAACCCGCGGCAGCGATCGGGCCGTGTCGGTGGCGCCCTCTGGCGGTGCCGGTAAGGAATGAGCGCGGCGCTCCCGGTCCTGCGATGCTCCGGGAGCACCGATCCTTCTCCGGACTGAGACTCCGTGGGCCTGGAGCCCTCCGGGATACCGGGAGTGCCCGTGGGTCCTCGGGAAGTCGCGGGACCCCCGCGGATTCAGAGCAGGGGCTGAGCTCCTTCCTGCCTCCCTCCCCTTGGCGGTGACACCGGAGGGGACAGCGCTTGGGTGACACCGGACCCGCCAACCCCGGGGGCAGCCGGTGCCGGTTCCAGCGGCGGAAGGGGAGGGGAGACCCTCAGGGACAGAGAGCGGGGCTCTGGGGCGGAATGAAAGACCCAGATCCCCCCTCAGCCGGGCGCTGCGCCCCTTTCTGCCGCACTCCCTTGGGCAGTGACACCAGAGGGGACAGCGCTTGGATGCCACCAGACCGCCAACCTCGGGGGCAGCCGGTGCCAGCTCTGGTGGCGGGAGGGAAGCCGGGACCCCCTCGGGCCCAGGGCAGCGTGGGGAACACTCGATATTAAATACAGCCGGGGTTGTGGTTGGGAGAATAATAAATAGACAATAAATAGCGATAAATAGTGGGGGGACAAGGCACAGGGACACACTGCAAAGGCACAGGGACACATCGTGCCGCGGTGCTGACAGCAGGAATAGGAATTGGGGCGCTCCCAGCCCCCCTCTTCTGCTCCATGCCCTGCACAGGACACAGCAGGGTCTGGCACAATCCCCATCATGGGATCGGGGCCATCGCAGCAGCTCCCCTCTGTCACTTCCCCGCTCGCTCCTTGTGCGACTCCGTCACCACTTGCTGCAAGAGGAGAATTTGGGGGTCAGTCCCATGGCAGGGTTGGGCTTCCCAGGCGGGGCACCCCCAGTTCTCTCCAGCCCAGTTCTCACCTGCCCATCCCGTGTCTCGATGGTTTTGATGAGCACCATCCTCCGTGCCGGGCTCTCCGGGGGCTGGGGCTCCAGCACTGGGCACAGAGGGACCATCAGCACCCTGTGCCTTCCCAGACACCCTGGGCAGGAGCACAGGAACCCACCCACAACCACACAGGACCCCCAAGGAAAGACCCCCAGACACAGTGGGAGACCCCCAGCTTGTTGCTCACCTGAGCTTCTTGTGCTGAAGGAGGTGGTGGGGTGCAGTGGGATGGTGATCCTGGGGGTGAGAGGGGGATGAGGAGGGTCTGGGACTCCTGGACATTGCCAATGACCCCGGCCCTTCCACACCCTCAAGTCCGTGACCCACATCTCAGCTCATCTGGGGGCTGTGCCCACAGGCTGCCAGGCTGGCACCCGGAGCAGAGCTAGAGGCAGCTCCCCCACCAGCCCCTGGCCTTGCCTTTATCTCAGCTCCCATGGGAACCTCTTGTTTTCCTGTGGGAACAAGGCCTGGAGCTGTCTCCTCCCAAGAAAATCCCACAATAACCAGGGTGACTCAACATGGGCGACCTTCCCCCCCCAGGCAATGGGGAGACACCGTGTGCCAGGCTCCCCTCACCGGCTCTCCTCGCCCTCCAGCAGCTTGCGGTACGTGGCAATCTCGATGTCCAGGGCCATCTTGACGTTAAGCAGGTCCTGGTACTCGCGCAGGTGCCGCGCCATCTCCTCCTTCATCTGCTGGATCTCCTGTTCCAGCCTCCCCACCACATCCTGGTAGTTCCCGATCTCCTCCCCGAACTCATCCTCCATCTCCCTCATCTGCCGCTGCAGCGCCTCGTTCTGCAGGGGAAGAAGGGGCTGCATAGGGCCGGGGTGGGGTCTGGTCCCTGCACCCCCCCAGATACACCCCGGCTCTCACCACGCCCTTCAGCCCGTCCACCTCGCAGGTCAGTCTCTGGATCTGCCGCCGGGACTCGTTCATCTCCTGCTTGGCCAGCCGCAGCGCCTCGTGGTTACGGTTTGCTGCATCCGAGAGGTCGGCAAACTGCAGGGGCCGGACGAGTCAGGGCTCGGGGGTGGCTCAGCCGCCCCAAAACCTCTCCCAGCCCCGGGTACCTTTGACTTGTACCACTCCTCGGCCTCCTGCAGGTTCTTGACAGCGATGCTCTCGTACTGGGTGCGGATCTCCCGCAGGGCAGCCGTCAGCTCCGGCTTGCAGATCTCCACCTCGGCCAGCCCCGCCGGGCTCGGGGCACTCACCTCCAGGTCCCGCAGCTCCTGCGTGGGTGCGTGGGTGTCACTTCGTGTCACAAGGACCCGACCTGCTCCCCCTCGCCCCATCCCACCCCGGCTGCCACCTCCTCGTGCAGCTTCTTAAGGAAGCCGATCTCGTCCATCAGCAGCTCGACCTTGCGCTCCAGCTCCAGGCGGGACAGCGTGGCGTGGTCCACGTCCTGTGGGAGAGGCCGGGATGGGCTGCAGGGCAGCGTGGAGGGGATGGGAAGACCCTGGAGCCCCCCCCGGGGGGGTGGGCGATGAGGGTTCGGCACTGCCTGGGGAGACGGGCCCCCCAGTCCCCTCACCTTGCGGAACAGCACCAGACTCTTCTCGGCATCCTCACGTTTCTGTGTCTCGTCCTCCAGCCTAGGGACAGCAAGGGATGAGAGGGAGGTGGGGGCGGGGGTGCAGACCCCTCCTCCTGCCTCCTGTTGCAGCCCCCTCCACACACAGCGGAGGCAAACGGGGATGGAGTGACCCCCAGTGACCGCACCAATCCGCTCCCAGCGCCCCCACCCGTGCCCTGCCCCTCCCAGTGCCCCGCCCTTCCGCAGAGCCCAGATCTCCCAGTAGCTCCCAGTGCCCTCCGTGCATCCCGGGTGCCCTCCCCAGTGTCTGCTGCGCGTATCCCTTCCAGTGGTCCTCTTCCCAGTACACCCGGGACATTCACCAGTCCCTCCCCCCACTTCCCCGGAGCTCCCCCATCCCCATCCCGCTGCATCCTCCGGTCCCCATCCTGGTGCGAGTCCCATCCCAGCACATCCCTTGTGCCAGCGGATCCCCCAGTCCCTCTCTGGCACATTCCCCAGTCCTCATCCCACACATAACTCATCCCGACACATCCCCGGTTCCCATCGCAGTACANCAGCCCCTGGCCTTGCCTTTATCTCAGCTCCCATGGGAACCTCTTGTTTTCCTGTGGGAACAAGGCCTGGAGCTGTCTCCTCCCAAGAAAATCCCACAATAACCAGGGTGACTCAACATGGGCGACCTTCCCCCCCCAGGCAATGGGGAGACACCGTGTGCCAGGCTCCCCTCACCGGCTCTCCTCGCCCTCCAGCAGCTTGCGGTACGTGGCAATCTCGATGTCCAGGGCCATCTTGACGTTAAGCAGGTCCTGGTACTCGCGCAGGTGCCGCGCCATCTCCTCCTTCATCTGCTGGATCTCCTGTTCCAGCCTCCCCACCACATCCTGGTAGTTCCCGATCTCCTCCCCGAACTCATCCTCCATCTCCCTCATCTGCCGCTGCAGCGCCTCGTTCTGCAGGGGAAGAAGGGGCTGCATAGGGCCGGGGTGGGGTCTGGTCCCTGCACCCCCCCAGATACACCCCGGCTCTCACCACGCCCTTCAGCCCGTCCACCTCGCAGGTCAGGCTCTGGATCTGCCGCCGGGACTCGTTCATCTCCTGCTTGGCCAGCCGCAGCGCCTCGTGGTTACGGTTTGCTGCATCCGAGAGGTCGGCAAACTGCAGGGGCCGGACGAGTCAGGGCTCGGGGGTGGCTCAGCCGCCCCAAAACCTCTCCCAGCCCCGGGTACCTTTGACTTGTACCACTCCTCGGCCTCCTGCAGGTTCTTGACAGCGATGCTCTCGTACTGGGTGCGGATCTCCCGCAGGGCAGCCGTCAGCTCCGGCTTGCAGATCTCCACCTCGGCCAGCCCCGCCGGGCTCGGGGCACTCACCTCCAGGTCCCGCAGCTCCTGCGTGGGTGCGTGGGTGTCACTTCGTGTCACAAGGACCCGACCTGCTCCCCCTCGCCCCATCCCACCCCGGCTGCCACCTCCTCGTGCAGCTTCTTAAGGAAGCCGATCTCGTCCATCAGCAGCTCGACCTTGCGCTCCAGCTCCAGGCGGGACAGCGTGGCGTGGTCCACGTCCTGTGGGAGAGGCCGGGATGGGCTGCAGGGCAGCGTGGAGGGGATGGGAAGACCCTGGAGCCCCCCCCGGGGGGGTGGGCGATGAGGGTTCGGCACTGCCTGGGGAGACGGGCCCCCCAGTCCCCTCACCTTGCGGAACAGCACCAGACTCTTCTCGGCATCCTCACGTTTCTGTGTCTCGTCCTCCAGCCTAGGGACAGCAAGGGATGAGAGGGAGGTGGGGGCGGGGGTGCAGACCCCTCCTCCTGCCTCCTGTTGCAGCCCCCTCCACACACAGCGGAGGCAAACGGGGATGGAGTGACCCCCAGTGACCGCACCAATCCGCTCCCAGCGCCCCCACCCGTGCCCTGCCCCTCCCAGTGCCCCGCCCTTCCGCAGAGCCCAGATCTCCCAGTAGCTCCCAGTGCCCTCCGTGCATCCCGGGTGCCCTCCCCAGTGTCTGCTGCGCGTATCCCTTCCAGTGGTCCTCTTCCCAGTACACCCGGGACATTCACCAGTCCCTCCCCCCACTTCCCCGGAGCTCCCCCATCCCCATCCCGCTGCATCCTCCGGTCCCCATCCTGGTGCGAGTCCCATCCCAGCACATCCCTTGTGCCAGCGGATCCCCCAGTCCCTCTCTGGCACATTCCCCAGTCCTCATCCCACACATAACT
>VZRV01000334.1:159814-173971 GCA_013398115.1 Falcunculus frontatus
GCCCCCTCTCCAACGAAGCCTTCTGCCAGTCCCCCGTCACCCCTCGCTTCCAATCCCCAGATCCCTATTCCCAGCCGCCCTCCCGGCCGCAGTCCCGGGACCCCTTCACCCCCTTGCACAAGCCCCCCCGGCCGCAGATGCCGGAGCCGGGGTTCAAGTCAGTGGGGGCGGCCGGCGGAGGTTTTGGGGGCACCCCGGTGGGCGACCCCCACACCAAGGCACCGGCCGGGCCGCAGCCACCCTTTGCCCGCTCGCCCGGTGCCAGTGTGTTCCCAGGGAGCCAGCCCCCCATGCGCTTCACCTTCCCCCCGGCCGTCTCGGAGCCCCTCAAGGGCTCCCCGTCCCACCAACCCCACGGGATCAACAGCCATTACGGCTCTGGGAAGCCCCAGAGCTCGGCCTACGCCTCGTCCCCCAGCTTCCACCAGGCCAGCAGCCCGCTGGGCCCCGGCACTGCCGCTCCTGACTCCTACAGCCTCTCGCCCCTGCGGCCCCCGTCGGTGCTGCCGCCGCAGCCCCCGGCTCCCCCGCAGCAGCAGGACCCTTCTGGAGCCTTCCTGCCCCGCACTGCACTGGGCCTGACGGCCGACAAGAGGGAGGAGGTGGCCGCGGGGCTCTCGGCACCCCCAAACCGGGACCTGGCGGAGCTGCCTGGTGGCCAGGATGGGGCTCTCGGCACCATGAGCCAGTCGGAGCTGGAGAAGCAGCGGCAGGTGAGGTCTCTCCTGGAATCTGGCTGTATCCGGGTTTGGGAGAGAATGAAAGGGAACAACTGGGACTGTGGAGGCATCGATGGTCACGCCACGTGTGCTTTGTCTTGCTGGTTTTGCTCCTGTTGCCATTCTGGGCTCTAACACTGGGTTCTTCTCAGCGCCAGCGGCTCCGGGAGCTGCTCATCCGCCAGCAGATCCAGCGGAACAGCCTTCGGCAGGAGAAGGAGAGCGCGGCCGCTGCCGCCTCTTCACCAGCTGGCTGGGCCCCAGAGGCCGGCGGGCAGAGTTTCGAGCTGAGCCGGGGCATGGCCCCGTACCAACCGGCACAGGTGGGAGAGCTGGGGCACGGCGTGCTCCGGGGGGATGCTGCTGGTGTAGGGCTCACTCTCTTTTTCCTTCCTTCCTTCTCCCAGGACAAGGGTCTCCTCGGGACTCTGGCCACGGCAGCTGGCGCTGGGAAGCTGCCTGGCTCCGTCATGGTGCAGGCAGCGTTCGCGCAGGAGGAGCGGCTCTCTCGGCCCCCGCCGGCGGCCACGCCAGCCATGCTGGACATCAGCGGGCGGTGGGTACCTTGTGACCGGGCAATGGGCTCAGCATGCACGGGTGGGAGGCAGCAGGGATCACCCTGGGAGCATGTGTACCCCCAGCTTGTGGGGATCACCCCCGAGGGATGGGATGATGGCTGTGGGTTTTTGGGTGCTTGGCACGGTCTGAGGAGGATGGGACGTGGCACATCGGGGCTGTACCAAGCTGGTGCCAACACCGTGGTGTCTTCCAGGGCGGCGGTGGGGCCCCCCCAGGCCTTCTACCCCCGTGGGGTCTTCCCGTCACCGTCACCGCAGCAGCACCAGCACCTCTGGCAGCAGCAACAGCAACAGGCGGCCGTGGCAGCCCTGCGGCTCCCTGTCACTTCCCGCTTTGCCCCCCCAGCCACAGGGACCCCCATGGGCAGCCTGGGCACCCGTCTGCCCACCCCTGCCGAGGCCGTGACCCCCTCACCGGCTGCCCTGGGCGCTCCCTTCATCGAGCTGCGACACAACGTGCAGAAGGGACCTGGGGGAGTCGTGGGGTCTCCCTTTGCCCCCCAGGCACCCCGGCCTCGCTTCTTCCTGCCCGGAGAGGAAGGCACCCCCCAGGCCCTGTGCACCCCCGTCATGCCCATGCAGGCGCTGCCGTCCCAGAAGGTTCCGGCACCGCTGCCACCCGCGTCCCCGCAGGGAGCCGAGATGGGCAACAGCCACCAGCAGCCCCACACCAAGGTGGCCCCGCCGCTGCCAGCCCCCACCCTGGAGCTGCAGCACGTCCCCTCACGCCCGCTGTCCTCCGGTGCTGCCCTCCGCCCCGAGGGTCCCAAGGATGGCCCCGCTCCAGACCCTGTGCCGGCCCCAGGGAAGAGCCACCTGAGCCTGGAGGGGGGGCGGCTGCCCTGCGAGGTGCCCGTGGAGCCTGATTTGGATGACGACTTCGGCTCCCACAAGGACTTGGAAGATGATGATGATTTGGCCAACCTTAGCCTGGATCCAGATGTGGCCAAAGGGGACGATGACTTGGACAACTTGGACAGCCTGGAGACGGCAGACCCCCACCTTGATGACCTGCTGAACGGTGATGAGTTCGATCTGCTGGCCTACACTGACCCCGAGCTGGACACGGGTGACAAGAAGGACATCTTCAACGAGCACCTGCGCCTGGTCGAGTCGGCCAACGAGAAGGCTGAGCGCGAGGCCCAGCTCAAGACGGAACCGCCAGCACCCGCCTTGAAGCTCCCCGACCCTGAGGACAGCAAAGATGTGACCCCATCTGCGGAGGACCAGGAGGTGCCCAAGGAAGGACTGGTGTCTGGGATGGGCTTGGGACTCTCTGCCTGCCCCACGGGCAGTGTGCTGGCCCCCGACCCGGCTTTCAAGGCTCAGGGTGCGGAGGCCAAGGCCGGCTCGCTGCCCACCGATGTCAAGCCCAAGCTGGAGGACGGCTGCCTGAAGACCTCGCCCTGCCAGTTCACCGCCACTGGCCCCGAGCGCGTGCCAGTCAAGTCAGAAGCACTGCAGGGCACAGATAAAATCTCTGCCTCCCTGGGGCTGAGCATCAAACCCGGCCAGACCCTCCTGAGCTCCAGCCCCAGCCCCGCTCGCCTCGGCCTGACTCAGTTCTCCAACAGTGGCCACACTGGCGTCCCTGGGCTGGAGAAGGATCCCTACACCGGCCCTGGCCGTGGGCTGGCGACTGCCCAGCTGGGTGGCCAGAGCAACCCCTTGCTGGAGAAGTTTGAGCTGGACAGCGGAGCCTTGGGGCTGGGCAGTGCCCGGCACTCACCAGCGGATGACTTGGACAAGATGGAGAGTTCACTGGTGGCCAGCGAGTTGCCGCTGCTCATCGAAGATCTCCTGGAACATGAGAAGAAAGAGCTGCAGAAGAAGCAGCAGATGTCGGCCCACCTGCCCCGTGGCACCCCGCACCTCCCGGCCCCGGGACACCCCATGCTGCACACAGGGGCGTCCGGGCAGCCTCCCGAGGGGCAGCCACCTCGTCTGGGCACCCCACAGACACCCCTCCAGCTGGGGCTGGTGGCCCGGCCACCGCTGCTGCCGCCGCAGCCCCCCCGGCTCAGCGCGCCCCAGCAGGGCCCGGCTCTGGCCCCGCACATGGGCATGGGCTCTGGGCAGCCGCACGTGCTGTCATCCCCCCACGGGGTGCAGGTGGCCCTGGGGCAGCCGCAGCAGAGCCAGCAGCAGGTGCTGGTGCAGAAGCCAATGGCTGGGGTGCAGCCCCCTGCCCTGGGCCTGAAGCCTCCCCAGCTCGTCATGCAGCAGCAGTTGGCCAACAGCTTCTTCCCGGACACAGGTAGGGGCTGTGGCTGATTGTTTTGGGGAGCACGGGGCCCTTTTGGGTGGGGGGCATAGGGCTGAACACGCTGTGGTCTCTCTCCCAGCAGACCTGGACAAGTTTGCGGCTGAGGACATCATGGACCCTATTGCCAAGGCCAAGATGGTGGCGCTGAAGGGCATCAAGAAGGTGATGGCTCAGGGCAGCATCGGGGTGGCCCCAGGCATGAACAGGTAACAGGCATGGGGGTCCAGGGGGCACAGGGTGGGGCAGGCAGGTTGCCTTGGCTCTGGCTCACACCCCATCTCTCTGTGTGTCCCCCAAAGGCAACAGGTTTCCCTGCTGGCCCAGCGGCTCTCGGGCGGCCCAGCTGTCTCTGAGATGCAGAACCACTTACTGGCAGGGAGCGGGCAGGTGAGTGGGGTGTCCAGAGGGGCTACAGGGGTCTCTTGGGGCTGCCAGGCCAGAAGTGCTCTGGCCAGTGGTTTTGTGGCTCTCTGAGGGGGTGGGGGCTGTGGGGAGAGAACAGAAATCCACAGCGTGTGTCCCCGACGCTGCCCTTTCCCCCAGGAGCGGAGCGGCACAGACCCAACCCAGGCTCGCCCCAACCCACCCACCTTTGCACAGGGCGTCATCAGTGAGTACTGACACAGCAGGGATGGGGTTCACCCTGCCCCTGGGGGCCAGAGTCCTTGCTGACCTGGGGTCCTTGCTGACCTGAGGTCTCTGCTCACCTGGGGTCCCCGCTGACCCGAGCCCTCTCCCCGTCCCACAGACGAGGCCGACCAGCGGCAGTACGAGGAGTGGCTGTTCCACACACAGCAGCTGCTGCAGATGCAGCTGAAGGTGCTGGAGGAGCAGATCGGGGCACACCGCAAGTCCCGCAAGGCTCTGTGTGCCAAGCAGCGCACGGCCAAGAAAGCCGGGCGGGAGTTCCCCGAGGCCGACGCCGAGAAGCTGAAGCTGGTGACGGAGCAGCAGAGCAAGATCCAGAAGCAGCTGGACCAGGTAGGACCCTGCATGTGAATGGGCACCTCATCCCTGGTGCAAACGTGATGTCCCCAGTGCTAATGCCTCGCTGTTCCCGAATTAACACTGTGCCATCCCCAGTGCAAATGTGATGCCCTCAGTGTAAACGTGCCATTCCTGGCACTGGTGCCACGCCGTTCTTGCCTCTACTGCCCTGCTGTCCCCAGCACTAATGCTGTGCCAGTCCTGGCGTCAATTCCCTGCTGTCCCTGGCACTAACACTGTGCCATTCCCGGTGCTAACATCCCACTATTCATGGTGCCAATGCCATGCTGTTCCTGGCACTAATGCTCCTCCACTCCCAGCACTAAAGCCCTGGTGTCCTTAGTGCTGATGCCCCACTGTCCCCAGCACCAATGCTGTGCCAGTCCTGCTGTGATGCCTCGCTGTCCCTGGCAGTAAAGCCGTGCCATTCCCAATGCTGAGGCTGGGCCATTTCTGGTGCTGTTATCATGCCACTCCCAGTGCCAATCCTCTGTTCTCCTGGGTACTAATGCTGTGCCATTCCCAGTGCTGATGCCCCACTGTCCCCAGTGTTCAGGCTGTGTTGTGTCTCCTTGTCCCTGGCACTAAAATCCTGCCATTCCTGGCACTGACACCCCGCTGTCCCCATCAGGTGCGGAAGCAGCAGAAGGAGCACACCAATCTCATGACTGAGTACCGCAACAAACAGCAGCAGCAGCACCAGCACCAGGCCTCGGCCGTGATGGCCCTGAGCCCCTCGCAGAGCCCCCGCCTCATGTCCAAGCTCCCGGGGCAGCTCCTCTCAGCCCACGGCGTGCAGCAGCCCGGTGGGGCCGTGGTGGGAGCGCAGGGCCTGGGGCAGCAGCCGGGGCAGCCCGGGGGGCTGCGCCTGCCCCAGGGCGGTGTGTCCATGGCTGTGCAGCAGGGCCTGTCCTTCATGGGGCAGCAGCCCGTGGGGAACGCCCCTGGACCCGGCTCCTCTGGTGCCTTCTTCAGTGGGAACCCCGCGCTGCGTGGGCTGGCCGCCGACAGCCGCCTAATGCAGGAGCGACAGCTCCAGAGGATGCAGCTGGCACAGAAACTGCAGCAGCAGAACATGCTGGGACAGGTGTCACTGCAGCAGCAGCCAGGTGTGATGGGACAGACATCGCTGCAGCAGCCGGGTGTGATGGGACAGGTGTCGCTGCAGCAGCCGGGTGTGATGGGACAGGCAGCCATGCAGCAACAGGGCGTGATGGGACAGACGTCAATGCAGCAGCCGGGTGTGATGGGACAGGCAGCCATGCAGCAATCAGGTGTGATGGGACAGACGTCACTGCAGCAATCAGGTGTCATGGCACAAGCATCGATGCAGCAACAGAGCGTGATGGGTCAAACGTCCATGCAGCAGCCGGGTGTGATGGGCCAGGCATCGCTGCAGCAGCCAGGTGTGATGGCGCAGGCGTCCGTGCAGCAGCCAGGTGTGATGGGACAGACGTCGATGCAGCAACAGGGTGTGATGGGTCAGGCGTCCATGCAACAGCCAGGTGTGATAGGACAGAGCTCGATGCAGCCACAGAGCATCATGGCCCAGACGTCCATGCAGCAGCCAGGTGTGATGGGACAAGCTTCAATGCAACAGGCAGGTGTGCTGGCCCAGACATCGCTGCAGCAGCCAGGCATGATGGGCCAGGCATCCATGCAGCAGCCGGGTGTGCTGGGCCAGGCCCCAATGCAGCCGACAGCCGTGCCGGGGCAGCCCGGCCTGCTGGGGCAGCAGCAGCAGCAGCCCCCAGCCCCACAGCCCGGCGCTGGGGTTCAGCCCATGGTGCCGAAGCAGCCAGGACTGCTGGGCAGCCAGCAGAGCCTCCTGGTGCAGCAGCTCTCGCCCCAGCAGCAGCCAGGCGTGCTGGGCCACGCGCCAGGGCTGCAGCACCAGCCCGTGCTGGGCCACCCCCCACCCCAGCGCCAGGTCGTCCTGGCCCCCCACCAGCAACGGGTGCTGGGCTCACCGCAGCTGACGCCGCAGACTCCGGGGATGCTGAGCCACCGGCTCGTGCTATCCCAGCAGCTGGGGCAGTCTCGGGCACTGCTGGCCCCGCAGCAGCAGAACTCGGTGGCTGCCCAGCCAGGTCTCCTGGGGCTGGGCCAGGGGCAGCCCTCGATCCAGCACTTTCCGCAGCACGGGGCGGGGGGCCAGGCCCCCTCTGTGCTGCACCTGAGTCAGGGAATGCAGCCGGCCCCGGCGGTCCTGGCTGCCAAGGACCAGCCCGCGGGGATGGACGGCAGCGCCCTGCACACCGAGGGCAGCGAGAGTGGGGGGCAGCTGCATGGGGAGCAGCAGGGAGCCCTCAACCCTCCAGGGCTGGGGGGCCCGGAGCCCCCGGCCCCCAAGCACCAGGCTGAGCTGGGGCAGGGCCAGCAGCTCCTCTTGACCTCCCCACAGCCGGGTGCCCTGCGGGCAGCCCCCGGGCAGCCAGGTGCCCTACTCGCTCCGCCGCTGCAGAGCCCTGGGGCTGTCCACCCCGAGCTGTCCCAGCAGCACGGGGACACAGCCGGGGGGGCAGAGCAACCGCTGGGCTGTGGGACAGGTCCGGCACAGGCCATGGTGCCGGCACCGCGGCCCCCAGAGCAGCCGGGCAAGGGGCTGGCAGGGGCCCTGCCAGGGCAGCCGCAGCCCCCGCGGCTCCAGAGCCCCGTTCAGCACAAAGTAGGGCCAGCGTCGGGCACAGCCGCTCTCCCCCCGGGTCTCCTGGGGCAGGTGCCGGGGCCGGTGATGGGCCAGATCCGGGCACAGCTCCAGGGTGTCCTGGCCAAGAACCCACAGCTGCGGCATCTGACGCCGCAGCAGCAGCAGCAGCTCCAGGCCCTCCTGGTGCAGCGGCACCAGCAGAGCCTGCTGCAGCAGAACCAGGCGCTACGGACCCCTGGCCCCTTCCCCGGGCAGGCCCCGGACTACAGCTTGCCTGCCACTCGCCAGCCCCCTCGTCCCATGGGGTCCCTTTTCCAGCCCCGGCCAGGTGCCCCAGCAGAGGCGCAGAGCAGCTCTGCCACCGAGCCAGGACGGGCGCTGCCAGGGCAGCCCCCCCAGCAGCCCCTGGCTGAGCTGGTTCAGGCAGCCCTGGTTGCCCGTGGCCCCCAGCCCGGCCTCATCCGCCTCCCCACGCCACCAGCCCCCTCGCCCCTGAGCTGTGCCCCCCAGCACTTGGCCAGCCCCGAGCAGAGCCCCCAAGAGCCAAAGAAGACGTCACCGGGAATCCCGGCCTTGGCCCCCAGCCCTGCGGCGCCCACGGAGCCGGGGCTGACCCCCACGCCCAGTGGTGCCCTCCCTGAGCCAGCACACGGCCCCTGGGACCCCGAGGCACCTGGGGTGGACCCAGCCAACCCTGGTGAGACCCACATCAATGGGGCTGTGCCGGAGGGGGCCCCCGCAGCAGGCGAAGCCCCCCAGGTGTTGGTGAAGCAGGAGCCGAAGGAAGAGGCGGCGGCAGTGGCACAGTGTGAGCTGGATGGAGACGAGACAGCAAAACCAGAGGCCAACGGGGACCCTGGGGACAGCCAAGCCAACAGCCTGCTGGCCCCGGGTGGGCGCTCCGAGGCCGGGCACCTGCTGCTGCAGAAGCTACTGCGGGCTAAGAACGTGCAGCTCTCAGCGCAGAGCCCAGGCGAGCTCAATGGGCACGTGGAGAACCGGAATGCCGGGACAGAGCCACGGCCACAGTCCCTGCTGCTGGGCCGGGAGGTGAGCAGGACAGGCTGGGCTGGGGGTGTGATGGGTGAGGGGCTGCGCTGGCACAGCTCACGCCCCCTTCTCCCTCCCCAGGACCCCTCCATCGCCAGGAAGCCAGCACCCACCAAGCCTAAGCGGGTGCAGAAAGGCAACGAGCGGATCCCAGCGTCCCGCAAAAAGCTGCGGAAGGATGAGGGGCTACGTCCAGGCGAGGCCCTCATGAAGCAGCTGAAGCAGGTATGGCTGCGGGCCAGGGCGTGGCAGGGGGCTGCCTTTGCCCCTGTCCCTCCCTCACCGTTCTGTCCCCAGGAGCTGTCGCTGTTGCCGCTGACTGAGCCGACCATCATGGCCAACTTCAGCCTCTTCGCGCCCTTCGGGAGCAGCCCCATCAACGGGAAGAGCCAGCTGCGGGGCGCCTTTGGCAGCGCCGTGCTCGACAGCGTCCCTGACTACTACTCTCAGCTGCTCACCAAGGTGAGAGGGGGGTTGTTCCCTGGTGTCCCCCTTACCCGGGGGTCCTGGACCATCCTGCTGTTCTCACCCCACCGTCTCCCCCCAGAACAACCTCAGCAACCCGCCCACACCACCCTCCTCGCTGCCCCCCACACCCCCTCCCTCCGTGCAGCAGAAGATGGTGAACGGTGTCACGGCCCCTGAAGAGCTGGGGGAGCAGCCCAAGGATGCCGACCCAGCCCGCGAGCCCCACGGCCAGAAAGGTGAGCCTGGCTGGCACAGAGGTGGCACAGAGTCCCTGCTGTCCCCTGTCACCCCCCCATGATACCCATCCCTTCTGTGCAGATGCACCGGCCGTGGAGGTGAAGAGCCTGGACCTGCTGGCAGCACTGCCGACCCCTCCGCACAACCAGACCGAGGACGTCAGGTGAGATCCCCTCTGCGGTGACCCCCCACAAGTGACACCAGCCCCTCCATGGGTGACACCAGCCCCTGACATGTCCATCCCCACAGGATGGAGAGTGACGACGAGAGCGACTCCCCCGACAGCATCGTCCCTGCTTCATCTCCCGAGAGTGTCCTGGGCGAGGAGCTGCTCCGCTTCCCGCTTCTCAGCGAGGCCAAGCCAGAGCTGGAGGAGCGTGTGCTGTCCCCCATCATCCCCATCATCCCCCGGGCCAGTATCCCAGGTGGGATGGGCTGGAGGGATCTGTGGTCCATATGGACTGAGCAGGAGGGGGGTCTGTGGGATGAGCAGCACAGGGAGGGGGTCTGGAGCATGAGTGTCAGGTAGGAAGGGATATGGATGGGGCAGGAGGGGTTTCCCAGTCTAGGAGGGGTTTGAGGGAGCCAGGGGAAGAGTCCTTGGGAAGTGTGGGCTGTGAGGGAAAGGGATCTGGAGTGTGGAGGATTCCCAGCAGGGATCTGGGGCAGCTGGGTGGGCTCATGGGTGGTGGTTGCTGGGGCTGGGTGTGCACAGTTCTGACCCTGGCTCTGACCCTCCTCTCCCCACACCAGTGTTCCCCGACACAAAACCCTATGAGGTCGCAGAGCCCTTTGGGGCTCCCCCAGGGAAGGTGGGGGCAGCAGGCCCAGGAGCCCCCTGGGAAAAGGGCAAGAGCAGCGAGGTCTCCGTGATGCTGACGGTGTCTGCAGCAGCTGCCAAGGTGAGTGTGGGGATGGGGGGATTCAAGACCCTTGGGGTCCCAGCGGTGACCCAACACAGTGGCACCTGAGATGCCCTGGGCCCATCCTGCCCTCTTCTCACCTAGAACCTCAACGGGGTGATGGTGGCCATGGCCGAGCTGCTGAGCATGAAGATCCCCAGCTCCTATGAGGTGCTGTTCCCCGACGGCCCCGTGCGAGCAGCCGTGGTTGAGGCCAAGAAGGTGGAGACTGATATGGCCGGTGAGTGTTCACCTTGTCCCCATGGCCCCCCATGTCCCCGGGCTGGGACCCCCATGATGGGCTGTCCATGCCTCTCCCAGGAATGCTTGGAGGGAAGGAGAAGGCGCTGGCTGGGAAGATGCCAGACAGCAGCTCCGAGTGGCTGAAGCAGTTCGACGCAGTGCTGCCGGGGTACAGCCTCAAGGGCGAGCTGGACCTCCTGACACTGCTCAGACAGGTCAGTGCCATGCAAGGGTCCCCTGGGGCTGGGAGCCTGGGAGGGGGGTATTGGGGTACCCATAGGGCTGTGGCTGTGTGGGGGTGCAGGAGCAGGGGCTCTTTGGTGGAGGTGTGTGGTGGTCCCTGTAGGTCACCCCGTGATTGCAGGGAGTTTTTTGGGGGGCCGGGTCTCCCCATGGGATGGTTCTGAGTCTCCCAGGAAGGAGTCCAGGAGGTCCTTGCAGGACTGGAAGCATATGGGGTGCTGAGGGGTCCTTGCAGGCCCAAGGACCCTTCGCTGCAATGCACAGGGAGGTTGGGGGTCCCCATCCCTGCAACGCTCTGACCCGTGCCCCCCTCCCTACACCACAGGAGAGCCCTGCGCCTGAGAAAACCCTTCACCACTGCTACGTCAACAACGTCTCCAACCTGGATGTGCGGCAGCTCTCTGTCCTGCCCCAGGAGCCCTCGCCCCCGCTGTCCCCCTCTGTTCCCTCCCCATCCAGCCCCGCTGAGCCCACCAGGGTCCCCGACCCCGAGGCGCCCCACGAGGCAGCCCCGGCCCCATTGTCACCGCTGCCGCCGGCCCCCTCACCAGCCCCCCAAGAGGAAGGGGCCGCAGCCGCCCACTCGCCACCCCGTTTCAAGCCGCGCTCGCGGCCTCCAGAGGACGGAGACGAGGCGAGGCCGCGGCTGAAGAAGTGGAAAGGGGTGCGCTGGAAACGGCTGCGCTTCCTCGTCACCATCCAGAAAGGGGGGGCCAAGCGCGACGGCGACAAGGAGATCGCCGAGTTCATCGACAAGCTGGGCACCACGCTGCGCCCCGAGAAGGTGCCACAGGACCTGCGCAAGTGCTGCTTCTGTCATGAGGAGGGTGATGGGGCCACGGACGGGCCGGCCCGCCTGCTCAACCTCGACCTCGACCTCTGGGTCCACCTGAACTGTGCCCTGTGGTCCACCGAGGTGTATGAGACGCAAGGAGGGGCCCTGATCAACGTGGAGGTGGCCCTGCACCGCGGGCTGCTCACCAAGTGCTCCCTGTGCCAGAAAACCGGCGCCACCAACAGCTGCAACCGCATCCGCTGCCCCAGCGTGTACCACTTCGCCTGCGCCATCCGTGCCAAGTGCATGTTCTTCAAGGACAAGACCATGCTGTGTCCCCTGCACAAGCTGAAGGGGCCCTGCGAGCAGGAGCTCAGCAGCTTCACCGTGTTCCGCCGCGTCTACATTGAGCGGGACGAGGTGAAGCAGATCGCCAGCATCATCCAGCGCGGGGAGCGGCTCCACATGTTCCGCGTGGGCGGGTTGGTCTTCCACGCCATCGGGCAGCTGCTGCCACACCAGATGGCCGATTTCCACAGCGTCACGGCCCTCTACCCCGTGGGCTACGAGGCCACGCGCATCTACTGGAGCCTGCGGACCAACAACCGCCGCTGCTGCTACCGCTGCACCATCTGCGAGAACAACGGGCGCCCCGAGTTTGTCGTGCAGGTCATCGAGCAGGGCCTGGAGGATCTCGTCTTCTCTGACTCCTCACCGCAAGGTAAGGAGTTGGGAGATATCAGCGTCCAGCCTTTGTCCCAGTGGCTGAGCCCCACCAGAACATGCCAGAGGGTGGGGTAGTGGAAGGTGGC
Source organism: Falcunculus frontatus (assembly GCA_013398115.1). Classification (NCBI taxonomy): domain Eukaryota; kingdom Metazoa; phylum Chordata; class Aves; order Passeriformes; genus Falcunculus; species Falcunculus frontatus. Next base: position 171,745 of record VZRV01000334.1, read on the forward strand.
TTGAGGTCCCCACTGGGTCCCCATCTCCAACCCGTGGCACTCATTGCTGTGCTCTGGTGACAAGGTGGTGATTGGTCACTTGGACTCGATGATCTTGGAGGTCTTTCCATTAATTCTGTGGTTCTCCCTTCCCTTGGCAGCTGTCTGGAACCGGATCATCGAGCCAGTGGCGATGATGAGGAAGGAGGCCGACATGCTGCGACTCTTCCCTGAATACCTGAAGGGCGAGGAGCTCTTCGGCCTCACGGTGCACGCGGTGCTGCGCATCGCCGAGTCGGTGGGTCCCGGCGTGGGTGGGGGGTCTCTCCTCCGCACCGGGGGTCCATCCTGCTGGGGAAGGGCCCGGTGGCTGTGCTGGTGCCGCCTCTTGACTCCCACTCCTTCCACGTCCCCCTCTGCAGCTGCCGGGCGTCGAGAGCTGCCAGAACTACCTGTTCCGCTACGGGCGCCATCCCCTGATGGAGCTACCACTGATGATCAATCCCACCGGCTGCGCCCGCTCCGAGCCCAAGATCCTCACCCACTACAAGCGGTAAGTGGGGCTGGAATTCACTGGGAGAGCTGGGATCCACCGGGAGAGCTCGGATCCCTGGAGATCCCTCAGATCTAACCCCTCTCGTTCCCCCCTGGAAGGCCCCACACCCTGAACAGCACAAGCATGTCCAAGGCCTACCAGAGCACGTTCACGGGCGAGACCAACACGCCCTACAGCAAGCAGTTCGTGCACTCCAAGTCCTCCCAGTACCGGCGCCTGAAGACGGAGTGGAAGAACAACGTGTACCTGGCGCGGTCCCGCATCCAGGGGCTGGGGCTCTACGCGGCCAAGGACATTGAGAAGCACACGATGGTCATCGAGTACATCGGCACCATCATCCGCAACGAGGTGGCCAACCGACGGGAGAAGATCTACGAGGAGCAGGTGGGGCTCTGGTGGGATGCTGGGGGCTGTGTGGGGACTTGGGCAAGATGTGGAGGGACTTGGGTGGCGTGTTAGGGGCTCTGGTGGAACGTGGAGGGACTTGAGCAGGACACGGCAGGAGGCAGATGGGATGTTGGGGGCTCAGGTGGGATGTGGGTGGATTTGGGTGGGTTGTTGGAGGCTCTGGCAGGACATGGTGGGACTCAGGTGTGATGTGGAGGGACTTGGGAGGAGTATGAAGGGTTCTGGTGGGACATGGAGGGTCTCAGGTGGGATGCTGGGAGCTCTGGTGGGACATGGAGCGACTCAGGTGGGACATGAAAGGACTCGTATGGGATTTGAGGGTCTCCAGTGGAACGTGGGGTGGTGGAAATTGACTCAGGTGGGATATGGGGACCTCAGTGCACTCCTCAACCCCCTCTCCTCCTCCATGGCAGAACCGTGGCATTTACATGTTCCGCATCAACAACGAGCACGTCATTGACGCCACGCTGACGGGGGGCCCGGCCAGGTGAGCATGGGGGGCTTCAGGGTGGTGGGACTCCCCCAGAGGGAGCCATGACGTCCGTCTGTCCTGCCCCCGGGTTGGTGCTGACCCCCCTCGTCCCCCAGGTACATCAACCACTCGTGTGCCCCGAACTGCGTGGCCGAAGTCGTGACCTTCGACAAGGAGGACAAGATCATCATCATCTCCAGCCGGCGCATCCCCAAGGGGGAGGAGGTCAGTGAGGGACTGAGGGGGTGCTGAGGGGGTCCTGGGGGGCCCAAGGAGGGGGGCTGGGGGCGGCAGGGCTGAGCTCTGTGCTTTGGGTGACTCCCCACTCCCTCCCAGCTCACCTACGACTACCAGTTCGACTTCGAGGACGATCAGCACAAGATCCCCTGCCACTGTGGAGCTTGGAATTGCAGGAAGTGGATGAACTAACTGGGAAAAAGGGGCTGGGGGCTGCCACCCCCGCCTCAGAGACCTCGCCGAGCCCCCCAGGGCTGCAGGAGGTGCCAGGGGCGGCCGGGCACTGAGGGAGAGCGGCGGCTGCAGCGCTGCCGGCCCTGCCCGAGCNTGCACCGCTGCCGGCCCTGCCCGAGCGGGACGGACGGACAGATGAACTGGCAACTCAGGGTTTTCTTTGCTTCGTCCTGCGAGGAAAAAAAAGGAGTGGGAGGGGGGCTCAGAAACGCCCCCTTCACCACCCCCCGCCTGCCTCCCTCGTGGGGGAGCCACGGGGGAGCAGCGCCGGGCCCAGCGCGGCCGGAGCGATTGTGCGGAGCCGGTCTGGATATAACGATTATTATTTTATTTTATTTTAT
>VZRV01000337.1:0-39780 GCA_013398115.1 Falcunculus frontatus
GTGGGAGGAAAGTCCCCGAAACACAAAGTCCATTGGGTTTATATTATGCAGGCTGGGTGGAAATGCCCCAGAACCTCCCCTGGGGCCTGGAGTACTGCGCTGATGATGTAATACTGGATCATGGGACATTTCAGGAGTCTTTGACACCTTATAAAATGTTGCAGCTGCAGTGTTAAATCAACAAGAGTCCATAAAGTTAAATCGACAGTCAGTAGTGGCCCATCTTGGCCTATCAGCAAAGATTGATACCTTCAGGCTACATGTGAATGTCCCAGTACTTCCCCAAAGGGGCGTTACCACAGCTGAGTCACTTGGGAAAGGTCAAAGAGGCAAGACTTTGCCTCACAGGATTTGCCTCTGTCCTGATATGGTTCAACACCCAGCGGTAGCCCGAGGTGTCAGGTGTGCTCGCCCTCTGCACGTGGGAGGTTTCTTTGCACATCTTCAGCTTGTCCCTGATTGATTGAGCCACCAACATTCCAGTCTCTCATATATTCTCATACGTATGTGGATATATTCTTTTCCCGAGCCTTGTTAACTTCTCCTTAGACCTGGGATAATTAGACAATGGCAATACCTTTAACTTATCTCTAAATTCCTATTGCAGTTCAAATTCCCTCGTTAGTAGGCATATTTGGGGATGGGTGGGCTTCCCTGGTTGCGGGTGAGCAGCTGCTTCTTTGCACGGTTTGCTAGGGTGCGCAGAAGTCCTCCGATGATCTTAGCAGTGTTTAAGCCGTTAACCATTTCAGTCTCTCACTGCCTGTTGTGGAAGAGGGAACCTCATTGTGGTTTCACTAACCCTGCCCTTTGTTTGTACAGAATGCTGAGTCCACAGCTTTTGTTTACAAGCTTTCAGATTTTTTTTTCCCAATCTCTGTGATAGTGCATGTATTTCCATCCCATATATACATCCTTCCTTCTGGCTTCTATTTGTTATTTAGATGTTTTCCATCCAATTCTGAGCTAGTGTGGTTTTGCTAAAATTGTTGTTGCTGGGAAAAAACTGCGAGAACAAGATATGTATTTTGTTTGAGTTCCTTCATTTAATCTTGAGGGCAAATAAAATTATTTGCCTTTGATGTTTAAAAATGTTCGGTATTTTCAGCAGCAGCTATCATTCCTGCCTCTGTATTCTCATGTGCCTCTGGAGAGAAACTGTGAAGTCCCAGAGATGATTCTGACTGGAGCTTCAGTGCCATAGTCACTCCTGGTTTGATTCTTACCATGTGTTCACCCTGGGGCAAACACAGTTTTAATTTCAATAGTATTTGGGTTTCATTAATTTTGCTTCATTGTATATTTTTACTCTAATTTCATTTGGGCTTTCTTTTCCTACAGAAAAGTTGTGTTGAAACTAGAAAATAAATTAAAAAGAATCACTGACACACTAGGAGACACACAGCTCAATAACTCATTAAGGTTTAGAGATGCTTATTACATATATTCTCAATTTTCATTCACAACATGCAACGTGTAAATTCCATCTCTCTTTTGACTGTGCACAGTCGGTAAAATGATTTACATTTTTTCCTTGTGCAGGATATATTGTCTATTGAGATCCATGAAAATAAACACAATAAAAATTCTGATGAAATGTTATTGTATAGAATAAGTGGTTGCTTTAAAAGTCTGACTATTTTAGCTGCATTAATTGTATAAGCTACAGAATTTAATATTTTTTGAGGAAAAAAGTTAGGAACTTGTTTGAATTATTCATGTTTTAAATATGGCCTTTATGACAGTTATTTTCATAAATAATTTTTACTGCAACTTTAGCATATACCAAAACTCCCACTGAATTGAGAAATTAGGATAGTTACTATTTTACCTATTTTCATGCTTTCTTTTAAAGATAGAGCTTCCTTACTGTTAATATGCTGCACATTGTAATGACTATGATACTTTTCTTCAATTCATCAGTCTGTAAGATTTTATCCTTTTTAGCATTAGCAGGATAGTTTTCTAATTAAAAGACTTTTAATTATCCTTTCTCTCCAGTGTGAGGAAAACCTAAGAGCCTACATAAATGGTACAGTTGTAATATGCCATGAGGAAACTAGTAACAAAATGAACAATATTAAGCCTTTTTCTGGTTTTGGTCTGTAGAGGGGGAGGGTTAGAAACTCAGAACTGTCTCATTATCCTGTCTTCGTTCTGCCTTTTTGGGCCACATGGAAATAATTTGATAAAGGCTGTTGAGTATCTTGAATGGAAAGAGGGAGTAAGAACTGAGGGACAGGATTTTTCTCTTTGTGGACTCAGGCTGCCTGATGCATGCTGATTAGCCTGCATCTTGGTCCGTGCTTCTCACAGTCTGAATTCAACGCTTACATTTAGCAGCTAGAATCCTACTACCCTCCTTGGAAGAATGACTTTAGATCCATATTTATTCATCATCCTTATAAGAATCTCATTTATGTGATCAAAAAGGGTACTTTACTTCCAGCTTGACACTCCTATATTACAGTTGCAATGTTTTTGTCCCAGAATACAGACAAATTAATTTCTTGATATATGCCAAGTTATATTGCTCTTTCCTGACCAAATAAACTGATATAAATATGTTGCTTGTACTACACTTGGATGCTGACTCTCGTAAATTGTGGTGACATCCAGAAAATTACTCATTAGGAAGAGGTATTTAGAATAAATGAGCTGTAGATTGAAGAAGCAAATGTGCTATAAATCTCATTTTTTAATGTGTTTGATTTAATTTACAGTACTGATTCTGGTCCATCTTCATCTGAATATTGCTTTCTTCTTCAGGATTTTGAACAAAATATAAAGCAGCCTAACAGGACTGTGCATACGTGGTTACCTTTGACAGGCTCTTGGGCTTTCAAGGAGAGTAAGAAAAGATGTTTGCCCTAATAAAGGGATTATTTGAAACAGAAGAAAACCACTAATTTCTAATGAAAAACTGCTAAGCATAAAAAAAAGAAAATAATGTGCCATATGGAAATTATGCCAAAAGATAGAATTTATTACCAAATAAAACTGTTGGCATGTGCATTTCACAGTTTCCTCCATTCCTAACCAGTGTGTTTTTAGAGGCTTTCTGTAGGGTTAGTTGCCCAGACTTCTGCAAAAACAACAGTTTGTCGTTATTGCGGGAGGTGTTAGGAAATCAAATCCAACTGGAGCACCGAATGAAATTACAGACTCGTTTTGTCCCAGCTGTGTGACACATGCCAAGAGCTGATTTTTCAGTGCAGACATTTAAAGAAATGAATACAGAATTCTATTTGTTCTCCTGCTGAATGAATTATCCTTATTGTGTTTTTCATACTTCCATGTGCTATTTAATATTTCAGCAAAGTCACTTTTTTCCTTCACTTCAATGAAGATGCTTTTACATGTCTTGTTTTAGTTTAATAAGTGGTCTTATAATGATAAAAAAATTAACAACATATATAAAACTTGAGTTTGATTACTAAATATTGTTTGTGCAACCGATTAAACTGTCTTTAACTGATTTATCAAAGATAACTTATAATGACTTATAACAGCTTCCTATGTGATATCGTTGATGTTGTTTTATCAAATGACATCTTTTCTAAAAAAATATATATAAATATGGAATTTCAGAATGATTCAGTTACTGACATTACGGAAAATTCTTGTGAAATTTCTTCTTATGTTCTCTCATTTCACAGAACCTGCTAATGAATACTCACATCCCAACATGGTTTTGAATCTTTTAAAAATGTGTTAAATATCTGAACTTCTGTGCCATCAATTTCCTTTATTATGTACAGTTTTAATTAGGTCACATTATGGAAAGTATTTCCCCTCGTCTTCCTTCTCCCACCTACTTCAGCTGTTTGTCTATGAAAGTGGATGTTTGCATTATCACCTCAGATAAGATCGGTGCTCTCTAACTGTGAGGTTGAGTTGCAGTTAGCATGCATTCAGCATGCATTTTTAGAAATCTGTCATGTAGATTGCATACAAATTTTAACATGACGTGTTCAGGGGGCGCTTTTTGTGTAAGCACCTGCTGAATGAACTTTGTCAGTGTGTTCAGCAGTGTTTACTGCATTCAAATTGCATTGCCATAAGGAGGGTGAAGGGATGAATTTGAAGACGTGAGATTGCCTCGCTTCCACTCGGGCATGCAGTGTGACTCTCACAACTAAGTTGGCTGAGATCCTTGAGACATGAAAGGGAATTCTTCAGCAAGAACAATGGTGTTTTTATCTGGCAGTAGGAAAAGATGTGAGGGAACACAATTAAGCTCCATACGCTTGTGCTGAATGACTTGATTCAGCTATATTCGTTCACTGATATTTCAGTCCTGTTCCTGTGATTGGCATGGGGAGGAATCCAGGAGAATGAGTCCATAGAAGCTCTCTTCACAAGGACAACTTTCTTATCTATAACCTGTCAAATTTGCTAAAAGCTAATGTCAGTGTATTAAACCCTTTCTGAGTGTACTTGTGCAATTTGTTCATCGGTTCGGTTCTGTGAACAGAGCACATCCTTGAATGTCTTTTGTCTCCCAGGCCTCTCCTAATTTGCCGTCTTTGGCATTTAATGTCAAGGAAATAGTATAATGTGAATTTGTGAAAAATATTTTCAGCAAGTTCATGCTGATACGGAATTTCCCTGAGAGGCAACATTAATAATGGGTTGGCACAACACATTTGCTGGAGTGGGTTTGATGCCTTGATTGAGTTTCCGTGGTGCGTTTGTTGTTGCTTTGGGGAACGTGTGGATATTGGGTTCAACAGACCATAGAATTTTGAATTAACCTCTCTTTTTCTCTTCATGAATATAATGGCTTCACAATCTGTTCTTGCTTTGGCCTTTTATTTAAGGGAAGAAGTGAAGCTTTGATTTAAAACAAAAAACTCTACTATTTTTGAGAGCATTGTGAGGAAAAATAAATATGCATAAGGAAACATTGATTCATAAGAATCTCTTAGACTACTTTCCCCAAAGAGTTTCTTGCACTGATTCTCCATAAAATATTCATTTTAGCCCTACAGTACAAAAGATGAAAACCATTAGCACTAAGTTCAGAATATGGCAGCTCCAGTTTTGCGCTTTGTTTAGGAGAAGCCTATGATGATTTTCAACAGTCCTGGTAAATGCTGGCAGATGTCTCATTTTAGGTAATTTCTCTTTTTCTGAGAGTTGTAATTGAATAATGTAGTTTTATAAGATGAAGAATGGAATATAATAGTTTCTTTTTTCTTTTTAATTCTATTGCAGTGCTCAGAGTATGTTCTGCTTGCCTTTTCAGTCAAGAAATTTGCTCTGAGGGTCTCACAACACCAGAGTAGCAGTCTGATCCTTTCATTATTTCCACAGCTTAAGAAGTTCCTTTAGTGTGTGTCTGTGTGTTTGACAGAGCTATGCACTTGGATGGGAGAGGGCAGAGCTGCTAATAGAAGATAATAGTGAGAGGCTGTAGCCATACTGCAGGGTGAAAAATGTGCTCAGGTTAACTTAAGGGAAAGTTGCTATAATACCTACTAATGTGGTGATTTGTAAACTGAGGTACAGGGTGAGTATGAAATTAATATTATTTAATTATGGCATAATTACTGAGGTACACAACCTTAGCATATTATTTTTACTCCTTAAATTGATATGATAAGATTAAATTTATTCTTTAATGTTTTACTATGTTTAATCCTTTTTTGCTTATCAAGGGATGCGTTCAAGTTATTTTAAATTACTATCTGCCTTCTTTTGCTCAAACTCACAGCATTTTGGTTGTTACTCTCACAAGTTTATATTTAAAGTTTTTATATCTAAGCTTTGAATTCAAAATTAAAAAAAAAAAATCTGTGGTATCTTTGATTTTATTTTAAAGAAAAGCTTGTGTGAACAGTTTTCCAAGTTTATTAGTTTAACTATTTTAGCAGAAAGCCATTGGCATATTCCTGAATGTTCTTTCTACCTAAGTGCTGGGCATGATTACAAACCTGTTTGATACTTTAGTGATTTGTTTCCAGAAATCCTTGTTGAAATTTGTGTGGGTTTTAGAAAGTGAGTTAAATTGTGGAAAATTAAATTAACCTTTGTGACAGCCTGTCTGTATTTCAAACTGGCAGTAAATGTTTTGGGTGAAATTTATTTGCTCTAGGAATTAGCTGAATTGATGATGACCAGAGTTTTAACTGTTTAGAAAATGGTGTTGTAAGGCTGGTAGCGTGCTTTCCTTTTTTTTTTTTTTTTCCTCTTTACTGACAGGTCCAGAAGTGGCAGCTTCCCTGTCTTGTTTATAAAACACTACAGCAAGCATAAAAGGGCTTTGCATTGATTATTGTATACACCAGGATTTTCCCCAAATTTTCTTTTTACTATTTTAGCTCCATTTTTTGTAACATCGAATAAAGCAAGAAACAAATAAATTTGTCTTTGCAGCAAGACAAGCTTTAAGTAGCATAAGCATGGGGTGAAACTGGAGGAGTAGGGGGCACTGTTGTTTTATTATCAAATGGCTTAATATTCCTGCTCTTTTTGGTCTTGCCTCTGCACCTACCAGCTCCACAGGCTGGACCTAATCTTGCATGGACCAAATTTTCTGAGTGATCAGCACCTGTTACTGTAAGCAGGGCACAGAGAAGTAAGAACTCCAAGAATCCTGTAAAAAGCTGAGAAACCTTTCTTTAATAGTGTCTTTTCTGCTATTTTTATCTGTAATAGTGAAAAAGGAAAATTTCATCAAAAGTTGTGATGATGTTGCCAAGCCCACACAACTGCGATTGACTTGGTAATCCAGCTTCTTGCATGATGCAAAATGTGGGCAGTTTTGGTATCCGAAAAAATGCTGCTTTTTTGCATGCAAATAGAAGTCACTTAACTTGTCACCATATGGAGCAAAAGTAATTACTGAGGATGAAAGACAAAGCAAGACAATTAACATGCTTGGGGTTTGTCAAAGAGACAGCCTATGGCTCAGAATACTGTAGTTCAGGTTTTATGGTGAAGATCTTTGGGAATGCACCAGAGTAGTGATTTGAAAGATTTATTCATTTATTGCAGTGACAAATGCAATGAAAATGTGTTCAGAGGCTTGCTTTATAGTCAATTGCTTCTTGTATCCGATCCATTTATCAGGTATTTGACTAGGAGGAACTCAGTATAACATTGTATTGATGTAGATAAGAGCAGAGCAAAACATGTTGAATTTCATAGGCTTGGCTATGATACAGCAGAGCTGAATATCACTGTATCTTAAATATCAGGTATTTTCTTTGATAGGATTTGTGCACCTGATGAACATGATCTCTCTGTCACGGTCTTACAACATGGTAATTTATAATGATAAATCTAAGGAAATTGTAGGTACACAGAAATAATGTAAAGAGATTGCTCATCATTTCCTTGCGTGATTTTGGTCCAGGATACAATAAGAGCTATTAATTGTTTTGTGGCAGAATGTTAGAAACTGAGTGTTTTAGAGCACACCTTCACATTTGCCCTGGTCTAGGCTGTGAAAGGCCAATTCATCTGCATAGGATAATGCACCTATACAGTCACATTATTTCTTCAGTTGTTTTATTCTCAGGAATAAAAGCTTTCCAGGGAAGTTTCAGCTCTTACAGCCATTAAGAAAATGCTCTTAACAAAAGACCCAGCAAAAGAGTTTGCAACTGGCCAGGCAATTAATTTGCATTGTGCAGTCCTCATGGTCTATAGTGGGTGCTTGGTGCAACTCTGAGAATTAGGGATGCCATTAAACCCTTTGTTACCACAGGTTCTTCAGTCCTGAGTGAAAGAAGTCCTTAATGTGGTATCAAACTTGCTTTTAACTGGGTTAAAAATGAGCTATTTTGCCCCATTCAGGAAATGCCTCAACATTTTCTCCACCCTAGGTGGCACATTTCTTCCTCTTCATGGTTCAGTGTATTGGATAGGGAATCTGTGGACAATAATAGGTCTGGAATCCAGTGTATATTCCTACCTGTGTCAGAAGTCTCCATGTCGCATTCACTGGATTTATAGTTAAATTTTTTTCTAAATAATACTTCCTAATATTGGAGTAATGAATATTCAAGCCATGTTTTAGATATGGTTGTGCTATTATACAGTATCCCTTTTCTTGCAACAATTTTTCTTTAAGGTAAGATTTGCATGGTACTCCCCTCTGAATGTTTCAAATATGTAAAAATAAGAAGATGGAAAATTAGAGAATAGAAGTTGACTTCTTTTAAGCATTTCTTACCAAGGAGGACGTTGTAATAAAAATTATGGAGCATATCAATAAAATACTATTGTCTACTTGTGAAATGGTTGAAATAGTCTGAAAATAGATACTATGCACTTAAAATTAAGAATGTGTTGCTAACCTATAACAAAAAATACAAAACTCAACAGGAAAAGTAAAAAAGAATGTCAATTTTGTTTTATGCAATTGGTGTTCTGAAATGGTGTGCTGCACCACACGTTTATATGCCTGCACAAATATGGATCCGTTACTTACACAGTTGTTATTATACTGGACTAATGATGAGAACGTGAAGCCAGAAAGGATAGGTTACACACACACACAAAAGGTTGTTTTGTAGTTGACCTCGCTGACGTAACTGACTTGGCTATGGCATGTTTTGTGATTGACTCGCCTGAGAATAGCATCAACTTGTTCAAGGGTTGTGTTTTTGTTTTCTTTTTGTATGTCAGAGAAAGCAGCCTTAATTAAGATTTGTGTGATGACTATAGCTGAATTTTTCTTCATTTAGTCAAAGCCTTTAAATTTCTTAATAGTGCTGTTTATAGTATGCTAATTTGAGTTAATTGTACTGCACTAGATGAGACACTGATTTAGAAATGCTTGTAATAGTCCAATTTTGAGTGGAAAGAGACCCTTTCTTGTTTTATTCTTGTAGGCAAGTATTGTCTGCTCTGACCTGCAATTCATGTAATAAATCATTTTTAACACTGGCACAGGTGTCCTTTTGAGTTTAAATATGTTTTCCATTCATGTTGTCTGCTATAATTTTTTTCTGATGTATGGCTCATTATCACATCATTCTGTGTGAAAGTATTTTTATAACATCAGTTTTTGCAGACATTTCTACTTTCATAGCTGAATTTCCTATACTCATTTTTTGAGTTTTGTATTCAAACTGTATTCATGAGCTTTAAAATACCATATTCCAATCACTCTTGCAATTTTTCAGTGAAATTTGAATCTGTCTGAACCTGATTTATTCTCTAGTCTGAAAACAAATGGTCTGATCAAGTAATGGTTGAGAAAGTAGCAAAGAATTATAGAGTTCTGTAATTTCAGATATAGATAGCTACCTATGGCATTACAGAGGTGAGGACTTGACTCTGCAGAAATGATTTATAGTAGTTCTTAAATGTACAGCTAGTATTTCTGGTAGACTGTGTGTAAAAGAATACAGGAATTTCTCTTTTTAAAAGTATTTTTTCCTTCTGTTTGAACTGAAAAAAAAAAGGGTAAAATAATATGGTTGATGATCCAGTCCCTTCCAAAGTAGGATTAACTATACCTAGGTTATTCCTGACAGATATTTGTTTCTTAAAGACACCCAACTGTGGGAACTCCAAGGCTTGCTTAACAATCTGTTTTAGTGTTGCAGTAATTTTTCTAACTGTTGGAAATCTTTTCAGCATCTTGGTACAACTTAATTTCTCTAGTTCCTTATCGCAGACAAGACATTCCTCTTTAGATCTACCTTTTTTACATTAAAAGATTGCTATCATCTTTTTCTTCAGACTCCGCTTCTTTAACCTTTAACAATCACGTGTTATTAAATCTCAAATCTTTCCTTATTGGTCAGACTCATGATAGTTTTCCTTTTAACTTTTCACTATTCATTTCTGTCTCTTTGAGCTGCCCCAAACAGGGCAGAAACAATCCATCTAGAGTTTTCCCAAAAAACTGAAGCAAAGCAGAAGATTTGTCTTTGTATCCTGCAGGTACTTTTCAGTTTTACATATCCAAGGTGTGTTTCTTGCAACAGAATGACACTTTTGATTTATTTCCAGATTGGATTGAGATTAGATCTCTAGATCATTCTCTGAGAAACCTCTACCTACACAATTGTGGTATCTAGATTTGCTCCTGTCCCTCAGAAATTTGTATTCTGTCTGACCTTTCAACACACCAGCAGGTCCAATACTTACGTATAGACTTTAAATGCAGTAAGCAGACTCTCTGCATGACTCTTGCTAAAACTTGAAACAAGCCTGTTTGAGGAAAAAAAAGAGATAATTTTAGGCAATAGTGTAATCATGATTACACTTTGCGTACCGTTGTCTAATCAGTTTTGAACCCACACAATATTAGTAGCACTTAGACAAATTTTCCTTTTTGTATGCATGGGGATTTTCTATGAGGCAAAGGGTACGTACATAAATGACCTTGCTCACAACTCACCTCTCCACAAGGTCTCTTACTATTTTGTGGAGACAATGAATTCTGTTGACTAGATTTGTTCTTAAATGATTGACCATATCTGAATTAATTGATTTTTGACCATTCTTATGTCCTTTTCATATTTACAGCTACTTACAAATCACGTTGTTTATTTGTTCCAGAGCTTTTCTATGACTTAACAGGAGACAAAAAAAAAAAGTTATTTCTAAGTTTCTACTTTTTTGTAAGATGAATATTATGTTTTCACTTCTTCCATTTTATTGATACCTCATGTGTCCTTCCCAGATTGCTTTTTTGATGGCAGCATGATTCTGACATGGTTTTACCAATTCTCTAAGTACCCTAGGAGGAAGTTCATCAGGCATGTCTGCTCTGAAAACTAATTTACTTAAGTACTCTACAACCTTTTCTCTCTGTATTTTTTAATTGAAATAATTCTTTTGCTGTTTTTATTAATTATGCTAGCCACCTTCTCATTGTTGACCTTTGTAATTAAAACTAATGCAAAGAAGACATTAAATGCTTTGGCCTTCACATCTGTCAGTAACTTTTTTTTCCTCTATTGGATAGCAGAAAACACTTTTCTTTGTCCTCCTCTTAGTCACTTTGAATAGATTCGGTTTGATTAGTGCGGGATGCAGATATTTTAATTACGTTTTGTCCTCCCAGTAGGCCAGTTTAAATTTCCACAGAAGGGATTTTTTTTTTTTTCATTGACCTTTTTGTATTCATGCTCATGCCAAAAGTTGAATTGCTGGTATTCCTGGAAAGTCATATACCAGTAAATACACATTATTTAAACTAAAGAGAAAAAAAGAAAAAAAGCATTCAAGCCTAAACCGGGAAAAGTCAAACTGAAGAGACTTGACAGTTTTGTTTTGCTGAGTGACACATTCAGCCCCTCATTATTCACACACAATGGAAGTGAACACTTCAGCAATTGGAAATCACTTTGGCATCATCAGTCAGAAGATTTGATGGTGTGAATGTTCCTGATTTTCTAGTCTGCTAAAAGGGGACCTTTTATATTCTGGAATAGTTTTATTACATTTAGAAATTTTCAGTCTTATCTGTTCTACCAAGAGACATGAAAGTATCCTGAAGCATGATATTAACACGGACATGTTAAAATTAATCTAATGAGGGTAACAATCATATCGCAATCTTACCTCTTTCAGAATTAACTTAGACTTATTCCCCTTGACTTGCTTAAATTCCATATATTTTTTTTTAAAATATAATCCTTTTAGGTTTACTCCTGCTGCAATTTTAAAATATAAATCCTTAGCGTATATTCTCCCTGGGACAGGACACATGGGAATGGCTGAAGATGGTTTAAAGCAGTTAAGAGGGGACACATAGGGAATTTTCACTAAATGAATCCTTTAAAATTTTCTCTAGCATCTGAAGCAGAATAAAGTTTTACCATTTTATGTGCAATTTGCAGGCTATGTATGAGCTGAAGAGTTGGAATGTTGACAACCAAGAGAATATAGTTCTGAATATACTTTTGTCTTCAGGTGGGACAGGAGTGTTGAATGTGATGATAAAGACTATGTACTGCTACTCATATTTACTATTAGTCACTGGGAGGAGAAGCTATCTGGCTTCAGGAGACTGAGATTTACAGTGCTGAAAATGTATTAAGTCTGCATTAGGAACTTAAAGGAAGACTCCAGAGCTGGAGGAGAGGTTTGGCTTTTGCTCTGTGTGTAGCAAGGAAACGACGTGAAAGAATTTATTTGGGAGTTAAGCTGAATCTTTCAACTTACAATATATGTTCTTCAGGATGAATTTATCAAGAATTTTATTGGATATATAAGTAAAAGGACATAGAGCTTCAGATATTATTGTAAAATACTCTGCTATATGTTTTGTAACTGGACAACTTAGAAGAAAAATTTACTTGTTGTCATACAGATTGTAAGTGATGCCAATGCTATTAGTGTACCACAAGCACCAGCAGACATTTTGCTAAACCTGTGATGACTAAATGTCATGGCAAAGATATCTTAATTACTTTTGAGGTTTCAATAGATTAAAATGGAGCTACAGTATTTTCTAAGGAATAGAAAACATAAGATTTTAGAGTGACTGTAAATTTAGTCCAAGATGTGAAAAAATACCGTTAGGTCAGCAATATCTGAATATCATAAGGTTATTGCCAGCAGACGGAGCTTTTTTTATTTATTTTTTCATTTTGTTGTTTGAATCCCATGAATTGCTTGCTGTTGCTTGGTTGGGTGTGTCAGGTGCTAACTTGCTGTAGGCAGCACAGCGAGGGAAACCAGTGAAATGCTGTTACCGCCTTGGGCACCTAAAATCCATGCTGTTTGTTAGCATCATCAGAAGGTAATTCTGAGCGTAGATAATAGTAACTTATCACAGCCCCACATTACACAAGGATGAAATCAGTCTCCCCAAGCTAAACCTGAAAGAGCTGACAACATATGCTAGAGTATGTAGGCTGTAGCTTTCATCATTCTATTAATTGAATACTGTTTTGACTAGCATATAATTACAGGAAACAAAGCAAAAAAACACCCCAAACCAGAACAAAACCCCAAGCAACTAATAACTATTTCATTTTATGACATTGTATTTCAGAAAACACACTGTATTAAGCCTTCCATTGGTTGTCATATTTGCAAAATTCTTTTACCATCTTCCAGACAATGTATAATCTTTCCACTAAATCTTAGAAATGAGTGGATGCAAGAGTCCTATCAGCCTTGTGATAACTGAAAGCAACCTACCTAAAGAAGGTTGCAGATTTCATTGTTTATTTGGGGGGCAGCGTACCATGAGCAGACTTTTTGCACATCCTCCATTCTTCTTAAACCTCGCATGTGTCTTTTTTAGGCTGTGTGTCATTACCAGTTAAACTCTTTTGCGTTCATCTGTTGATTAAATTGCGAGTTTGTGCAAATAGGTAAAATTTAGCTAATGCTGAAACCTGGTGCAGAGAGCATGCTTTGGAGTCAGCCTATTTCTTGCAGTAGAACTTGATGTGAAAATTACTTGGCAATCAAAATAAAATCTAAGATTTTCAAGGGATAAGTAACTGTCCAGTATGTACCACAGTACGTGTGTAAACATTGTTCTCTGACTCAAACACATTAATTTCAAAAATCAGTTTTCCTCCATAATAAAATTACATTTTCCTTACTCTACCTGTTTATCAACCTTAAGCTCTAGTTATTATTATTAATAATGATTTTATATGCACAAATGTATTGAGTAACCTCTAATTTAAAATTTTTCACTTTTAAAAGGGAAATGGTTGAAGATAAGACTAAAAAAACTGTGAAAAACTATGACACAAACCTCCCATTTAATTTTGCGTGGTAATTTGTTCTTGATAATGCAATGTTGAGGACAGTTGTTGTGGCCAGATTTTTACAAAGAAAATGATAATAACCCAGCCAGTTCTTTGGTTCCTTTTGGTCATGTTTAGAGAGAGGCAGCTTAGTGGTTTAGCTGGAGTCTGGAAATTGAAAGGAATCCATCTAGGCCATAGTGTCAGGACCACAATATTTGCTCAGTATTTTTGAGAAGGACTGAAATGATTGCAATCCTTCTCCACCTACACTCATAGGATATTCATCTAACACCCATTCTCACACCAGTTACTTTCCAATAGATTTTTTTTTTTAATTTAACAGATTGTTTTCTTTGCTTTTAGAGTCTTTTGCGTTTCTTTTGTCTCAGTTTGATATCGTAACTTTCCAACATAATTCAAGAAAGAAATAAAATTAACCAAACTATATGTACAATTACTATTACAGTAGATATTGAACATGCTATGTCTGGAATTATCAGTGTAGAAATCATCATCTTAAAAAGTTTTTCTTGTCATGAGCTAGAATTCAGTGAAGTGAACCTCAGCCCTTTGAGGTGTTAAGATCTGCTGATCACATTAAAAAGTTCTTCCTCTTATTGATTTTACTTTTCTTGGAGAAAAACAGTGATAAAAATGGATCCTAGAATAAATTTAAGTCGCAAGTTTTTCTCTCTATTGCATAAAAGCATCATTTTTTAACTGTTATAAAGTTGGTGATCTTATTCATTTTACTGAAAGAGAACACTGTAAAGTTCTGTAAAGTTGCAGTTAAAGTCTCTGGCGTAACTGTATTTTTGGAGCCGTAATAAGACAGCTCGATGAATTGTAAACGAGAGAACATTTCTTTCTTTGTATGTTGATACAGAGTACTCATTAAAGCTCATATCAGGCTTGCAGGCACTGCAGAAGGACAGACATTCCAGAGATCTCCAACCTCTTAGGAACTTTGGAGGTTAATGAGCCATAGTTATTATTTTGTGTTTTATCAGGGGTTTGCTCTGGGCTTTTATTTGATTTTCAGATTGTAGTGTAATCTGTGTGTGAGCGCTGGATGACATCAACTCTAGAAATGCTGTGTTTTCCAGTACTGATGGGCTATAGGAAAATCTTTAAATGTTCTTTGAGACTTTTATGATTCTTCAAGTATCCTAACACCATTAAACATTTTAGACAAGAATTATTAAGGTTTTGTGGAGTTCTTCAGAGACCCAAGAACACTTTGGCCCGGGTGAAGTCTATAGCACTAGGATCTGCCAGGTGTACTGGGACGTCCAAATATTCTAGTTTCTATTCATAGAATAAATAATGCTTCACCTCCTTTGGAGCCCCCAGCCTGATTTAGGTCCCATGCTTGTCTCAGAAGTGTCTTGTCTGAGGTGTTTTGATGTCAGGATTAAGGGCAACCAGTTAGTATGGGAGGAGGGCATAAATGCCTCCACTTCCTTCCTCTTGTCCTTGGCATCCTGGAGAGGCCAGTGGCAGGAGCACTGCCTCAAATCCAGAGAAGTAAATGGAAAACAAGGAAAAGGGGAAGAAAAGGCACCAAAAACTGTATTATGATATTGCTGAAGGATCAGAATTGAATAGTTTTTATGGTGTTTGGGATCTTTCATTGTAGGTACTCTAATGTTTTTTTCTCCAAGACAAAGTTATTAAAAAAAAAAAACAAAACCAAGATGCTTCTTTTCTACCAAATCTTCTAAGGTCATCACGATATTGTTCTAACTTTAGCTTCCATTGTTTTAACTAAAGCATCCATTAAGGAAGTATATAAGAAGATATTTAAACATCTGGCAAATGTGAAGCCACCTCCTCTAAAGTAAACTACGAGCACCACTACGGTCATTGGTGTTACGCCCTTAACGTAGTTTGATTAATCTGTCATTTTCATGTAGACCCATCAAGTACAACAGTAACATCACCAAGAGAAATGATGATTTATCTTGCACTTGTTAAGTGTTTGAACTAGCAGGTCCATGTCAGGGGAAAAGGAATTTCATTCTTTAGACATAACACTTAGAAGTCAGTAGCAAATTTTCGATCTCCTTTGAGTTTTTGATCAGAAACTCGGGGTCGATTCTCTTCAGGTAGAAGCATCCTTTTGGAGAATTTCAAACAGAACTCAAAACTATTCCTCTTCACATATTCTCTCTCATACTCTGCAGAAGTCTGTCCATTATTTAGAGACTTGTAATCAAGATTCTTATCTTAGTATTTTTGATCATTTAAACAAAACTAGAAAAAAAAAAAACCCACCATGTTTTTTCTGAAAATAGATCCATCTTTTGAGGTAAAATGTGTACTGGAGCTCATTATATTTGGAACCTAAGTAAGAAGTTGAATGAGAGTCAGTTGAGTGAAAGTTTTTCTTGTGTGGGGGAGGGGATTAAGGCAGTAAGGAACTAAAAAGACATTTGTTTTATAGCAATCAGGCCTTCTTGTGCTGACATGCAGTGTTTTTCCACTCCAGTTGACATGGTTAGACATCCTCCGACACCCTGGGGGATATAAATCAGAGACTGAAAATTTTAGAGTTTTTGCTCTCTGGAGAAATGTACCTAGTATTTTAATGATTATTTATCTTTCCCAACTGTACATTTGCTTAGATGCATGCAGGTTTAAATATATGTAAATATATATCCCCACTCAGATCTCCAGAAGACAAAAAACTTCGGTCTGCATGTCTTGTTAACATTTTCCTATACATTTTCCAGAGGTGTACTAGGAACAGCCTGCTGTACAGCTGTTCTCCTCCAGCTGAACAGGTTCATGGGGAATGAAGAGCTTAGAGCAATTTGTAGGCAATGAAGCAAAAAGAAAAATCCACAAAGAAGCAGCTGATATTAGCAGCTTTTAAAGAGAATAAAAGGAAAGGGAAAGAATAGGGAGCCGAATGTAGAACAGAGGGAAAGAACACGATTTTGGAAGAAATCTGAATTACTGTTTTTCAAAACCAAGGAGAAGCTACGGTGCTTACTTTTATAAGCCATACTTTATCCTTTCATGCTTTTTACTGCCTGCTGAACAATGTCTGTGCTTACCATGCGCAGACATTAAGCCAGTGCTTTACCTTCGTTGCACAAATAGCTGGGAGCTTGAGGCTAGAAGCCAAAATTTTGTGTTAGAGCTTTGTCACCGACACACACCTAGGACTCACTCGGGAAGGTGTTTAGGGCATGTTAAATTTTAAGCACATGTTTAAATCCCACTACTCGCCATAACACCTTTCTGGAACGAAACCTGCATATTAAACTCTGCAAACTAATCTTGCAGTGCCTGTTCCCTTATTTGTAAGCCAGGAATAATAATGCTTAATTCCTATGTGTGTTTTGTAGCTTAATTCAGGGCATTTATACACCACTCTGAGCTAAAATCTTAACATGAAAGAATTGTGGTTCATTACTGTATTTCATTAGCATTCATAGGAATTGTTGTATGTGTAGTTCAAAGAGATATACATCTAAATTTTCATGGCATTACACAATTGAAAATTTTAAAAGAAAGACTGTCTGTATTAATTGTCATTAAATCAATATCAAAGAGTCAAGTTCAGCTCCTTAGCTCAAAAATCACATGGGTTTTACTTTCAAGAGTTCCTTTAGTGACTTATTTATTTATTTACTCTCATAGAGAGTCAGTTTGAGATAGTCACAGTCAAAACTATAAAGCAATATACAGTTTATTTACTTTCCAGAGGAACCTGTGAACTAAGGAAAGCAGTGATGAGGTGAAAAACCCCCTATGAACAAGGTATAAAAGCAGCTTTGAGAATACTAGATATTTTTATTTAGATGTTTTCATACAGGCATTATTTAGCAAGAAAATAAATACTTCATGATATACAGATAATCAGATAAATCTTTAAAGAAAAAAATGTGAGAGAATAACTAAAACCACTTAAAATGTTGTCTGCTGTATTTTTAAAAACATCTTAGTGATTTTAAATTCCCCATATGAGTATGTCTGATATTCCTGAGATATGTAATTGACAGGATGCAGTGTCACAGCTCAGAGGGACCCATTATTATTTTTCATTGGTTCATTTATTGCCTGAGGGTGAGCACAGGCAATAGCAAAAGGTGTCAAACTTACTTTTAACCTTTGGTCTTAGAAGAAGCTAAATTAAGGGTTTAAGTGTATTTTAAGTTATCATCCTTAGACCTGTCTCTCTCCTTCTCTGTTTGCAACTGGCAAACGTGAATGTTATCCAGTTTTCAGTGTCAGCCTCTTATATTGTGTTCCACATAGACCTGTTGTTTTCACCACAGGTCCCTTCATGCTTTTTCCTCTGCTTTGTGTGACAAGCCATAGGTTGTGTCAGTTAACTTCAGTGATTCCTGCTGAGGGGAAAAAATGTAAAAAAAAAAAAAGAGAAATATTTCACTTTTGAGTGACATTAAAAAAGGACGAAACTGGCATATTTTTTTGAAATGTACACAGGTCACAGATCAGACAAAGGAGTGTGGCACACATGCTCAGGAAGAGGAATAGGCTGTTTTGAAATACTGGAGGAGAAAATGGCAGAATATTCTTTTATTGCAGAAATATTATGGGTGTATGTCAGTAATTGCAGTACTGCTAAAGCTTGTGCCTTACTGAGCTTCAGACATAAACTGTGTAGGTCAGACAGAGGGTAAACCAGGCCAGATCTTGCCTCTGCTCTACAGAAGGCATGTGGATGTGGGCCAGGAGAGCAGGGAAATTAATTTTACTATAAATTTGGAATGAAACCGGAACTGTGTATTTACTCCCACTTTGCTGCCTGTATCGCCTGTCCTCAAAGTCTTCATTGATCAAATAATGCAAAAAGTAATGGATGGACTAGGGATCATGGTGCTGATAGCCTTTCCTTCTTCCCAGAGAAATTTTTGTTTCACAGTAAGATATTAAGCTTGTTTGTGTCTCTAAAAAATAAAGAAAAAAAAGAGAGAATAATGTAGAATAAAGTAATGTGGAAAGCATTATTTCAGCAGCTTTAAGATTTAAGGAAGCAGCTCAAAAAATCCATTATTGTAAGCCAAGGAGACCTTTGCTCGGTTGGGTAAATATATATATATATATATATATATATATATATAAATAAGATCCTCTTATAACTTTGACATTAGAAATCACTGAAGGTGCTCATAGCACTAAACCTGTGATAATACACATTATACTACTGCTAACTGCTTAATTCAAGTTCATATTCTACAGTTCAGATTAATTATTTTCTTTTTCTTGTCTGACAGTTGTTTTGGGGTGGTGAAGGATGGAAAGTGCTGAACTCTCCTCACAGACGCTGATGTCGTTAAGTGTCCTAGCCTTTGGCCCATACACATAATTCTGACTGTAGTTTGGTTTGAACAAAGCCAGCTCAGCAACAAAGACAATTATTTTGAGAGAAGTTTTATGTTACAGCTCTTTATTTCACTACCGAGGGTTTTTTTAGGTTTAGTGACTCCATCTTGGGAATCCACCTCATTTCTTGGCTACAATGACCTTTGTGTTTATAATCTTTCATCAGTTTCCAAGCAGTCAGTTGGAGGTGAATGCTGTAGTATTAATATATTTGTCATCCATTCACGTGACCGGAACATAATTTCCTTAATCCCCCTGGTCCCTTTCCCTTTTAAACTTTTCTGTAGTGCATTTTGTTGAAATCTAGAAGAAGTATTAGGTTCATTTTTTTTCAGACAGGTAAGAGGCTATATGATTTTAGGCTTCTATTTTAAATATATCAGTTTGCACTTTTTATCGTTGTACACGATTTTTCCTGTGCTGGAAGTTTGAACGTGTATCTGTTGGTTACATCATTGTGTCAGAGTTTCATCCTTATTACTGAAATAGGAATATGGTATTCTTTCTTTCTTAAATGCTTTTCAGCCGGAGATCTGAGAGTACTTTGTAAAGGAATTCAGTAGTTAGCCACAGTTCACATGTTGGGAAAGTGAGGTACAGGAATTGCCTCAAATTAAACTTAGAAAGCTAAGATAGAACTGAGCATTGAGGCCACATTCATTACCCTCCACTGCTTCCAAAAGAGTGAGGTTATCATGCTCCCATGTAGACAAAGAAAGAAACACTTCATAAATGCATGAAGAACTTTTCAATCTCATTCCTTGATCTGTGGTTTTTTTTGCTCAGTAGGATACAGTATCCTTGCTTATTTCTAAATTAACTGGGGATTTAAAAAAAAAATTTTTGGATCGTTTTCTCCAAATAATAGCACACTCAGTTTAAATTAAACTATTTTAAATTAAAACTTTATGTACAAAATGCTTCTACTCGCGAATAACCAGTTTTAACTTTGTTTTTCTTTCGTGTCTGGCTTTTTGCTACTTTAACAAGGTAAGGATGAACTGGAGTAAGGCCTTTGTTATGCAGGGCTGTCCAATAATGTTACTCATTTATTGTCTGAATAGCATTTTACAGCACAAAAAGAAAAAATTGAGAACATTTTAGTATCAGCTGCAAAAACTTGCACACCACCTTTTGTTGTGATAGTTCTTCTAAAACATTATTTTGAATAACTAATCCTTTAGAAAAAAGACCACTACATACAAAATAAAAAGGCAGCCCATTTACTAGTGACATTTAAATGGATTAGTGCCATGTTTTCCCCTGTGATATTTTCTGATAGTCAAGGTTTAACAAGAAAATACATTCCTAAACATAGTCCACGTTTGAAACTGAATCAGTTTTTGGTAATAATTTACTGAAACTACATTTAGTTCACTGAAAGCTTATTTACATGGTCATGTTCATGAGAGTTAATCTATAAAAACGAATTTAAAGTGGATTATTTAAACCTAATTAAGTCCTTGTGTAGATGTTCATTCAGAATAAAAATTGCCTTGATTTGGTTTAACTTAACTCCCTTCCAAATGAATTATGACTTCCAGGGATTTAACATAGTTTAAATAACCCACTTTAAGAACTAAATACAGAATAATTTTGCTGCATGCTTCGGTGTAGACAATGTCTCTGGGAGAAATCTGTCTGACCCTTTCCCAGATGTCAGCATAGGTGTAGACAATAACTGAATTTAAGAGGTAGTTTGAAGTCTTGCAAAAGGTATTAAATCACTTTGAATTTGAAAGTGATCTTTTAGGAGAAGGCAGGACACAGACATATAAACTGTTTAACAGGTAGAAATTTAGTATTGGAATGACTTAATATCTTGGTACCTGCTTCCATTAACTGTGGGGAAAGTCTAGTCTTTAACTTTTAGGCTAACTTTTGTTGAGGTGATCATGACCTCCTTCCCTGGGAAGGAATAAATTGGATAGGATCATCCTCTGTGGGCGGTAGGAAGTTGGAACTTGGCTGGCAATTATTTGTCATTCATTTAGAACATGATAGCTTCCTTATTCTGAAATTTCTATTTGGATACATTCCGGTAATAATCCTGAATGACCAATGAAGTTTTCATAAGGTTCTTTGACTGTGTGTTTTTTAAAAGGATGGCATTTTTTCAAAAATTTTGAGTATCACCACATAGCACGGTTTGTGAGTGACAAATGACTTTAAGCAGACATAGGAACAGACAGATTCCTAAAGGAAAATAAGTCCCATTTGTGCCATAGCTGTTCTGTACTTGAATGAACGTGGAATCTTGGAGGAACATAGAGGCATGGTCGAAATGAAATGATCTGTCCCGTGAGTGAGCTTCTTAGTATTTAAAAATGAAGTCTCTTATGGGCAGGAGAGACTTGCATTGCAAGTGATGACAGTCATTAGAGTATTCAAGGTAACTTCCTCCTGTCCTAATTTTTCTCTGCTAGTTTTGCAAGATGTTGCATGATTCCAATACTTTCCCTTCAGTTGTAGCGGATTGCATTTTTTCACAAGACACTTAGGAACCAGCATTATTTGGGGCTAAAATATTTTGAGTGGTAGATTATATCACCTTACTTAAACAACATAATGAATGATGCTTGTGTATGATTTCACCTTGATAAATTTCCCAATACATCAAGGATGTTAACAGAACCACTGTAAGGTAAAAATGCTGTAAGGGCTGGGGAAGGGGAAGCTATTGGAAGTTAAGAGAAAGACTGATAGCTCTGTGTATACTGTAAGTACACAATAATTCCAGGTATAGGTGGTTTCATTTTCAAAATATCAGAAGCATTATTGTCTTCTTGATTGATTTTTACGTGGCACAGTTTAAAAACTGGGTTTGTTTCTCTCTGCTTGCTTAGTAGAAAACATCAGTTGGGAGAAAACTATCGCTATAACAAGAAGCATCACAGAAATGTTCATTTTAGCAATACTAACTTTACACACTGATTGTGCTATTGGATTTTGAAAGAAGAGAAAGAAAAAAGAAACTGTGAAACAGTAATAGAAGGAAAGCAACGGAACAATTTTGAGAACTGAGTAATATCCTTGAGAACTGGTAATATCCTTCACATTTCACCTTTATTTGAAATACAGCACAGAACCATAATGAAATCTATTAGCGGTGCAAAAATGTACTTCTTCACATGTAAGGATCAACTCTGGAGTAACTGAAAAAAATTATAATGGAGAAAAACAGAGTTAAACTGTGCAAGTGCTAAACTGCAAACATACATTTGACACTTACAGAAAAGAGTCTGCTCTGCTGAGGGTCCCTGGCAGTATGAACCAGCAAAATCTGCCTTACAGAAACTTTTCCCTCCCCACCAGGTTCAAATCCCCATCCTCTGCTCTGTCTTACCTCTGTGAGCTGTGTCTGCTTGCTAGGTCCACAGATAACAAACCATACCAAAAAGTAGTGGGTACTTTTCTTGGGGCTGAGCAAGCTAAATATGCTTTCTGTGGGGTCAGATGAGCTCTGGAACCTGCAGGTCAGGAGGAGTGGGAACTGGGCCCAGAGTGAAAGAGCTGAGGCTAGAGTGAAAGAGAAAGGGGAAAAGTGCAGATTAAAGTGCTTTTGAATACACTTGAACATTCAGTTCAAAAATGTTCAACAAATACAAAAATGTTTTTTGTCTGTATAGGTACATATCTGTATCATTCTTACGCACTCATGCAGTACCTCTGAAGTGATGTATCTGTTTACTTCCCATCCATAACTTTGGAGTTGAAAATGCTTCTTTCCCTGTTTTTTTATGAGGTTTTGTGTTTTTTGTTTTTCAGTTGAGCATCTACAGTAAATATTTCTTGGGTAAATATCTTCTGAAGCATCTGAATTATTAAAGCATAAATTAGATGATTTAAGAGCAGAACATTGTTTATAGAAGTGCACTTGTCAGTGCTGGGGAGGTAAAAAGAAATAATCCTGCTATGTTAGTGTCCCTTGGGAAGACCTTACCTTCCTGATACCATCCATGTTTCTTGTAGTTCAGAACACTTGTTAAGCTGAAAGGAGGGAAGAGAAGTGCATGACATTTATATTTGTTGTAACATAAACCATTTCTTATCTCTCCCCTCAGTCCCTCTCCTCTGCCTCCCTTCTGTCTCCATTTACAACTTCACTATCCCTCCTGCCTACTGGGACCATAACCTTACTGTAATCTTTTTGCTGCCCTCTGCATATCTAAGGAAATATTTTTTCTTTTTTTTTTTTAATATTTTTAAAAAAAAAAAAAACCAAAACAAACCCACATTTCTTTTAATGTGTTTGTTTCCTGTTCCTTTTCTTTTTCTTTTTTTTTTCAGACTAAATTTTCTGCTATCTAATCTCTGCCTCACAATTCCCAAATCAGCCATCTCACGGGTCTGAAATCTCTGGTGACACTGCGAATTCTCTCTGCTAGTTCTAGAGTATGTTCTTGTCATTGGGTTGTGGAACTGAACACCTTATTTCTTTTCTTTTCCTTGAAAGACAATCTGAGAGATATCCAATTATGCCAGAATGCACTGTTCTTTCAATCTGGACTGACTTTCAGTAAGCCTGGAAAGCATCTCTGTACCATCATCAACTTCTCAACAATTCAGCAGTCGTTTTACTCACACTCGTTAACATATTTCATGGTTTTCATCTTAATTAAACATTTGGTGGTGTAGGTTTCCATTTTCAAATTTCCAAATGAGCCTAAAGAACTTTGTCAGGATTGTTTTGGAAGCATTTCTATCTCGGAAGAACAGTCCAACTTGCACTTTATCCTATTTTAGATTTACAAGGTAAGCATCCTTGTGCTGAAATGCCATGGGTAGCTGGTCTGGATTGATGCTCTGCAAAGGAGCTGAACACAGAGGCAGCAGTGAGTTTAGCTGCAAGTAATTGTGACCACATCCAGTTTCATTCAAAACACATTTAGAATATAAAGTGGTGTGTCTTTCTTTTGGAGCATTTGCCCAGGAAGTGACAAACTTGGGAAGATCTCAATGATGCTAAGTTCCTTTGTAGGTTTCATCCTGAATTTTGTTGCTTCCCTCAGAAGACTCAAAACAATATTTGCATATTTTTCAGGATGTTTTGAAATCGTCTCTTGAAGAAAACTGTTTAAAAAAGTTTTACAGGTTTTAAAAAAAGCTTTGAAGAGTCCATAATTTTGCATTAATATTTCTGTGTTAATAGTTTTGAGGTTCAAATTAATGCTGTTATAAATGGCAGCACTTAGACAAGCTTTCTATGTTCCTAACTGTGCAGTCACCAAGCAAATGTGGTAGTTAGATATCTTATGGCAATTTTATGTGGGAGAACAACTGAAAGTATGAAGTTAATGCAGCAAAATTGAGGACCATTAAGCCCATATATGGAAACTTATTGAAAAGTGGAGTGCTTAAGGGAGGATTAAACCACAAAAAATAAAGACATTTTAATTCAGAATGAGAGCATCTACATATAGCTTAATGTGTTTTAATTTCTCTGCATTAACTTCATACTTTTAGTTGATTCTTTGTAACCATCTCAAATGCAGGCAGTCCCAAGTAATACTACTTTTCCTCAAAAGTATATCTTTGGAAGCTCTCTCTTTAAAATTTTATATCTTTCTATCCCATTCCATGCAAGCAACACAAGAAAAAATCTTGTTTAAAAAAATGAACAAAAAGACAAATAATAAAATGCATTCTACTGTCGACTGATTGTGAGAGCAGACATGACCATCAGAATGAGAAAATTTACCATATTAAAAAAATAAATAAGCTAAAAGAAAATTCATATTTTACAAGTAGAGATTAAAGGCTTGAGGGGAATTTAAAAGTTCATGAATGATGGACACAGTGGAAAATCACAGAGAACAGAAAATAAAGACCAAGATAACAGTAAAAGACATGACGTACCTGCCCACTGAAACTGAATGTTCAAACCTGACAATTTATGGTTGAAGTGAAAAGTACAGATGTTTGTGTGTTTGGCACAGCCCAGTATAAAGAAGTGCATGAAGCTGTGCTATGCCAAGGCTGGGATTTATCCCGTTACTTCATGCTTGTTCCCAAAACAGTCTTTTTTTTTTTTTTTTTTTTTTTTTTTTTTTTTTTGGTGTCTTTTCAGGCTTTACTGACTTTGGAGGGATTCAGCTTGGCTGCTTGGTGGTCATTTTATTGTCACTTAACTGGAACTTAACCAACTCTATGTAAAGAAATACACAGAGCTGCCAGATGAACTCTCTCACATTATACTCCAAAATCAATAGAAATTTCTTGACGGTCATTAATATAGGAACTCTGCAGCCTTTTAACCATTGCTAAGGTTGCATCATGGACATGAGCATTGCTACGTCAGTCCACTGGAATCAACACTCATGTTTGTTTTATGCTGTGTCATGCTCTTAAGTAAACGTCCAAAGAGCCATAATTAGGACAGAATACAAAAAGAAACAGATATCAGTATCTCACATAGAAAGAAAGCAGAGTATTTTCTACTTCTAAGAGTTACGACTTTTGGGAAGGACAAAAGATCTGCTGATTATTGCTGGTGTCAGATTTTTAAGGACCTTGCTAACGTCACTTTAATGTATTAGAATGCTATTGATTTTTTTTTATTTTTTAAATAATAGCCTATACATTAAGAAGATTAAAAAATTCCATTCTGTTATTGTTACTAGAAAGATTTCTTATCATGTGGTAATGATACAGTTGATGCTAAGTAGATATATTTATATAATCTGGTCATTTAAAAAAACATTAGTTAAATAGCAACAGTAGACAATGGGGAATAACAGTTGAAAGCAGTGCAGCATTTCAGTTTGGGATTACATAACTTCAGTGCAGAGCTTTACAAAGGTGTCCTGTTACAAGGGCAGAAGCACAACAATATTCATAGAAAGCTGCCAAATGCTTGCATTTGCTTTATCAGGCGTTAGAGTGGACTGCCAGTCCTGGGGCTAGTGCTTTTTCTTGTTTACCCGTGCATTTTGTTGTTAGAGTGTGTAGACTTGCATTCTCCCTTTAGAGAAATCAATCCTTTCGGCCACCCCCCCTTTTTTTTCCCACTGCCAACCATTTTTCTTGTCAGTTTGCTTTCCCCATTGCCGGGTGAGCAGCTTATGAGAAATAAACCACTGAGGCACATCAAACCTTATAAGAAGGCCAGGGCAGTAATTCAGTGGCTGAGTTTTTCCAATCCATTCTCTTTCAAGTGGCTTGTTTAAAAGCAAACAACAGAAACAAAACCTCACAGTGTCTCTTGTTGATATTTAACAAAACTATAGAAAGACCTTTTGCCTTAATAATGCCAGTGACATGCATTTTGTTTATCTTTCTAATTATTTATTTATAGTTGACATGAAAATGCTTCCCACTAGACATCACTAACTGCACAAAACCCAGTTGTGTATTGCTTTTGCGAGACTTCTGTTATTATAGCATGATTAAAATTGTACATTAATTATGCATCCTGCTATAAAACTGAATACAGCAGAGGAAATAAATATGTATTAATAATACATTAGTTATTAATCTGTGCACTTGTCATTTGAATGAGATGTAAACTACTTCAGTTCATGAAGACCACCACTTACCTGTTTTTTAAGTCCACTTACATTTCACTACTGTGGACAGACGAGTTTTTGTTAAAAGTCACCATGTGCTAAAAATGAGTAGTCCCAAGCCAGAACTGTTATAATACAAAGCTATGAATTTTACCTGACTGTGAGATACATAATAAAACAGATTTACCACTAAGCTGGGCCATGTACAGTAAACTTTTAATCATTAAAATTGGTAGACACCTTTCTGAAGCAACAAGATTGATTCTGACTTTTTATTTCTGAGATTCCTCATACCACTAGAAAGGGAACTTTTATACTAAAGGGAAGCCAGCTACAGCTTATGGACTTGATAAAAAGTATTGCAGACATGGGTATTTAAAAAACAGTAGACCTTGTAAAGTACATCATTAGACTGGATTGCCTTAACAGATTATTTTAAGGTTGTGTGTGGATATGTCAGATGTGAAGATGTTACACCTACTAAGTAGTAACCAAGGGGTTCCTAAATCTTTGCACATCAAGCTGTTATTAAGTTAAAGGACAGAGTCAGTAGATTAAGAAGTAAAACAGGAGCCAATGAACTGCAGCAAACTTTTATTAAATAAAACCATTTGCTTTCTTTTTGGCTCAAGCTAGAATAAAAATTAGATTATTTAATGTAAAAGCTGTTTGGCAAGATTTGCACTAGGAAATTAAATGTGCCTGGGACTACTGATGCCAAAGAGGCCAACTGTCATGGAGTGACCCATGTCTATATTACTAATATTTGCTAGTTTACAAAAGAAGGTGAGTGCAGAAAAAATGCCTCTAGAGAATATTTTTAACTCCTAAAGTTCGCTTAAAATATGGTTTGGGAGATGCCTAGTCCTGGTTGTCTAGGAATAAAACTTATCCACAGAGAATTTGTGAAAGTTAACAGGGAGTTGACTTTTAGTCTCTTGGTACGTTTGCTAGCAGTGATTATTTTCTTGGTAGTGGTAGTGTTGTTGAGTGAACAACCAGTAGATGAAGTTGTCCAAAGACGAAATTTCGTGGAAATTTTAGTATCATCATTAAATGGCATGTATATGACTTCTGTATTCCTCAGAATTTTTAGATCTAGAACAGAACAATGCATATGAAGGGGAAACTACACTGCTGTTGAGGTTAAGTTAAAAACGCACATAAAATCCTTAAACTGACAGCTATGTTGTGGTTATCTTTTCACATTATCTTAATATTGAACAATGACAAGTATAAACCTTCATCATGGGTGTCCAGTTTTAAATGATGTTTGATTATCTTGATTTAAAAGCTGTGTCAGCCAAGACAGGTTAAAATATTTCCTGTTAATATTAGTGATAGCAACATGGCAACAGTAATATAATAATCTGTAGCTCTCTCTTGGGGTTTGCACCAAGAGATCTAGAAGTACATGAATAAGAATGTGAATATTATTTTATGTACTATGAATGTGTGTCAGAGTCAAGTAGAGTGTCATGACCAGAATCACCTTTTAGGTCACGGGTAGCATCAGGAATAGAATGCAGATCTTTTGAATCCCACACAATAACTCTGTTCACTGTAACAGCATCTGCGCTTTCGCACATAGGTTTAAATTTTTCCTACATAAATTCTGAAGAAGGTTCTGAATCATGTATCATGGACAAGTCATCTTCAAGAGTCGTGATTTGGAACAATATGGTAATGTTTATTGAACTAAAATGGCTTTCTCTTTTCCTGTTTCTCCTTTCTTGTATTTTAATATTTTCTTAGTTTTCTCTGACAGAAGACAGAAAAGATCACACAGTCAAGAAAGCTGTCTGCCAAAAAATAGATTCACCTGTCTATAAAGACTTCCTGATAAAGATTTCATATACATTTGAAAAACCCAAACTTCCAGTGGTGGAAAGTAGCAGTCTTTTTATGTAATCTTTTCAATCCATCATTATCCTTATTCTTGGAAAGATGTTTTCTTTCTTAGTGTCTAACCTGCATTTCCTAAGTGTGTAGTGTCCTCTCCACTTTCCCTTTTGTAGCAACTGTTGATATATTGAAAAATTGTTCATGATGTTACATGTGGAAAATTTTGACTATAGACTATACCAAGGGGTGAATCTATTAATTCTTTCCGTACTATATGCAAATTTCCCATCACATTCATGAGAACACTCAGAAAAATTTTACTATTTTTCCTTGAAAATGTGGCTGTCTTCTTCCTTTCTAAAACCACTCTGTTCATGACAGTGTGAACCCCTCTAGTAAGAGAGATGAAAACACATGAATACTGGTGAATACTAGCTAGCAAACAAGAAAAAAGAAAGCTGAAAATAAGTCCCCTAATTGATATTGTAATCATTTAGCTATTGTACTGTTGAATTTCCTTAATTTTAAAACAGTGTTGCACAATTATATATTCACTGTTTGCTTTATTTTGCAAAAACCCTGGAGCGAATTATGTGAGAGAAAATGAAATGATCTGGCTGGCTCCTGAATGCTTTGGCTGCTTTAGAGCACTGTGGTAGAAGAAGTGGTTTTGCATTACCTGTTTGTTTGTTTGGGGTTTTTTTTGTCTTCTTTATTCTCTTCCTTTTTTTTTTTTTTTTTTTTTTTTTGGAAGGGTTAGTCATGAATAACTGTGATAATGTAGCATTTTTGTAAGAATCATGTCCTGCTGCTCACTAAACTTATATACCAACAGTGAATTCATTCAGTTACTTTGCAGGGATGCTTTGGCAGTGCTGTGTTTTCCTAAATGCATGCAAATCCTTCAGTTCAAAGCACTAGGTCTTCTTAAGTTCTGCAAATACACTAATGGTGATGTAGCCAAAAGAGCACAAAAAAGTAACATCAGAAGGGTTATCCCTTAATTCCCACACTGCTACATAGATGCTTTCCGTGTTTAAACTAACCTTTTGTTTTTTGCTTACTTTAGTAATGTTTATTTTTGTAATTAAGCCCCTCCCATTTTTTTCTGTAAGTTTTTGGTTATGCTGCACTCATTCATCGAGGCTGGTGAGCCATAAAGAAAAAAAAAGCCTTGACACTACTAGTGGATTTGTTGGCTGGGGAGAGGAAGTTGGAGTCATTTCCCTGGGGCTTTATAATACTCTTGTAGTTGCAGGGCTAAGTAAATTTCCTTAAGTTAGATTGTTTCTCTGGCTGTGACCAAGAATTTCCCTCTCTATGGTACCCTCATTTTAAGGTATGGGGAGATGAGCAGTTCAAAACCATGTGTCTCAAGCAAACTTGAAACCTGTCTCTAATTCCAGATAGAAAGTGTTCCAGTTCTATCTCAAGACAGCGCAACTTTGATAAATTGTTTCAAAATTCACTTTTGGGAGGTTCTGTGGCATCTCTCATTTGCTCAGATGACAGCTGAAAGGCAGTCTGCAAAGTAATCTGTAGGGTCTGGAGAGACTAAGTAAAAATTCTTTGTGGAGCTAGAGAAAGGTTAACGGGGATATGACAGGCTTCTTACCATATGCATTGGTCTGAATTATATGATACTTTTTTGTAATATAGAGCAGCAACATAATCTTCAGGAGCTAAAGGTTGGGTGGTAGACATATATGGAATATGAACTTCAAGAATACAGTTTCATGAGGATTTGGAATGGTTCTTGCCTTCCCTTCCTATCTTTGCAGCCAAGAAAGCCTTAACTTGCTTTCTGTATAATGTCTGTGACTTCTAGATTTTAAGCAGCTGGTAAAATACAGATATTTTTTGCTGGGGATCATCATTACGTGTACACACACACACGTACATCGGTGCAGACATGCATGCACACTCCTGCTTTCTCTGACAAACAAAGATAGAAGAAATGTCCAGTTGATAATGATAAAATAAAAATGCTATGCAAGTGAAGATACTGCCTTGGGATTTCTTCATACTAATGCTTTAACAGCATGCCAAGGCATTGCATCTCAGGCCCCAGACACAAATGAAGTCTGTAGTGAAAAAGAAAGGGATAAAAAAAATGACAATGTAATGATGAAATGAGCTCAATGTTATTGAGTGGTGCTAGCAACTGAGAAGGGAAACAACAGTGTAAAACTCCTCTTTGATTTTCTGTACTTGTTCACTGCCTCTTGTGTTTGATTGGAAGCCCTTTTATGAGTGAGATAGGCTCTGATAAAGGAAGTAGCACTATGACAATGCATAAAGTGGTCATTGTCCTCACTTACCCTCACTGCACTTTCACACCATTAATGGTGTAACTAATAAGACTTACACTTAGGATCTCACCTTTGTGCTTTCTGTGGTAGTGCCATCCTTGAAAAGTGACAGCCTCTGCTAAAGCACTGCAAAGTATATCAGGTTGTTCTTATCACTCTAAACAGCCACATCTTGTTATTTCCCATTGTGAGGAATGTTAAGTGACTTGTTTCAGTGGAAACAAGAACTCTGAAATTATGACTGGGAACTCACATACTTTTTGGTACTCAGTTTACTTAAAATAGCATTATAACATTAACAAACATGGAAAATAACTGCATATTTGGCACTGAGGCAAATTACCAGACTGTGATAACTAACTTTAGAGTTCTTTACATAAGCAGTTCACCTATCTGCATGAAAGATGTAATTCTCTTCCTGCTAATACTGAGATTTCTTTTCCTGGTTTCTTCTCTTCATTCCCTTTGGCCTTGTTTTTTTCCCCCTCAAAGTGCTTTTATCCCCATAGCCAGGACCTGCTCCCAAATATTTTGCTTTCAACAAAAGACTGTCATTTTGTAGCAGATGACAGTTCCAGTCAGTGGGACTGTAAACAGAAAGTACCCAGGATAACTGATTCATCCTCCGCAGAGACAGCACATAGTACCTAGGAAATGTCTGCACTTCCAAAGAGTGGATGCTGTCCCCAGCTTGGGTTTTCAGCACAAAGTGCCAGAACAGGTGCCAGGAGGATTCTTTTTGGCTTGAACTTTATGACCAAACTAAGGTACAATGAGGAATGCAGTCTCTATTGACGTTGCTGCCTGCGTTCTTGCTATATAAAGAACAGAGGAACAAGCTTCAGTGCACAAAGTGTGATCATTTCCCCCAATACCTGATTTAATAGGAGTAATTTCTACTTACACAGTCTCTTTCTATTGAGAAGCTCACACTCTACAAACATGAATTAATTAAGCTTTATACTCCCTCTGTGCTGCATAGGTAGACTCAGGAATAGAGTGATTTAACATTATACTAGTGTGCCTGTTGGGAAATACCAGAAATCTAGTTTTCTTACTTTGCACATGCCCTAGGGCAGATTCAGTGCATGCCTTAAATGCAAGGACCGAAGAAGACCATAAGGCATGTGGCTGATAATATCTCTAGGCTTACAGCTGGAGATAAGGACTCCTCCTTGGGAGAACTGGAGTGCATATGGCAGTGAAGCAATGTCTGATTCCCTGTGAAAACATGTATGGCAGGGCCTGCTAAGGTACAAAACTTTTCTAGTGGGCCTTGAAGAGACTGTTGCAGTGACCTGTATAGTTTTGACTTGTCACCTTCCCTCAACTCAAACCAAGTAAATTGGAGATACATCTTCCTTATCTTCCTTACATCCCTAAGATCAAAGTGGTGGCTGTGTGCAGGTATGGATTGTGTTATGGATATATCCAGGCCAGGCTGAAAGAGTAAGAGCATTTCCGTTTGGTATCACTTGCTATGGCACATACTCCTGAGATATATGACAGCCATAAATACATAAATACATACATAAATACTGGTTCTGTGTATAACCCCTGGTATCAGACACAGAACAGTCAGTTGAGCTTAGGAATTTTGTCTCCCAGTTTTGTTACTATTAAAAGTTGTCTAATAAATTCTTCTATTTTTTTTTCTTTGAAGCCCCTTTTTTAATGTGCGATAAGGTATGATTTTGTTTTCCAGAGTAGCAGCTTTGCACTGTATAAATCATTACCTCAGTACCCGGACACTTTGCTAGGAAAGTGACAAGAGAGTAAATGGACATTAAAGAGTTTTTGCATTTTAAGACTAATATCTAGAAGAAAATTAAGACCTCACTGTTAAATCATAGAGCTGGGCAATGCACATTGGGACTGCGAATTGGAAGTGTTGCATTATTTTTAAATGGCTGAATACCTGCTGCAGCATCCATAACACTTGTTAAAACCTGCATAATTTATTGCAGTGAAAAAAAGGAATGAAATTTAATCTACCTAAAGAAAAAAAATTTGTTAAGTATACATCCTAGTCCCATACTGTCCGTACACTTTCGTTTTCAAACAAATTACTCAATGTCTTTTAAAGACTTCTGGGAGGGGGAGTGGAGGACATGAACTGCTTGAGCAATGGTTGCTGAAGGCATTGCAATGACTTAAGCTTGGAATAGGCATAATATCCCAGGGAGGAGGGTCTTTTTGCCCTGGCAGAGATTTCTCTTCTACTTCTGGAAAATGTTTGAATGCTTTTTCAGTATTCAAGCTGTTTATTAATCCCCGGGGGTAGGCTGTGGTGATGCTGCCACCCAAGGAGATACAAACCCCTCAGGTCACCCTAGGTTACTTGGGGAAA
Source organism: Falcunculus frontatus (assembly GCA_013398115.1). Lineage (NCBI taxonomy): Eukaryota > Metazoa > Chordata > Aves > Passeriformes > Falcunculus > Falcunculus frontatus. The sequence goes on from VZRV01000337.1 coordinate 33,065, forward strand.
CACGAGATTTTGTCTTCTTGTTCCTTTTCGGCTTAGTCAGTAACCCTGTACAAATATGTCTTTCCTCTAGAGTGTTAGGGGGCGGACTTTTTTTTTTAATTATTTGTTTAATAATAAAAACTGGATGGAATAAAGTTATTCTATGTTTTTAGCCATTAAAAGTCATCAGGGATTTATTTCCTGATATTAGCACAGGTCCACAGCTAATGTTTCAGAACTGGAAGCCACTGATTTCTGAGCCATAAAAATGGATTCTACTCCTACCTTATCTCAGAGTCCCATTATTCAGCATGGGTCAGATGATGTCTAAATTCTGTTTGCATTTCAGGGTCAAGCTAGAACTTCATGGCAGACTTCCGGAGGGAAAAAAAATTGAGACGTTCTACCATCAGAGTCAGATTGCCCATCCAACATTGCAATAAAAGTGATTGGACTTGCCAGTTTGTTTTGTAAAAGTTCTGCTACTATCATGTGCCACCTTGTCCTTAAATGGAGACCGCTGGCCCAGATCAGGGGATGTCAGGTTATAATATTTAGTTATAACTTTTGGCATAGAGGTAGTCCTCCAAGGGAAGTAGAACTCAGAAAGAAATACCTTCGAAGCCCTCCATCTGTACGTGTAACTACTGATGAACTCCTTAAACAGTACAATAGGAACCTTTGCAGAACCTTTTGAAAATTCTCGTTGGGTTTTTACCAAAACAGTTTCTTCACATTTCCAGATCGTCTTGAGCGTAGCTGCTGGTGCACACCCAAAGAAGGGCAGCAAAGCTGGTGAAAGGATTAGAGCACAAGTCCTTTGAGGAATGGCTGAGGGAGCGGGGTTGTTTAGTCTGGAAAAGGAGGCTCGGGGAGGACCTTATTGCTCTCTACAACTCACTGAAAGGAGGTTGTAGCCGTGTGGGTGTCAGTCTCCTCTCTCAGTTAATAAGTGATAGGACAAGAGTAAATGGTCTCGGGTTGCACTATGGGAGTTTTAGCTTAGGTATTATGAAACATTTCTTCACCAAAGGGGTGGTCAGGCATTGGAACAAGCTGCCCAGGCAAGCAGGGGAAACATCATCTCTGAAAGTGTTAAAAACATGGGGATGTGGCACTTGGGGATAAGTTTAGTGGTGAACATGGCAGTGCTAGGTTAATAGTTGGACTCTATGGTCTTAGGGGTCTTTTCTAACCTTGAGAATTGCATTTTAGTTAGTGCAACTTCACTGACATAAATTGTTAGTAGCTGAAATAGGGAAGAGGAATGTCTTTGATTTTCTCAGGTTGCTTCTGAGTTAAAATTGCTACAGTCTGGATATCTTTGCTCAGTTTAGTTTCCTGTTTTGGTAGGTGATAGGAGGAGAAGCTTGCATGTGCCAGAAATTAAATTAGTGTTGTAACTATGTCATGCTGAGATGGACTGAAGCAGTACAAAATGAAAGGGAGAAACCAGAAAAATGAGGTTACGATGTCAAATTCCCCAACTGATTTTGAATTAGAAGCAGAAATATGCTTTGCTCTATAATCATGATTCAGTTTTACCACCCAGGTCCCCATCCCAAAGAAAAGCACATTCATTCTCTTGAAATATGGAAAACTGGAAATTCATTTTGATATTGTAAGAGGAAATAAAAAGGGCTGAAAGGTTAATAATAGAATGCCATTGTATACTTGTAATCCAGGCTTGAACCTGAGGGCAGTCCTTTCAAGGAGTTGAATGACATCTGTGTGTAATTTAATAAATGACTGTTGTAACACAAGTGGAGAAGGTCTCAAGCACATTGTTTTTGTGTTGATTGCTCAGTTCAATTACTGTAAACAAATAATGTAATATTAAATAGTCACTGAAATAAATCTAGCCTAAAAGGGTTGGAAAAAGGTTGGAAATATCAAAGCTGTATTTATTCATAATTCAATGATTTGTTGCTAGACTCACCTAAAAATAAAAGGTCATGTTTTATGAGTGTATCTGTAGCAAGGCTACCAATTTCAAATGCTTAATGACAACTTTTAACTGACTGTTAGAATAGATTTTTTTTTCCCCCAGCATAAATATTCACAAGTTACTGTACACACAGAAGTACTTAGCAACAGGTAGAGGTTAAATATGTTAATTGGCAGACTTTTATTTCTATTTAAAGGCATTCCTATCTGAATGGGGTTTTGAGAAACCTGCTCTAGTGGAAGGTTCCCTGCTCATGACAGGGAGGTGGGAACTAGATGGTCCCTTCCAACCCAAACCATTCTATGATTCCTATAAAGAACTGGATTTACAAAGAAAAGGTAGATGAACGAAAGTGTATTTAAAATAACCAAGTGGTATCTTAAATAATAAGCCAAGTATTTTTCTGGAAAGTCCAATTTTGAGATACAACACAGTGCTCCAAAATAATTTTTCCTATTCTGCTTTTTCCACAAACTAAAACTGGCTTCTTCTATTAAAACAATTTTGTTTGCTCAGTAGAGCTTCATGATCTCTGAATTTTCATGCCCTTTCACCTCCTAAACTTCTTGTGTAATTTAGTTACTTCATATCCCCAGCTTTTTCAGCAGCAGCCTTTCTTCCTTCCCATGAGCTAGCCCTACCCAGAGCAATGCCTTAAGGCTGAGAGGACAGGATGCAGCTGCCTCTAAAAGCCTGTCAATGATGCTTCTTTTTAAGTCACTAAGAACTGCTAGCACAGCTGCACAGTGATGTGGATTTACACTTTATACTTTTTTTTTTCCTATATGAGGAATTACTCAAAAGAATAATGAGTTAGCTACTGATGCATGAAGGCAAATGAAGACAGTGCCTTATGCTTAATGGCATCCTAAGGACAGCCCTGCGTTTTAGAGCCGGTTTTTCTGGGGAAACATTGCTTAGGTCGGATGCTAGGGTTATTACAGGGAATTTGAGGAGATTCTCATCTTCAGGTGTGGCAGAGTAGGAACAAATTTGAGTTAGCATTAAATCTACAGCTAGTATCTTACATCCTTTGAGCACATAGTTTTTTCAGTCTTGACAGCTAACACAGTACCAGCAGACTGCAGCAAAGCAGTTAATTTTGGGCTGTAATTTTGAATTATGGTGCATTTTAACATCAGTGGAGTTTGTTTATTTTTATACAGAGCAGTATCTAGTGACCTTAGTGACCAGTGTGCCCCCACTTTCCCAGCTCCTCTTTTCTCTGCAGGCTCCATTAGTTACTAGTTTTGTCCAGTCTGAGAAAAGCAAAAGGCAAGGGAGCAAGCCTGGCAAGGCTATAAGCTGATATTTCTTTGCCTCCTTGCTTCCATTTTCCCTTTTTCTGTTTATTTAAGTTGTAGCTGTCATCCACATGGCAGCTGTGCCTGGCTGGACGAGGGCAGTGAGGGCAGAGAAAATCCAAGCAATAACAGCAAAAGTGGATGCTTCTGGATGTTTGTTGCTGTGGTTAAAAATGCCAAGTTCAAAACATATCTTAACATCGCAAATGAAAACAAGGCATTGTGGCCTTTCTGAAATTTCCAGCTAGGCTGGTTACAAAAGAATCAAACATTTGTTTGATGCCATAAAGACGTTCTGTCCAAATGACAGCCGGAAAGTGTGTATGGTTCAGCAAAGTCTGACCTGATGACTCTAACGATCTCTAACACCAGCGATATGGGAAGAGGCTTGAGTTGCCCTGCCCACATTCCTTCAAAACTGAAGACAGATCTTCAAAACTGAGTCCTCATCTTGAAAAAGAAAAATCATGGGCGTGCGAGGGAGTTTTGCAAGGAGTTGAATGCAAAGGATTGCATTAAAATCCCCTAATACCACAACACTATTACTGTAAGAATCTGTTTGGATTTCTGTTTATAAATTTATTTTCAATACATTTCACATAATCACAGAATGGGTAAGGTTGGAAGGGACCACAATGGGTCACCTGCTTCAGTCTCCCTGCTAAAGCACGTCATCCTAGACTATTTATATTTTTCCATTTGCATCATGTTAAATTTTTTGTGATTTGTGTTCTTGTGCTATAGGTTGTGGCAGATAAAGTTGGTACCTTTAAATGGGATAACAATTTCATTAAATTAATCAATTTAATTAAATCTCCTATTGCAGAGGAGATTTAATGATCAAAGAGAGACCAAAAGAGATCAAAACCTTTGCCTTGTAAATGGGCGGGAGAAAACATATTCAAAATGATTAAAAGTTCTTTGAAAATGTAATTCTAACAATTAAAAACAAATTAACTGCCAGTTAACATGATTATGTGCATTAAAATGTGAGTATAAGGTGTGAAACCATCAGCTTCATATGGTCTAAATTCATGAAAAGGAGACATCAAATAAACTCAAAACTGTAAAATGGTAAGAGAATATTTGAAAAATTAACTTAAGGTTGTACCTTAGTTGATTAGAATTAATTTGAAAAAAATTTAAAAGATATGCTCTGACTATATTTTAATGAAAACACTTGCTTTCATGCCTTAATAGATTTGGATTAATTGGTAAGAAAACATGAAATGTCAGATGCTTCAACATGATGCAACACCTTTCAAATACCCAGCAGAATTTCAAGAGTAGCTACCAATATGTTACTTTGCCAGTACTGGGAAATGATTGCTGTATTTCCAAATGTCATCATAGTTGATTCATGTCATACACAAGTGAATTTCTGCATATTCTTGTGAGCTTTTCCAAACTGAGTTGCTTAGGCTTTGGCAGTTACCTCAGCCATAGCTTAAATACCCCACAAATGCATTGACCATTTTGGGCTATAAGTCTCTAATCACTTAAATTATAGTGATTATATTTAAGTAAATTATTCTTAGATCTATGTGGGTATGTTCAGCACTTAGATGAGAATGAAATATGGAAAACTCTTGGTATATACCATTGTGTCAAAGTTCTCATGTGCCAAAATATCTGCTGTTAATACCTCCAGCACTACGGCATCACTATATGCATACAGCTGTTCATAATACTGAAGTTTCTGGTTTGCTAAAAGCCCTACCTTTTGCATTTTCAAAGAAAATATTCTTTCTCCTGGGACCCTTTCTTGACAGTGGTCTTGGGATAATCCTCTCATCGCCTGGGCAGAGACCCTATCCCTTAAAAATCATGCCCAGGGCACAGTATGAACGCTTGCATGAATGAGAAGTAGCAAGGACAGATGACATGTCCTGTTCCTGAGTTTTGCTTAAGAATTAAAGAAATTGTGTGACTCCTACTACTTTTGGAGCACTTGACTGAAGAAGGGGAGTCAGTGTGCTAGAAGGCTCTACAGCCTGAAGTTAGGTGAGGCACTATCCAAGAAGTGGGATATGGGATAAGTGGGATCCACTTATCTTCTGCCACTGATTACTTTCTGCAACTCTTTGTTCAGCTGCTGGCTTTTGCAAATCTATTCTCCAGCCCATCAAAGTGCGAGAAGAACCTGACAACGTAACAAGATCTATCCAGTCCTGCAACTGGGTTCCAGATAGATATGTCACTGCTGAGTATTTTATCCTGAGATAATTAGCACTATGATTAGAAGAGTGCCTGTAGACCATGACATGCAGCAGTGAAATTCGACCAGTACAAGAGAAAGTGTGTCTTAAGCCTCCTGTGAAAAAGGCAGCTTTTGCTGGCATGTGATAAAATAAACAGTGTCCCTTTTCGTGGAACAGCATTGCATGTCGTTCTGGCAATGTTAGATCAGATAGGGAGCCTGCTGAGAAAGCATTGAATGAGATTTGTTGGGGCAGCTGACTTATACAACTACGCAGGTATAAGTAAATGGTTAAACCTTTCAGGTTGGTGCACTGGATTCCCAGAAGAAGAAAGTACTAAGGAAAAGTCTTAAGTTTCACCTATAACAATATTAATTTTGGATTGATTTTTTTTAAGTTAATAAATAAGGTGCTCAATAGGGTGAAAGTTTTTCTTCTTTCAAGGAGTTGACATGTACTTGTGTTTGGAAGAGATTAGAAATGTGATTTCACAGAGGAAATGTAATCTCATCTTAAATATTTACAGAATGCTAATTTTATGCTTCTACATTGGCAGAAAAACAGAATAGCATTAATTTGACTTATTTTCTAACAGAAGCATGTTCTCTCCCTTTGGCTAGGACTACATTAGGAAAAAACCCATTCTTTGGCCCACAGATAATGCAACACAGCTTGCATCCATATGGCTAAATTTCCCCCTGTTCTTTAACTCTCCTCCAAAAGAGGATTGCCTGCTTTGTACCACAAGGTGGAAATTGCGACTGGTTCCTCCTATTTCACATGCAGTACATAAGCACTACTTGGGAGATGCTATTTGGCACAACTAAACAAGTGAGTATTGATGATTGTGTGCCAGTGCTTGACCCATGTGTTTTATATTGTAACTATAGAGACAGCCTGTGGCAGATGTCATACGACCACCACCAGGGTTAATACTAAAGGAATAGCTAAGTATTTGTTCTTTACACAGAACTTAATTCACTAGTTGCCTTCATAAATGTTAGACAAAATATAGCATTATACCATAGTTTTAACTAAAAGGAGAGGTTATGCAGAAGACTGAAATGCCTTTTTCTGCAAGTCTTTAAGTTAGGCAGATGTTTACTAGGCATACTTAATCCTGCATCACATTAGGATGATGAACAAGCTGTTTTTCTGATACTCTACCAGTGGTTGCTTCCTATAATGCCGTGATGTTAGGGTACTTCCTTTCTGGCAGTTATGGCAGGGGTGGGAAAAAAAAAAAAAGCAAGTGTCTCTTGTACTAAGTAAACAGTTCCTAGG
>VZRV01000337.1:39848-186836 GCA_013398115.1 Falcunculus frontatus
TTTTTTTTTTTTTTTTCCTTCTTCTTTTCATCTCAGAAATTCTATTAAAAGAAATTCCTTCAGGTATTTTGATACTGAGGCTTTCTCTATATCTAGAAACTGATCTATAGCTGTGGATGCAGATGAATTTTTAAATAGCAAAAAAGAAATTTAGAAATATATGTATGCATTTTTCTTTGATGATTTAAGAATGCCCAAAGGAATATTTCCTATTCATATAAAATACTTAAGAAGATAAAATGGTTGACAGATTCTTTACAAGAAAAAGACACATAAACATTTGAGTTCATAAGTATTCAATATAACTGTTTGTGATCCATAAATTGAAATCTCTTAATCTCTTAGATCCCCTTCCTGACCCCTCCACACACCCCCAGACTTCATATAAAATTGCCTCAGGATACGTAGTGCTAGGAATTAACAGCGTTGTTCTCTCCTGTAAAATTATCAGTGGTTTGGGATATGACTAACATGAAGTAAGTTACACTGTTTGGTTAACCATCATGATTTATGTTTTCCTGTTTTATGGAAAGATTGCTTGAAAACTCAGTTGCAGATTGAATGAAAAAAATGTGTCCTTGGAATCCTGAGCACCAAAACCTTACACCAAATCAGCATTAAAAATGGACTTTAATTTTTGTGTTAGTTAAACATCTGAGACATTCTACTGCAGTTTTTCTTTTGTGGATATAAAAAGTTAGAAGCTTCTTACGGTGTTTGGTGTTTATAATGCATTTGTCTGGGCAGATGTTCTTGTAAAATTACTAAACCATTCCAGGTTATAAGCACAGTTCAAATAAAGCTTGTTTCATCTCTGTGAAGAAGACTGATTCCTTCGCTCCAGACTTCCTAGAATACAAACATTATTACTGCAGTTGACTGTTGTATGTGGATTGTGGCTGCTAGTTCCCTCTGCTTTTTTTTTTCTTTTTCTTTTTTTTTTTTGTTCTTTGGTATGTTTATTTATAGGGGAGTTATGAGATTGTGATTGAAGTTGGAAAAGACCGTTCCCTTGGGCTTGAAAAGTGACTGACCCCAATCAGAAGGGCTTGTTGTTAGTGCTGCTGGACTCTTCATGAGTGAGTGGAAAGTAGTTTCCTGTCAAGTTTAGTTAGGATTGGGTTTTCTCTCTCTCTCTCTCTTTTTTTTTTATCTCCAACATAGACAATCTCTGTTTCTATGTACAGTGTGAGTCCTGTGCTGACTTAAAGATACAAAGAAGAAACCCTGTGTTTGAAATAGAGAGACTATTACAGTCGGGTCACCTTTATCTTCTGCCTCTGAAGTTTTAAACTAAGCTTGATTCTGTCTTTGCTCAGTATGTTGGACAGGTGATGTGTGAGGCTACACTGGTAGAGAGTAGAGGTGCGTCTGATGATGCTGTGGTTGGATGAAGGAATAAAGAATATGCCTTTGAAGAAGGACATTTTCTTCATTGTCCGGTGAATGAACTGAAGGGAAACAAACAAAAACGTCCATTGGTTTTCCACAATGGACAATTAATAAATGTGAGGTTAGAGTTGTGGTTTGCTTTTTATTTGTTGAATAAACTTATAAGGAAAAGTAGTTCAGTTGAGGGGATTTGAGCCATGTTTGAAAAAATGTCATTACCCCCTTTCTGAGAGTGATTTCTGATTTCCTTTCAACATTCCATCTTTAAAAAAATCGAGTTTTCTTTGCAGTATTTTTCTCAGTATGATAGTCTGGCACTGACCTGTTACATTTGGCAGATCCAAGAAGATACAGTTCTCAAGTAGCCATTTTTTCTGGATGTTTCTGGCTATTGTTCCTCTTATTGTTGCAGTAGTGAACAAGTCTCATTCCTGTCATTTTCCCCCTCTAACTTCTGCTTTAGGAGAAGAAAAAAGAAAAGAGAAAAGGAAATTACTGAAAGGAGAGTGACATTTTTCACACTTACTTTTGATGGTCAGAGAATTTATTGAAGGGCTGTTCTTGACAGGATGGTTTCAACTGCAATTCAAGCCTGGCCTCAGATCTGAGTCAGAGCCAGGATCTGACTACGACAGAGGGGGTTTGCCTGAAACCTTCTCACAGTTCCAACTCCATCAGCTACAATCACAGCTTCCTGTTTTTGTAGATTGTTGTCAGACTTTGTTATTAGACTAAAGTGCTCCGAGACAAATGGGGCTCTTTCATAGAAGTGCCAAGTGTTATTAATTATTAATAAAATGTTTAATTAAATACCACCATGCTGGTAGTGATGATCTGCAAATTCAAGGGGCAAGGTCTGAGATGATTGGTATGTAAGTGAGGAATTTGAAGCTTTTTTTCAGGATTTTGGCCCATTGTCACAAGGAATAGCGCTCCTTTATGGAAAAGCCCAAATGCTCCAGTATGTCAGAGGATGGCTTTTGTTTTCTACACATCTCGAAAAAACTGCTTCCCTCTCCCTTTGTTTGCTACCTTTTGACATGCTTACAGCCAGGAATGATTGAATATCTGATTAACTTCACGTAAGAAGCATTTTTGTCCAGTTTTCTGACGAGATGCTGAACCAGTCCAAATCCTTTGAGTCTTATGTAGGAGGTAATCCCACGATCCAATGTCAGAATAATCCCCCCAAGACAGCTTAAATATTTGTAGTTCTTTCTTAAATCGAGAAATCCCTTGGGGTTTATACCAATCCCAATTTAAAAAATGACTTGACCTGAAAACCCTGGAGGAATGTTTGAATGAGGTTGTCTTGCCTCTGGCTTCTTGGCCAACCTACTCTAATAAGACGTGAATAAGATATACAAGGTCCTAATTTATAATGTGATATGAAAATTATACATTCAGTGAAAGGCTAGGGGCAAAAATAAGGGATGGCAATAGTGATAGAGACAGCATTTATTGTGATTACTAGAAGGGGGCCTTAGTGGGCTGGGATTATTGTACTTTAAGTGAAATTGATTTTGTTCATGATTTGATTTTAATCTAGTTTAGATGAATCAAATTCTACAAGGAGCAGATATTTAATTTAGTACATTAGGATGAAAAGGACATCAGTTCAGAGAAGTTTAATGCATATGATGTGATAAAAGCAGTATCTGATTATAAGGGTTTTTTTATAGTAATTCCTTGTTATTTCATTACTTCTTGGATATTTTTTTTCTCTACACATAATATTTTTATTAAAAACAGCCAAGATTCTAGGCTCCTTAATGATATTTAGGCTGATTGCCTAAGCAAAAACAATAATAATGCTAAAAATTGGAGTAGGACAGGGAGGAAACAGAATTCCAACCTTACCACACTGATTTTTGCCAGAGATCTACTATTGGAACAAACAGAAGGTCCTCACTCGGCTCCAGGAAACTTGCTACAGGCATGCTCCTTTCAGAACAAGCCCTGTCTGTCTTGTTACACACTGCAGTTGTAAACAGAGAGTCTGTAGAAACCAATCTGCAATTTTCCAGTCTACTGTTTCCTAATCTAGGGGAGCTGGAATGCTCTGCAGTTTGGAAGAAGTTGGTTGCTGTTGAAGAGAGGTCTCCTACATTTTAGCAGTCAGGACCAGATGGACCTTTTTTCTTCAGTTAACACCAGAGTTGGGAAAGCCATTTATACTGAGAGGGTAAGGTTCAGCCAATATATATAGGTACACATAGATTTATTTTTCTCACAGAATGATTTGTGTGAAAATATTCCTATTTCACTCTCTGTTCCCCGACATCCAATTACTACCGGTCTCTTGTTGGAAGAAAGAAGTACTGTCGATTCACTGGCTTCCTTGCACATTTTTAGCACTGTTCTTTGGGTTGTTATAGATAAATCAGAGTTGTAGTTTCTTCACCGAGGAATGTTTTCTGTTTGGTTGTTTAATGAACAAACCTTTTATATGCTTAAGGAAAAGATTTGCTGTAATGAAAGGGACTTTCTACTACCGTCTACATTCACAAAGATTGGCATGGGTCACAGTGATCTGCATGGGAAAATAATAAAAAAGAAATAATGAAGGAGAATTCTTACATCGTAGATGCAGGGCAGGAGTTGGCAGAAAAGCATTTTAATACATCAGTCTGGGAATGCTTGATTATATGTCACCTTGCCGCGCTTGCTTGTGTTAAAACAAATTACGAGGGTTTTTGCCCTCTTTGTATAAAATATAATTAAGATTTTTCATTTGCTGAAATGCTTCTCAGCAAAAGGAAGAAAAAAAGGAGGGGGAAGAGGAAAGCAAAAAGGCAACTCTGCGGGCCTGACAGCCTACGTCCAGAGGACGGGACCTTCCATTTCAATGCTTAAATCTAATCATGTGTCTCAGGCAAAACTACATCCCCCTTCAACTCCCCCTTCCATGTAACAAGTTGTTCCAATTTAAAACCAATTTAGCTAAACTGGGACACTGGTAGATAATTGTCAGATGCCTCCTATTTGGAGGCAGAATTCACTCTAGAGAAATCTCTGGAGACGGGTTTACACTGACGTAAATGAAATTAAGATTTTAGAAGAGTGCACACTATCTGTAGAGAATGCACTGGATTTCCCCCTTATTTTACTGTTTTAAAGCTAGTACCTATCACCTGTTTTCCTGGTCTGAGAACTGTGGTCATTGTGGTTCCCCATCAGAGGCTGAGAGCCAGCATAGGAACCAGCATAGGAACCATATGAGCCATACACATTGAGAGTGTAGTCTGTCATGACAGAGATGCTGTTTACCTTTCTGGTTTGGAGTCTTGGCTCATTTTTGGAATATCCAGTAAATAACAGTCCCAGATGAATCAGCAAAAGTAGATGTTTTATATGTTCGTATCTTTTACAGACAGTGTGATCACAAGTAGATGTGTTATTTCTTTCTGTCCTTAAATACTTACCTGTTATAGGCAGCAACTTCAATTTTAGCTTGTTGTTTTAAAGTATAATGTTTTTATTACAGCTACGTTGTTTTGTCATTAACTAATTGGCATTGACATATAACACTATATTATTTTGCATCATGTGAAGGTCACTTGAAGTTTGAATGAAGCTGTGTTTGACATGGTAAGGGATAGAGCACTGCATTTGATCCATGTCTTATCAATAATCTTGGATTTCTTCCACTTGCAACAGCTATAGTTTCACTGTGTCTCTTGCTTTTTCCTTGAAATGCTGGCAGTAATGAGAATTTTGTTGTCATTGCTGACTATAAGTCCTGTACTGAGATTGCATCAGCTCATTTAGCAAGAGCTTTTCAGGGACCTCCTAGCAGAATTGCTTTCCTTATTTTGGTCCTTCCATTTTGTGGATTTGACCCAAAAAGCAGTCTTCAGTAAAAGAGGTTCTACTCTTATATCTATTTGAAAAATGACCAGAACATGTTATGCTAGGGAATCCAATTTTCTTTATATATAAGTATTTTTAAATTTGCTGAATGCTTTAAAACATTTTGTTTCACATGGCAAAGCTCACATAGTGTCTTTAGAAGGAAGGGAGCAATGTAAACATGCAAATCTGGACATCGCATTGATGAGATAAACTAATATGGTATAATTAAAAGCTTGTGAATATTAGTATTTTTATAGTATTGTCTTTCCTTGCTCTTACTAGGCTTTAAAGTGCCTGAAACTGTGAAAGCCTATATTCAGTGTCACAGATGTGTGCGGGAGAATGCAAGCGGGTTGACATGTACTTGTCAGTGTCAGCTGAGAAAAGAGATGGCATGGATTGTTCGATGGAACAATGAGGGAGGTGGTGTCTCTGGGACAATAGCATTAGCTGGCAGAGCAGATGGACTGCTAGCTTGGGAGGTCTAACTAATCTGCTCTGTCAGAACAAAGAACAAGAGTTTATGCTTTACTTGGCTAAAACCCATTAAAGTGAAACAGAAATTGGGATCTATCAGGAATCTTTAGTTACGGCTACCAAGGTCAATAATTTTGCCTGTAAAGGCTGTTTAAAATGTTCCAGGATGAGTGAATGTATCAGCACATGGATTCATTACTGTTAAGCAAATATAGAAATTTTACGCGTATGAGTAAACTCTCCTAGGTGAAGTGATAGCATAATTTCTTAAATGCAGAACCTTTTGCTAGGAGACTGTCTTCAGTTCTTTATAACTTTGCCAAAATTAACTTATCTGACATTTTCCCTTGCCAAGATCTGCCTAGCCTCAAGATTTTTAAAATGTCTAGATGCAGAATATATTATTAAAATAAAAGTTTAAAAACTCTTGTAGCTCTTTACTACAGCAAATGCAGCCCCTTTGTGCTTTGAAAGAAATGAACCTGGAATTGGTGAGAATGTATCTTTTGCTCTTTCTTTGGGAAAGCCACCCATATTAAATCCACTCACTCACATTTAAAAATACCTCAGTTTGCCCTGGCTCGGTAGCAACATTTGCATTTGGCAGCTGAAGTCTGTGATTTGTGCCTGAATTGAGATTGCTTTATGTCTCAGAAATCACTGGTGTGACCTGACTGCACATGAACCATCCCTAAACAGCAATATCCATGTATATGAGGGTGAACAGCTCTTCCAGTATGGTACTTGCAGAGGGCTCTTGGTTTCCAGAGGGAGATTCTCTTCTGTGTTTTCAGTAGTTGTCCAGCTGATGTCCAAAAAGAACTGAGAATTGCAGTCTGGCTTGGTTGCAGTGAGGTGAGGAGTAAGTGTGGAGTAGAAAACAAGGAACTTGAGCGGAAGAGATACCTCAGTCAGCAGGAGGAAGTGGCTCCAATGTGGCTCATGGGTGGTGCCAACTGCAGCTAGGCAGGAATGTTAAAACTGGAGGTAAGAGAAAAAGTAGCACATGGTATTGGCATGGTAAACAGGGCTTATGAATCTGGGGGAGCAGTAGCAGAGACTGGATAGGAATGGTCACTGAGGAAAATGTTAATGAGAAGCTCAGTGCTGGACAAAAACTATGAACTAGAAATTCAGTGTTAGAAAATATTCATGAGGGCCTATTGGAAGAGGGGAAGCTTTCTTTTGTAGGATTGCTCTCATACTGAAGTTGAGAAAGCCGGGTCACCTGCCTCTGCCAGATATGCTATCATCCTCATCATTGCCTGCAAAGGGAATTAAGGAAAGAGCACTTTTATGCCTGAAGTTATCCTGGAGACACATGACTTAAATGAAGCGCCCAATTCAGCAGAGACTTGTGTTGCTCATTGTGTTTCTCATTCCGTGTGTGACAGCCTGTGATGCAGTAGCTCTGACGTGCAGAATGCCTTTGCACTTGCCCCAGCAGCTGAGGCCAAGGGGTATCTGTTCAGACCCTATGGGAGGCTGTGGAGTGCTAACCGCTGGGAGAAGTGAGATCCTGGAGCTCTGAAATTTATTTTGCACCTCTCTTTCTTTTTCAGTTTCAACAGATGCACATCAGCCTTCTTTTGTGAAACATGCCCAGCAATGCTACCACATACTGCACAGTGATGGTGTGTGGATAAATCTGTTAATATTTAGAAAGAACTAAAAAACTATAGTGGGAGACTCAGGAGCCCCTGAGGAAGTTAATATTTTGGTATCAAGAACAGCATGCTGGAAAGGCTGTGTGGTGTATTCACTGAATAGTGAGGATAAAGCACAGACAAGCTGCTGTTTAACAAGCACTGTGTGATATGTGCACTCGCTGAGAAGAAATTCCAGATGTCATTTGCAATGTTTATGTACAGAGAGGGAAAAATGAAAACAGAACATTTGTTATTTTGACATTCCCTAATTTCTGGTTACCTGGTTTTGTGTTGTTAACTGCTGTAAAATTTTAGCATTGAAGCTTTCACTAAAGTGGAGGCCAGGGCTACTACTCATCTCCCTTACTCCAGAAGGCTTTCTTAAAAAAAAGAAAAACAACAACCAAAAAAGCCCAACCCCAAAAGACAAGCCTACCCACCACAAAAATTCATGCTTGCTGGGAAGGAGTTAAATAACAAGCCTTTTTTCTGTCTACTTTGCTAATCTGGACACTGTGTTAGATTCACACTTGCCTATGAGGTTATCTACCCTGTTAAAGCTCAGAAGAATTTTCAGTGACGCTCATTTGTAGTTATACCTGCTGGGGAAAGAAAGAGCTTGTGCAATTACAACTTCTCTTATAGCCATTGCTTATCTGCGTCTGCCTCCGAGTCAGGAAGCCTTTTCTGGCTTGAGCAGTGCAGTGAAGAATGACTCTGCTGCCAACAGAATGGAAACTCAAAACGAGATTGAGTTTAAATCCACAGCTGAGACTTGAGCACTTGGCACCAGGGATCATAAGGTCACTGCAGTAAGACAGGGAACATTCATGCATAGTGTGTAAGAAACACATCAGCTTGCCAGTCCTCACTGTAGATTTTCACTCTGTGGTGTATGTGTGCTGTACAATAGATATCCATTTTTTCAACCTGCAAGAAAACCCCATGTCTGTATGATTTTTTTTCATTTTTATGGTCAGAGAAAAATATTTACTCGCAGTAAATATTTATTTATTAGAGTTGTCACTTCCAACACAGTGGAAAATGGATTTTCATATTCTTTTTGACAAACAAAAGATACAAAATGTCCTATGAAATATGATTATATTGTTCAGGATAACAAAACTCACATAACTGAAGGCAACTTCTTTTTTAAACGTTGTTTGGGATTTGTGTATATCTTTTAATGCCTTGCAGATTCCAGATTGCATAACCACTACATTTAGTAATAATATTAAATTCAGGGAAAAAATACAGATTGTTTGTAAGGGTAAAGCTAAATTAGTAGACAGTTACAGTCTTACAGATTTTCTTTTCACTGTTTATTCCAGGTTAGATGTATTACCTTGCATTATTCTTGATAAATGACCAAAAGAGAAATCAGTTCTTTTTAAAGAGCCAGTATGACCTCTGAAACTGGAGGTGCATATTAATCTTACAGCCAATAACCCTGCCTGAAAAATACATAAAATGCATTTTAATAGAATCAGAAGTAATAATTTCTTGCAGTGAGGGAAAGGTGAAAGCTTAGAAAGCAGAAACCAGTCTTGCTTCAAGGACTTAGGGTAAAACTTGATAGTGTACAGGGAAATAGGCATGGGAGCATATTTGGGAATCTGGAGAAGATTAAGTTGGCAGGAACAGAATTGTTTGGTAAGAATGTACTAATAAGAAAAAAACATTTACGTGACATTTATAATCTCTTTGTAACTTCAGTAATTACTAATGCATTGATCTCCCAGCCACTGAGCATATTTTGTCTGTCGTCTGATAGGTATGACAAACTTGTCAGAGATTAGATGTATGTACTTTATACAGCATATAAACTATACTTTTTCACATCCGAATCCACGCAAGAGAGAGCTGATGAACCCCCTAAGCTTTGAAAAACAGAGCTTGCGTGGGATAATTGAAATGCCAGACATAAAGCCATATTAAACTGAGCTTCATCAGTTAAGCCTCTCACAGAGCTGCATGTGCTGTATAAAAACTAGCAAAGCAACCAACTGGTATTCTAACTTTCAGATGATAAGATTGATTTCTTTTTTTATGGAAAATGGGGAATAACTAGGATCTAAAAATGCAAATAATGCACACCAAGGATAGACTAAGTGTGTGAAGGAAACCGTAAGAGCTCCAAAAGGTAAAGCTGAAAGCTCTATCATTTGATTTAAATAGACTGTAACACTGGAGACTATTAAAAGAAGAATGAATCCAGGTTTGGGAGTCTTATCGTTTGAGAAAGCAGTCAGTATGAACTGGGTGGAGAAAAACCCAAAACCATTTTTCAATTTGCTGAATCAAAAATTTAAAAAAAAAGGAAAAAGAGTTTCAAGAGTGCTGGAACATATTGTTCTGAATTTAAATGGGCTCCCTGCAGTTGCTCAGTGAAGCTGGCATTCTTGACAGGCCAGCAACTTCAGTTTAGTGATCAGCTACTTTAGGTTTTAGGGTCTGTGGCTCTGATAGGAACTGGGATGCTTCAGGCAGTCCCCACTGCAGAATGGGAGGCAAATGCAGTGAGAATTGGGCCTCTCAGCACTTCTAGTCTCCCGGCTCCTTGACAGAACACCCCTGGCATGACTAACTGCCCTTATGAGAGTTCTTAAAAACACTCTTTTGGATCCATCGGCAGTTCATCTATGCAGCAGACACAGACCCAAATATTTGTTGGGGTCAATGAATACACAGTCAGAGGAACTCCTCAGGGAAGATGAATAGAACTTGCAGTAATGAGGAAAATGTCACTTTTCAGTGACTTCCCTGCCATTTTTTTTTCTGTTTTGTAGTGGTGTCTTCCTAACTTTGCTTGACAAAGCTTCCCACTGATTCCACAGCTATTCAAACTTTCATTTCTACTGAAACAATTTTGACTGCCAAATCCACCATTTATTCAGCAAAACAAACTTTTCTGGCCATGATATGTTGTGGCATCTTCATATTTATTTAAATCCTTTTTCTTTCTCTCTTTCTCTCTCTCTTTTTTTTTTTTTTAGGACAGTTTTTTTCTTTTTTTGCCAGCAAATTTCCGTGCTTCTCAAAGTGATGATTAAAGACTCCCAACTCAGATACTAATTTACTGCTGATGGATCATACTCCCCTTTCTCCCCAGTTAAATTGTTTGTCCATTTCTTATCACATGATGTGATCATGTCTGTTTAACAGTTTTCTACCCTGCTTCCACTTGGATCTCTGTTGCACCATTTGCTGACAAGCAGGAAACCTGTAAAATAAATAACTTAGTTAAACCTTAACTTTACACAATGTTCTTACAAAACAGGCTTTGTTATTCTAAGGCTTGTTCTGCCAAGTGGCTAACACACAGCATCTTCTTAAGCATCAAGGTTAGAAATATGGACCTATGTTTATTGGCACTAATTTATCTTGGCAAAATGAAGATCAGGCTCTTAAAATATGATAGGACAATAACCATTAAGCTCCCACCTCTTAACCTTTCACTCTGGTTTCTACCTTTATGTACCACAGTGCTTTCTTTCATTCTGATTTATTTTTATTGTACTCTCCCATCAGGCTTGCAGAAATGCTGCTTTCTGTGGCTTCTATGTGCAAAACACACACTCTTGTAGTAATCCAAATTTTCTTTATTCCATTTCAGGGGCAAGGAGGTTTCAAGAGAAGTACCATGAAGCATTCTCTTCATAGTTTCTCTAGCAGCAGGTTACAAATTATCTTTCACTGCTATTGTGGGCAGAAGTGTACTATAATGACAAAAGAGTATTGATAGATGAAGGAATCCATTAACTGTTTGTGGCTGTCATTTTTCTCATCTGTGGTGCACAAGTTTCAGTATATATTCTACCAAACAAACCCATAGCTTATAGACACCAAAAAACAGTTTCAGAAGGTTTCACTCATACAGAATACCTTTGTCTGCTAAAACTATTGTGGAATTATGCTGCTGACATTTCAGCCACTGGAAGTGGCCTTTCTTTGCTCTAATTAGACAGCTGAGACTGTCAGCTTTTTCAATGGAGTGAAATTTTTATGAGATTTGTAGCGCCTGCTTCTTCAAGAGGAATTAGCTGTGAAAGGACACATCTGAGTAGGAAAACTTACCGCTATGCAAACTGTTCAGGTTGTGTTTGAGAGTGTGAGGACTGCTGTTAAAACACACTGGCACAGGATGGACGGTTTCACAGAATCTTTTTCGAAAATTAATTGTGTGCATCCCAGGCTTATCCTGTGAGTATGGCAGTCAGGGGCTGTCTTTGGTGACTCTGTAGAAACTTTCATGGGCACTGGCAGGTCATGCTCCATAGACCGTATTTGGTCATTGACTGGAATAGGCTTCTTTTTAGTGCTTTCCTGAGGTTTGTGGGAAAAGGCTCTTCGCAGTCCCTTCCTTCACTGGAGCAGTGCATCTGTGCATCACTCAGCAGGATTTGCCAGCTCTCAGACTCCTGAGTACTGTGACTGTATGGAGGAAGGAAAATGTTACATTGCTGAATTTGCCTCAAATACCTCATATGCTATTTGCTTTGCTTTGAGTTCAGAGTTTGCCACTCTTGAGAGAACAAAACCTTGAGAAGTTTTCAATAAAAGTAGACAGAAGTGCGGTATACTAGCAGTTGTTACTTTGTTAGTGAGGAAACAAATGCAGACGTGGTGTGTATGAAAATCAGAACTCAGGGTGTATAGAGTATGTAGTATTGCAAGACCCTACCACACAAGATCATCTCTTCTTGTCAATGACACTGGATTTTTAGGATCAGATGATTTGATATCTGAAACGAGGCAACTTGCCAAAATCATTGCTTTCCTATCTTCCAGTAGATACACTCCTTGTTCAAATCAATAAAATACACATACTCAGCTTTCATTAAGCACGAGCCAAATGTCACCACCTCCTAAAAGTGTGCTGCAAGATTCCAATATGTAGCTGCCTTATGCTTATATTCCAAAAAGCTTGTGATAAGTTCACTTTAAACCAGATTTTCTTCCTGTTCCTTGCTTCCTTACCCTCCTTTCTTTGCTCATAAGAGTTTAATTTTCACTAGCTTGCCAAAAGCATAATTATACTTGCTGCATATAAATACCCAGTGGAGATCAGAAGGGAAGACAGAGAAAGTAATTTTTAGAATTCTAAAAAAAATTGTCAAATGTAAACTGAAAATGCCAACAGTATTGGAAGTGTGTGGGCTGGATCACTGAATTCCACTAAGGCAGGCTTCATTCAAGGGGAAAATATGGTTAAATTAGACACACTTAGGTAATGAATTCTTGCATATCCCTAATGAGCACTTCAGATTACTGACTATTAGAATTCTAGTACACCCAACCTAAATTTGGATAGGATACTACCTACACAGCTCTCAGGAAAAAGAATTACATTCGTTTTTTAGTATATGGGCAGTTCATTTGACTGTATAATGTTGTGTGTCATAAATGCTGTCAGTTTAAATAGGATTTAACTATCTGTATACACAGAAAATACAGTCTGGATTACGTGGAGAGTCTTTGTTCTTTGTGTTAATTTGTGATTCACTGAATTCCAGTGAGGCAACTCTAGCAGATTGAAATTGCAGCCGCCCCAATGACTTCTAGCAAGCTCTGCTTGCTGGTCTGTGCTTGGAAAAGAACAGAATAATTCCGCACTTAGTACATATTAATTTTAAAGTTGTCAGGGCATTCATTTATCACTTTCTATAACTTTTGATGGACAATATGGACTGTGGGTTGGACAATGAAACCACAGATACACATTTTAGATTATTCAGAGTTATATTTTGACACAGGCTGTATCTCGGTTAGCATGACTTAAGGAAAAAAAAAATGCCTTCAGATCACCAAGGTGAAATTCATATGGTCTGATCAGAAATCCCTTGAAGTCAATGAAAAAAAAAGACTCCTGTTAATGCAAATGGGCCTTATATTAGACTAAAAAACATCTCCTTCAAAGTTCTTCTGAGCTCAGCAGTTGCTTATTTGTATAGATTGCATTTTATTCTAATTCTCTTACTAAGAATGTCTCTTACTGATCTCTTTTTCTCTATTTTGCCCTAATAGCGTTCTCCTTCTGGGCTTTTATTCTGGATCTCACTGTTAACTTCTGTACACTTCTACAGTTAAATCCCCATCTTTTGTCTTCAATCTAATAACTCTTCAAAACTCATCCCTTTTATGGAGCCTTTAGGGAGAACCCATTGACTTTAAGAAATCTGAAAAAAAAATATCTACTAGGCAAATACACAATATGGCTAATTACCTTCACTGGAAAACACTGGTTTTCCACCACACTCAGGAATATTCTAATTTGCCGTGTGTTTTTTCCTTATGCCACTATTTTTTGCATTCTCCACTATTTTTTTTTGTTCATTGACATTAAACAGCTTCTGCATTTAGTTTATTATCACTAACATTTTTACATTTTTACGCAAGGTTTCTCACCTTATTTCCCTATAACGTGGTTCATACATGGGGTTAATATATCTCTGAGTGTAGAAACCCATTAGATCTTAAAAATACTCTGCTGCTAATATACTGTCATACTTTGCTTTTATCACGTAATGATATTTTAAAAACACTTATTTGAATGTCTGGCCAATGTCAGAATGCTAACATTACAAATAGGAATAAATTGTCCTGTAATCTGTTCTGATTTTTGAACATTTGTTTTATGTTACTCTGTGCAAGTATAATGAATCTCTTCCATTACTCACTGTGGACGAAGGGTTCAATAGGAGAACACTGACAGGTGGACAGTTCATTTTGAACCTCTCTGCATACACAAAAGATTAATAAACTAGTTGAAGGTAAAATATATTTCCGTATCCTTTCTGCATGCATTAAAATTTATGTCAGCCTTTCCCTTCTGTGTCAGGTCATGAGTGACATTTGAACAGCAATTTTTGTTCACATGTGGCATATCTAGACTATCTCTGGATTTCTCTTTAAAAATAAGAACAGCCTCTTCCACCCCCTCCTCAAGCCCACAAACCCAGAACAATTCTATAATGATGCCGTTTCCAAAGCCCTTTCTGCCCCCCCCAGAAGGATATACACAAGTCATTCTTTTGTTATATAGAATCAATACTGTATCTTACTTGCTAGAATTTTGCATAAATATAAACGTTATTTTGTTAAAAACAAAACCTTAAAAAAAAAAATACCAGGGTCCTTTTAATGGTGAAGTGTTTCAAATATGATTTGTCTATTTTCACTAGAACAATATAATGAAATATAATTATTCAGTTTTTAACAAATCCAGTTATATACTAGATCTTGGTTTATGCCTCCATACCATCACAAGAAGCAAAAAACCTGTGAATTTGCATTAAGATTCTTTTGTGCATATGATGCTTAAAAAACTTTTTTCCTACTCGTAATTTGCCACCAAGGTTAAAAGTAATAGATACAGAAAACAAATTAGATCTAGAAATATTTGAAATTACAGGCTCAGATTTTCCTTGGTTGAGTTAAGAGCTCAGAGTTAAATACAAAGGGGTTATTATGGATCTGCTTACTAATAACTATGATTATCCCAAATGAAAAGAGTAATTGTTATATATAAATTGCAAATGTGTCTTCACAAAACAGCATGTTTTCTCAGGACCCATGTGCAATGCAAATATAACAGGGCTGTTGTTCTATTAAGGCTTACTGAACATTATTCCGTCAACTTTATTTTTTTGTCAAATTTGTGAAACCAAGCACTTATCTATGATGAAAATATAATGATAAGAAAAAGTAGGGCTGCTTGGCATAAAATAATATTAAATGCAAGACACTTGCAAGATGTTCTCTTCAAGATCAGAAAATTGTTGGTTATCATTGGGTACGTTTCAACAGGAGGTCTGTTTTTCATTTTTGTCTTGAGAGATGTTTCAGTTTACAGTTGACATCAAACTTTCACATCAAACCTTCACATGTATAAACAAGATCAAAAGTTTTGAAAAACTTTAAATTCTTCAGTCAGCATATCTTTTATGAGCTCAGTCATAATGTTACTTTACATAGCATGGTATGCCTTTTTCCCCTGTTTCCTTTTAGTTATTTTTCATAACCACGGAAGAATTAATGGTGTTACCACCTGAGAAATGGAGCAGCATCAGAAGATAGGGTAAAAGAATGATCTGAATCAAAAGGTCTGGATGTAAATGTATAGCTTTCATTGATCAATAAGGAATAGACAGGATAATTGGGGTTGTCATACTCTGCTGCTTTTCAGCTCTCAAACTGCTTTATTTTTTTAAGATAGCAGTGATTTTTCATGCATAAACCTGCCTCTTGGATAATCTATGCAAAATCAAACCTAGAGGCAGGAAGATAAGCAGCAGGGGTGCTTCTGGGAGGCAGAGGAATTTGGCTGTAAGGGATCAATGGGAAAGATTCTAAGGAAAGGCGAGTCTGTGTTCAGTTCTTGCACAAAACACAAAGCTGCTTCACAGAACCCCTTGTTTCATTTTGTTTTACTTTTTTAAATAGATAACAACAGGGTCAGAAAATGAAAAATCAGTAAAATCTTAAAATTATGTGATGTTTTCTGAACACCATAGTCTCTTCTGTCACTGAGGGTCAGATTTTTTGTTGTTTTGAGACAGTATGACTCCATCAACTTTGTGGCTTCATCAACAACAGTGGGTTTGCAGTGATTTATGACATCTAAAACTGGTTTTCAAACTGAATTCCATAATTTTGTTTTATTTTTTTTTGTTAAGCTGTTCAGAAACTGTTTTAAGTACAATTCCATATTTCTTCCCCTGACATGTCTGACCTCAAATAGTTAAAGTTGACACCCAAGTAGGCTTTTTTTAGTGCATAAGTCTTTGTGATATGCATTTAGGTGTTGTCTGTTTCCATTTTAGTAACTTGTTGTGTAGTTCATCTAACTTCTCCGAGTTGAGCTGAAAGACTTGTATTTGGAGCTGTAGCTATCAGTGGAAGTAAATGAGTTCCCTCTAGTTACAACACATTTTTTTTGCCCCTTAAGCAGCAGTAGTCAGGAAGCCTGGAACAGGATAAAAAAAAAATCAAAATAATTGGATGTAAGAAATTTGAAGGTACAGCAGAGATGTCTTCTCCTTTTTTACAGGTAACTGTAGAATTTGAATAATTTAACCTTTAAAATCTTGTTTATTCTGTTGTGATCAAGAGGAAAAAATGTCACTCCTTTCTTTTGCTGATGCCATTTACAGGGTATGATTACAGATGCATGGTGTAGGTGCTTGTGTACAAGGAGCCTTCATCTCGGTGAGGAGCTTTACTCTGTGAAACAAATCAACCAGAACATTTAAAAAAAAAAAAAAATCACGCTTGGATTTACCTGGCATTACTCTGGGCATTTAGAAGCTGAAGAGTTTGACTTGCAAAACTAGATATGATAAAACTGTCATAAACCATAAGAAGAGCTTTTTCGGTTTATGGCTCAAATCTTGACCATTTCTTTGCTTTGTTAGATAGGTATTTGCTGTCACCCCATCTCTTGTACTCTGAAATTGGTTACTTCCTGGGTACTATTTGGGACAGTGGCTTCCTGTGGGCTGGGGCTGGCAGATGGAGTTGTTCTGTCGTAGGGGCAGGGCCCCCATTGCCCCAGCCAGCAGCAGGCAGCTGGAAGGTGGCAGGAGCAGCCTGAGCCCTGGGCATCAGGCCTTCCTTGGAGGATGGATGAGGCCAAGCTGGGCATCAGCCCAAGGTCTGGACTAGTGGCAGGAGAGCTGGGCACAGGCAGGGCTGTTGATGCAAATGGTGGTGATGAGTGGTAGCACCTCCTCTTCACACCATGCTGTGTTTCACTTGTGTTTCCTTTCCTGCGTTCTCAGCGGCACACACCACTGAAATTGACGTTGTATGTGACTAAATCAAGAGACATTGGGATAATTGGTTCCAGGTGCCATGAAATGGTCTGGTACCATTTTGCCACCTCCAGAAATTCAAAAATCACTGTTGTCTTGCTTTTCCTTGAGGAGATGCAGTTCAGACTGTCATTGTTACACTGTGTATTGGTAGTGCTATGTGCTGCCTGGTACTAGTCACTGTGGAGCCTTATTCATAGTGTCATGCCCATATGTGATTTGTCAGCACTGCTTCACCACTTGTGGGAAGATGGTGGTGTGCTGTCATTAATATTCCTATTCTGGGAAAGCCAACAGAAAGTGTTCGTGGAAAAGTGTGAATAAATCAAGGAACAGATCTCTTATCCAGAACTTTGTAGTAGAACTTTGTGTGCTTTGAAATGTGACCAAAACACTCCAAAAAAAATTACTTCACAATGTGTTACCCTTGTGCCTTCCAGAAAAAAATGCTCTATTTTCTGGAACATATTGCTTCAGCAGGTCTAGAATATATATATTCTGTTCTCTGCTGCACCACTGCAGATAGTCCACAGAAAATACTTTGCTTGCCATGTGAAGCATGGCCCGTAGCACGCCTTAGGGCATGGCACTTGTTGGGCTCAAGTGATAGCTGAGTTACTGTATATGCGCTGTATAGTTGCTTAAACTTACTTCAACATAAAACAGCACATTTACACATTAGACAAGCACAAAGTGGTCCATGTGGAACTACTTTCACTTGAGGCAAAGTGTCCTTGTAGAGTTTTGAAGTGTGAAGTGAATTTTATCATTTTAAATTGTACAAATAAGCAGAAAATAAAGTTAATTTGTATTCTTTTTCCTGTTTCAGGGCAGTCAAGGGGATTTTTTTTTCAGTATAGGATAGCTAAGACAAATTACCCTTTTGTAAGGATGTAAGCCAATTTCCAAAGTAATATAAAATATAAGAAAGAATACAGGGAGTGAGCCTCTCAGATGAATTGAGATATGTCATAAGTATATTTATGTTGTATTTTATTATGTTTAGATGTTTAGTTTTTTGTTTAGATAGGTAGAAAGGAAATAATTGTGTTGGGTTCATGGTCTATCAGAAAAAGTGCCGTGCATTTCTCTTTCTCTGGGAAAAAAGTAGTTATTGGATATACCAGTTGCATATTTAAATATATATTTTGAGATCAGTCCTACAGGTTGTATTGCATCCTACTTGAAACACTGGCATATGCAGAGAGATAGTGCAGTGTGAAATTTATCACTTTACCGTACAGGTTTTGGGGCACGTGTGCTGTTCCTGTGAGTTTTTAAAAGCTTTTCCATGTCTTGTGATCTAGTTCTTTCAATTCAAAATTGGGGGGGGGTTTCTTCCCTGAGGAGCTTTCCAAAAAATGCTCACCAAAACATAGTAAACAATTTGAATTATTTGGATTTGATTATTCAGGTGGGAGTATTCCCAGTGTGCAGTGGCAGATCTGAGAAGACTGATTCATGAACAGCAGCAGTAATTCAGAGACCAAAATGTGGTCCTTTGAGCTTTTAAGGCACTATGACTTGCAGAGGATTAAAACTAAAGTCTCTCCGTGGAAGGCATTGGAATTACATCTGAGAACGAAGCCACCACATCCCAGTCACTGTACTGCAATAGCAAGCTTCAGGTGAAATGCCTGCTGGAGCAACTGAAGATTCCTTATTTTTTTCTGTGACTAAGAAAGCTTTGGCAGTTGCCTTTTCAAACCTAGAATGTCTGGGTTTCACAGAGAGCTCGGGATTGCCTAACAAGGGGTGGTCTCTACAGCTGCCTGAACCTGAATAGACAGGACAATCTAAAAATCAGCCTCTCTAACATGTAGTTCACTGTGTGTTAAGCCCCCATTTTAATTTACAGTCCATAATATAGTTTCTTTGGCAGGGATTCATAAATCTCCATTTCATCCGTACGACTGCTGCATTATAATGGAGCTTTCTCTGGTGCTGCCTCTATCTCCACGACGCCTGCCTTTTAGGACATGCAGAATTCAGCGGTAGGAATGTCACCTGATTCTGGTCGTCGCAGATGCCTAGCATTATTGAAAATGCATTGATACCTCACATTGCCATGCAGGGCCACGGTCATTAAAATTTTATTGTATAAACCCTGCTGTCTTCACCAAAGAGGAATTGAGAGCCATAGCAGAGGACGATCATGCATTTTATCAGAATCTTCTAAAAGGAAAAAAACAGCAGGCTCAGAGCAGGAAGAAACCAGGATTGCATTCCCTTTAATTTAAATATAATACAATGTCAAAACCTGTGAATTTGGCATTTATCTACTGTAGTTCATTTTAACTTTTTCCCCAGAGTGGCTCGGTGTCCTATGGTTGCACAACAGTTCAAACCAGTTGCACATGATATGATTTTCATATGTTTCTCCTGCAGGGCAGATTTTCATCAAAGCATGCAACAGACAGCTAAAGCAAGAGGCAGCAAGCTATAGATTATCACATTGATTTTTTTAGGGGTCAGACTGTCAGATTAGTAGGTTTAGAGGCTGGACCGTTTGTGCTTCCTAGTGCCAATGCAGATGGAAACTGGCAGGCATGTAACTAAGCAGAGAATTCTGCAGGTAAGACAATTAGGAATTTTCCATTAAAAACCAAACAAACGAACAACGAAAACCCTGCAAAGCCATTTATTGGCCAAAGTCTTTTGATTTGTTCTTAGCAAAAGATCACAAGAAAGAAGTTTTTCTTTGTTGTGGTTTTACCAGGATTCTTTGCTTTTTCTTAATATTTTGCTTGTGTATGTGTGATTTCCTTTTCAGTTAGAAATAAAAAAAAAAAATTAGAGAAAGAACATTACAGAACGAATTACTTTTTAAAAATATATAGGAAATATTTAGAAAATGCCTATTCTGGGTTAACATGCAAAAGGTGAATTTGAGCTGTTTTCTGAAGGGATAACTCCTTTTATTTTTTCCTACTGTCTTAAGCTAACTGATGTACAGAAATTACACTTCTCTCCTACTGAAGACAGAGTCTTTCTGAGTTTCTCAGCACCTTTTGTATTAAGATCTAGTTCCCACAGAAGAAATACTAACAATATAACAATTTGAATTCACAGCTTTTTGCAAACTTTAGATTCACTAGTTTGCCCCTAAAGAGAGGTAAGATCCATAACCAAAGGTTTCTAGCCCATATAATTGTTCCTTAAATGAATAAGGATAAAGACAAAACCAGATCTCCTGCAGGTAAAAAGTATTTCTGTTCTCATATTTCATGCATAATGTGAACTATTTTAGTGTTAGATGGACTTCAATGAGTAATGAATTCAGGAGAGGCAAACCAAATTTTCCTAGAAGACTGGTATCTAGCTGTTCTTGCTGTAAAAGTAAAAAGGGGGACTTTTTTCCTGTAAAGCATTAATACTAGTGCCAAACACTTCAAAGATACTTACAAGTGGGTGTTTCCATTATTAAATTATGAAATAAAGGAGAAAAAAAAAAAGGCTTTTTCTTATTGAGAAGTAATGTTTATGCCTAGCATTGCCAACAGTGGGTATTGCATGAATGTTACTTCTGGATTATTTTCTTATTTTTTGAAGCAACATTGGCTTTAGATCAGGTGGCTAACTAGGAAGTTCTTACCTTTGTAAGTGTACGTATTATCACCATGATTTTATTTCACTTAGGAGCTAAAAATGTTTCTTTATTTCAGCGATTGGCTTATCTTCTCATTCTTTTATAAATGAGTGCACTTTTGTTTATCTTCGTGTCAGGCTGGCTTTGTCTACACAGAATGCTGGCTTGCCCCAAGATTTTTAATAACTTAAGCAACAATTTACATCAGGGAGAGTATAGTGCAAAAATGACAAAATGTTGTGAATGACACACAAGCAAAGATACGTTGATGTTAAAAAAACTAGCTGTCCTCTCTTAACAAGTTTGTATTCTGAGGTATAGGGGTTTTTTCTTTCCTAATTTTTTTATACATGTGATTCTACATGTGCTGGAAACACTTCTACAATTATCTTGAAGATCTCAAAAGAGTATGTGAATGGTAAAAAGAACTGTGATGCGGCCATCTGTGAAAGGTGGAACTGATTCCTCCAGTGTGGAAATCGCCACAGCTTCATCTTTGTCCACCCTTGTCTTCTACAGGCCCTCAGAGAAAGGAGAATGGCAGGTAGCCCACAGGGTTTGAGAAGCTTTGGAGTAAGTGGTGTGCTTCCTTGAGGGCCTGCTTCTGGCATTTTTTCAGACCACTGATCTTATTCCTATGGCTTCAAATGCCTTAGAAATAAATAAATAAGGGATTTTGCATAAAAGATTTCTGTTTACTTTTTGTCTTTTGCTGTACTCTGTGATCTAGCTTTTTATATGGATAGTAATAATCTCGATGATTATTATATGGATATTATATTATTATATGGATAGTAATAATCTCAGTTACTTACTGAAAAATAACAGTTTGCTCTTACCTATTAAAAATATCTTCTATCCTTTCTGAATATGAAGAAACGACAAGAAATTCCACCAAATGCCTACTTCCTGTAAAAATCAGCTAGATAATTAAACTTTAGAGCTCTTGTTAGTAATTGCAGACAGGGTTGCAATCAAGTGTTTTAAATCTAAAATTTGAAAATATTTTGGAACTGCCTAGGTTCCTCTCCAAATCTTTAGACTATTATTTTTCTTGCTTGTGCTTGTAGGAATGTTTAATATACTTGTAGCTGAAGTCCGCTTCCTTAAGGAAAAAAAAAGAAAAGTATTTTTTGAATGCGTATAACCTTTTGAAACTTGTAACTTGATGAAATCTGTTTGGACTTGTTTTCATGAATCTAGCAAAAGGGAACCCTGTGATCTCAGTTCTCTTTCTTTGCTTAATACCAGGTTGTAGGTCAAAGCCTTCATGAAGCTCTTCAAAGAAAGTACCAGAAAAATTGTCAATATGAGTAGTAGTTAAATGACTTGGGTTTAAATTGTGTCCTTTTCAAAACCAATAAAATACAATTGCACTGAAATACTGAAATCAAGTCAACAGATCAATTGATAAAAATCCAGTATGATTTACATGAAAGGCATAATTTTGATTTCATACAGTAAAAGTTGCACTAAAATGTAAGCAAATGAGAACACAGCTCCCCCTATGTTGAAGAATATTTGGCCGCCTTCACTAGGGGAATTTCTACCAGCTGTAATCATTATATTATTATTTCTTTCATTCCTTCAGCTGTGGGAAATATGATGAATAAGAGCAGTCTCATAATGTATATTGATCACCCAAGTATTAATCTGTTCAAGCAACATTTACCACTCACTTAGCACTTTTCATTTCTTTAAATATGAAAGCACTTTTAAAAGGCTGACTGGGTCTGTATTTTTCCATTTTACTTATGGATAAAACAAAGCAGGGCGCAGCTAAGTGACTCTCCCAAGTCATGACCTCAGAAGGGCGAGTGAAGTGACTTGAACCCTCACGTTCCTCGGGCTGAAAGGGGAGACAGAATTGGTCAATTTCTTCAACTGTGGTTGTGCCTGCTATTTCTGTAAAAGCATATTTTGTATAAATGTTTCTCTTTATATTTATTCTCTAAAAATAACAACTTCTTCCATGTTTGTTCTGTCTTAACAGCTTTTTCACCTCTACCCATCTTCATGCCTTTTCTAGGCTTGGAATACACATGCACACAGATCACTGTAAGATTTCGAGGGCTGAAAACGAGGTTCTCTTGTTCATCCTCTTGATCGTGGTGTACCGTCAGTCTTAGGAAAAAGTGGTTGTAGGGAAGTCTAGTTCAGCACTTCAGCTTTAACAGATGTAGTACTTCATTTTTATCTCTTTCTGACAGTACTCCAGCAGGAGTTTTCCAGGGGTCTGGGACAATGTTTTGTGCAAGATAAGATAATACAGTGCACACATGCTGATTCCTAAAAGTGTGCTCTCTAGCATACGACGTTGATAGCACAGCAAGTAAACAACAATAACTGTCTCTCTGGCACACACATCCGCAGCTATCGCCGAGGGACACTGCCATCTGAAACCTTTTCTTCCATGCAGTGCTGCACAGCTGGGCATGGGCACTGTGATTTATGGTCCACTGACTGCAGCTTTACCTAGTCTTCTCTGAACCAAATTTTGCTTTTAAAACGGCCAGTCTCTGCTTTGGTCTTTGTTTGAAAAAGGAAATCAACTGAGTTTTCCACTAGATTTGTAAAGTTCCAAATCCTTTTGTTTCAGTGACAAATACTTCATCCATTGAAACCTTTTACATGTCGGGATGGAACCATCCCCAGGCTGATTTAAAGTCAGAAGACAGAAATGGGCCACTCCAGGCTTCCTCTAAATAGTTTGGATGAGAACAATGAGCTAACAGTTCCACGCAGGTTTCAGAGGCAGCTGAATTTGCTGGATTGCTGAGTCACTGAAAAGCTGTCGTGTGAACGAGACAATAATTTCTTTCAATTAGAAGCTCATAGAGGCAGGAGTGTACTTCAGCTGTCATGGAGGTAAAGCAGAAGTTCGGCTCCATTTTGGCAATGTATTCTTCCGCTGCAGTAGGGCAAGTGGCAGACAATGGAACTGTGCATCTGCTTACAGACATCAAACTTTCCCTTTCCTTTTACTTTCTTCCTTTCAGTATTTCCTAACTATTTTTTCTAAATTCATTTTACTGTTGGCTGACTGTCACTGGTCACCATGGCAACAACCTCTGGTAGCAGCAGGTCTGGGTTGCCCGATGTGAGCATCTTCACATTTGAGCCTTGCCAAGGCTAACCATTAATCCAGGGTTATATATTGGCTCAACACTGTAAGGTTGTTCTGTTTTTTCCCACTTTAGCTGTCTGCCTTACTCTTCTTTTTCTGAGTTGGTTTATTCTCTTTCCTGATTTATCATTTGAGCAATCTGGTGTTAATTTTCATACTTTAATATTTTTGTTATTTTGGAGGACTGGTTAGCTTAAGTATCTTTTAACAAAATAGCATGCAACACAATGGCATTAAAGAACCTCTTTTTAAAGTATGATTCATAATAAAAAAAGAAGGATTTGAGATAATCTTGTTCTTAGGACAAATATTTACAGTTTATTAGAAAAAAAAATTACTTGCAAGCTATTTAAATGCTTTGCATGGGATAACAATGCAGTTTTTTCCTAGGGTCGGGTGGAGAGAAATACATTTAATGGTAGTGCGTTTGGAGACAAGTGACTTGTATGGAATAGGTGTGTATGTTGCAGCACTTAATGGCAGCATAACAGTCTAAAATTTTTTAAACCCCTATACTCTGACCATAAAACAACATCTAATAGCAGCTGAAACCGTGCTGTAAAGCAAAAGTAGCAAAGTGGTTAAGAGTACTTGGTTGGGAAATGAGAGCTGAAAGACAAAACTGCAGTGCAGTGATTGGTTTGATTTGCTGAATAAATTGCTATGTTCAGATTCAATTTGTATCAATAAGAAAAGCACTGTACACCTGCAGAGCCTGTCACATTTGGTATCCAAAATTCTGACACAGCTAGTCTTAAACAATCTTTTTACTGTTGTCAATAATGAAAGCCAAAAATCTCAAAGCATCCCACCAAAATCACCCAACCTCTAAACTTGTAGTATTCACATTTTTATTCCATATATGTGAAAAAAGTGAGCAATGCTTCTTTGGGGTATTTCCTTAAGGAAACACAATACTTTTAATAAATGTATGGAATATTGCAGTATTCTCAATGGATTATTTTAAAAGTAGCCAAGGGGTACTGTTCATTCAGTAGAAGGGTTTCTCTTTATTAAACCTGACTGAAAGCTAGAAGCATAATACGCTGTCTCCTTAATACAGTGGAAATTGCACTTAGATAATTTGCAACTATGGTATAAAATGAACAAATGTGTAGGCTTTTACATTTGCACCCCAGCAACTGATGTTTATCCCTGTCTGTAATCCCTGTAGCATTTCAGGATTGAAAACAGCTGGTTTCTAGGGAGTGCGTTTTGTGCTTTTTTGGGTTTTCCTTTCTTTTGTTTCTTTTTTTGGGGGGGAAGTGGGGGAAGAGAGGTATCTCAAACCTCTTTGGATTTGTTTTGCAATGACCAAATCATTCAAAATCTGAACTCTACATATTTGGTGAGTAGTTTGTTTTGGTTTTGGATTTTTTTTGAGTTTGGAAATTCCCTGCAGATTTTTTTGAAGAGTTCAAACTACTGTGATGGGGTTTTTTAGGAGAAACAGAACTGAACTATTATAAATTAATGATATAGAATAATACTTCTAATGAAAGGGGAAGGATTAATATTAAGAGAAGATATAATGGCTTCAAGGTGTAGAAGCTTATTTAGACTCCACCCAGTAGATTTTAAGGAAATTCCTCAGGTATTTAAAAAGTGGCAGACCTGACTGAGAGTCCTATCGCTTTAATAATTTCTATTAGGGCATTCCATTTATTTCTAGGATAATAAAAAGAGGGTAAATTAGTAATTTGTTAGAGAGAGTAAGTAGGGGGATTTGATGCTGAGTACCTTTTGTCCTGACTTCGAGCTGTTGTGCTCTTATCTGATTTTAGTCAGAATCCCACAGATTCTTTCTGATGGTAACCATGCATCTTTTTGCACAGCCCGGCACTAAGTACAGACTTAGAAATATTGGTTCTTAATTACAATTCACATTTGTGAGCTTGGGGTCAAGCTATTTTTTGAAAAAATGCCTACATGCCAAATTTCAAAGTGTGTGTTAAGCACTTGCAACCCAAAAGACTTATGGTCAGTTCTATGAACTCTTTTTCATTTTTCGTTAATATTAGTTTAACACACTAATGTTTAATCAAGATGTTTGATATTTAAATATTAAACATTGCCATTTTCCTCTGGACACCTAAACCAATATTAAAACAGAGCAAACATGTGCAACTTGTTTAATTATTGTTAATGGTCTAGGCAAATTCCAAGACTGAAAAATCAGCAGTTACTACACATTTAATGGAAATATGATTCTATTTATTTTTTGGTATTTTTACCATGTGAACTTAAAATATTCTGAGCTGCTGTAGCCTTCTTCAAGAGATAATTTCTTTACGCTGGAGGGATGTTTGGTGTCGGGGTGAAAACTGTGCTGAGTTTTTGATGACTCACTCAAAGAAGGTCTCCTTCCTAGTAAACACAGGAGTTAAAAGTCAGTGGTCAGAATCATATTTTCAGTTTGGAATATGTATCACCAAGTATTCTGGGATAAATTTGTCAAGACGTATTCTTGCCCTACATCTAATGTGAGACCTTCACATTACAGGTTAGTCATCAAAAATATCCAAAATATTACAGAAAATTAGTCTTAAAAATTTGTACTTCCGTGTTATATATATGTGTGTGTGTGTGTGTGTGTGCATTAAAGGCAGTATGTAATGACATAGATTTACTGGATCTTGGGAAAAAAACCCAAACAAACAAACAAGCCAAAAAAAAAAAAAAAAAAAAAAAAAAAAAAAAAAGAAAAGAAAAGGAAGAGTATTGAGGAAAAAAAAAGTCAAAAAACCCCCAAGTTTGATTTTCAGTGGTGGATCAAATCCAGATGGCAGTCAGAAAAAAAAAAAAGTAAAAGAAAGGTGGGTAGTTTGGGGAAGACCTTGACAGTGGGACTGACCAGTCTGTTAAACAGGGTTAAATTAATTTGTTTAACCTTGATCTCTAAGTTTGCTCACAGACCTAGTTAAATTGGTGGTTGGGCTGGCTCACCATACTTCCTTCAGGCTGCACAGAAGGAGCAATTAAACACTTTTTTATGTAGTCACTGCTGGAAACAGTAGAAACTGTGCCACAAAGTGTTCGGCTGCATGGCAGAACTTGTACCTACCCATCTGAAGAAATAAAACCTATTTCTAAAATATAAATTCAGAGGCCAGTGGATTTATTGGCTGCAGCTGTGAAGGTGAGTGGCTAAAAGCAGGAGCAGTAGTCATGGCCATTCAGCTGTGAAGATGCCAAAAAAATCCACCAACAATATATACAAAATACAAAAAATTTCATCAAGCTTTTTGCTGTGTTCTAGGGTTGGGGTTTTATTGCTGTTAGTATTTTATTTCTAATCATAAAAGCTGCATTTTGTGTCCAATTTTTAGACAAAGTCAGGTTTCCTGACATTTAACATAAGAAAGCAAGAATGTGTGAAGGAAATTTTTGATGATTCCTTTGTTTCTCCTAACAGAAACAGCAAGTTAGTTCTCCACTAATGGCAAGATGTTCAAGATAAAATATGCACAACGGCATTAATTGCTGCAGTATATGAAAAACTAGGTGGACTGTTGTACTTGTGCCATGCTTCAAAGGCATGATCTTTTCTTACATAATATTTATTGCATCATTTTGTAATAAATTCCATGGATATTCATTCAGCACTTGCCATACACAGAGAGGTTTGCCTGAGTTCCTGTTAAATCTCTTGTTACTTTTTAGAAATCTTTAAAGCACTTTAGCCCAAAGGGATTTGGTCTTGTGATGCCTATGTGTGCTGCCAGATTTGTCATTTTACTGTATCTATGTTCTTGGTAGATGAACTGTTCCCTGTCTTCCTCTACTTTTAGGGAGCTTTGCTCCTTTCAACTATGTTGTTAGTGAAGGTAAGCAATCTCTTTCTACACATCTTTATTGACTCTCAAGCTTTTGAATGGAGGAACAGAGTCCTGACTTTTGATTTTTTTGGTTTTAGAACAAACAGGTAAGAAGCATTGAGTTGCTGAACAAAAGAGATCATACTTAGTTGATGATGCAGTGATGAGTCAGAAGAGGTTTTAAATGCAATGCAAATAAATATGATCCGAAGCCATACCTACTCAGCTATTTCTCGATCCGTTGGCACAGCTCTGTATGTGTTTGCTACCCAAAGCCATTAAGCAATTTGTTTGTAATGAAGACGGTTAAGCCAAATGCCTGAAACAGAATTACTATGCTAGTCATGCCAAAATTCCTTGGTGTACAGAGACAGACAGCTTCCTGAGGCTGTGGCTTGTTGATAGGAATGTAAAGACCTACAAGTCAAGAAGAAATTGAGAGGATGTTCAAGGATCTTCCTGTTTTTCTGGATTGTGAGGGAAGGGATAAATACTGAATAATAGCTGAACAAGTCTAGCAGTAAGAGACGAGAGGCTTTTTCAGCCATGTGACAAACATTTGCTTCATTCATGCATCATAAATCTGCAGCTTTTTGTCAGTTTTTCCTTAGTCTTCCGGTACAGAGCCCTCGAGCGTACCCACACTACTTGTTCTTGGAAGTATATTGAAATAATAACTGTGATTCAGTTTGAGGTAAATAGAAGAGAGAAGGACTTCTAATTTGTAATGGCTAGATAAGTACTGTTCATGAGCTTGCATTTATTTGCTTTTTTCGAAGATTTTCTTTTCCCCTCAAGGTCCTACCCTTTGTGTACTGCTTTTCATTTAAAACCAGGTAGAGCCAATTACATTGTAGGGAGTTTATGAAGAACAATTATTGAGGCCTGATTTGCTCCTGTCTTTCTTTCACACAGAGTAACACCAAAACACTAAGAGATCAAAATGGTAGAATTTACATTTCCAAAGTGTAAAGTGTAAAAAAAAGAAAAAACAAACCAGTAATTTATTAAGAGAGATGCCTATTGCAGAGACTGGGACTTGTGCTGGAGGGACTTTACCTTAGCTTATTCCTTAAAATGACATTTCAACACATCTGGTAGATGAGTTGGTAAGCTTTCTAAAGTGGACAGCTGACACCTGTGAGAGGGGTGTTGTTCTCTCCCTGCATTGGGTTTACTTGGCAAGGTTTTGATAGTGGGGGCAGCTTCAGTGAGAAGCTTTCCCTATGTCCAATAGACCCAATGCCAGCTGGCTCCAGGATGGACTCACTGCTGATCAAGGCCAAACACATCAGTGATGGTGGTAACACCTCTGTGATAACATATTTAAGAAGGGTAAAAAGTTACTGAGCCGCAGTCCATGGTGCAGACAGTGAGGCAGCTGCACCCCTGCAGCCCATAGAGAACCCCATGCCAGAGCAGGTGGATGGCCAAAGGAGGCTGTGATCCTGTGCTGGAGCAGGCTCCTGGCATGACGTGTGGACCCATGGAGAGACAGGAGCCCATGCTGGAGCAGGTTTGCTGGGAGGACTTGTGACCCCATAGGGGACCCACGCTGGCAGCCTGTTCTGAAGGACTTCACCCTATGGAAATGACCCATGCTGGAGCAGGTGCTGAAGCACTGCATCCTGTGGGAAGAACTCCCACAGGAGAATTTCATGGAGGACTGGCTTCTGTGGGAAGGATACCATACTGGATCAGGGGAAGAGTGTGAGGTGTTCTCCACGTGAGGGGGAAGCACTAAACCCCCATTCCTTGTCTCCTGTCCTGCAGGGGGGAGAAGGTAGAGATTAGGATATAGAGTTAAGTCCAGGAAGGAGGGGGAGGTATGAGAGGAAGGTGTCACTAAGATTTGGGTTTACTTCTCATTATCCTACTCTCATTTGATTGGTAATGAATTTGATTAATTTCCCCAGTCTGTTCTGCCTGTGATGATAATTGCTGAATGATCTCTTGCTGTCCTTATCTTGACCCATGAGCTTTTCGTTATATTTTCTTCCACCTGTCCAGATGAAGAGGGGAGTGATAGAGTGGCTTTTGTGGGCAC
The DNA here is from genome assembly GCA_013398115.1 of Falcunculus frontatus. Lineage (NCBI taxonomy): Eukaryota > Metazoa > Chordata > Aves > Passeriformes > Falcunculus > Falcunculus frontatus. Next base: position 69,618 of record VZRV01000337.1, read on the forward strand.
CTGGCATCCAGACAGCATCAACCCACCACACACTCCCATTTCTTTGATTTGGAAGTGCTTAGCTTTCCACTAAATTCTGCCCACCTAGACCGTTAGCATTACCGCTGTGCAAAACTCCAGTTGCACTTTCTTTGTCACAGACATTTTGGGTTGTCACTTGGCAATTCCCATTGACTTCCCAAAGAACTCATTTGCGATACACAGTCATTTTAGGTACTTGACAGTTATTATTGGTTATCTATTATTATCAGATCACATATTGCATGTCACATGAAATTGAAAAGATTTTGTAAACACCTGTTCCAAATTGTGTTTATGAATGAAATTTAGATCTAAAATATTTTTAACCATGACTTTTTTGTTTTCTGTGGTTGTGTTTCTTCTTTTTGTTTTTCACTTTTTTTTGTTCATGGGACGTAATTATTTTTTGTTAGAATCATTCTCAATTCCCATTAAATACATAGGATTTAAATATAAATTGGAGATAGAGATTAGTTTCTTGTTTATGAATATTAGGGAATCTCAGATGACAACAACCTGATTTTTTTTTCTGTTACATTATTTTTTAGTTTTTCTTTTATTTAACTCTGTATCTTTAATTGCCAGATAGCATTATTTGTGATGATAAGTGATGAAGACAGTGAGTCCCACTAGTGGCCATTACCTGCAGCTGGTGCCCAGTTCACATTCTAATCCATTACTAGCAAGTGATGGTTTATGTTCATTTATGTAAAATTGCCGTTGTATTTCAAACTTTGTATTCCAGTAAGATATGCTCCTTTAGAGAATGTGTAGAGTAAGATTTACAAAATCTTGAGTTTTAAAAATAAAGGGAGAAGATTTTAAAGTTTTTTTTAAAGCAACTCTTTACAGAGTGAAAGCAAACGACACACACAAGAAAGCAGCGTATGATAGACATCAAGAAAACATGGAATATTTATCTCTTTTTTTTTTAATCAGATAGTTTGAAAATGTCATATAAAGGCTATGTTGTTCTTTTCATATTACCTAGAAAATCTCAGCAATGCCTAGGCAGCAGGAAGAAAATATTCATGGATTGTTACATTATAGTCACAGCTCCTCTCATTTCCCAAAATGCACAGCTGCTGTGTCATTTTAAGATTTAGAAGTCACTGCATTTATGTTTTAATGTTCAATGGCAGCTCTCGATCTGAGTCATTAATGAGATTTTGACTGCATCTGCATTTAAACCTTGTATATTCTGCAAGACACAGAGTATGCTTAGAAAATGAGATTTCTGTCATGGTAATAATAAGTTTTACATGCTCAAGCTGAGAGGATTCACTCTCGTGAGTCCTTTGCTCTACCCTGTGGAGGGTTACACGGCGCAAACTTCCTGTTAAATGAGGAGGGGCAGAGGGAGAGCTCTTGCTACTATTTTCAGTAGAGCCCTTCGTTCTGCAAGCACATAGGAAATGGCCCCTACATGAAGGGACCTCTCACTTCTATGTTGAGAGTAAAGTACTAGGAAAGTCTCCTCAAAGTGAAATGTGATTTTGTACCTTAGTCATTTATTAAAATGCTTTTACTTTCTTTGAGGGCAGCAGAGTACCTTCCTTGAGAATGACACATTGAATTCATACGATGTCACTTGGGGGATGTTTAATATATTGTCATAGATATTTGGATATAGTTAAATTGCTCTTTAAAATAGCAAATAATGGCCTTCCCAAACAATGCCTGAATTGTAATTCCATTCCTTAAAATCGTTCCTTATAATTGTTTCTGTGTTATAAATTTTTAAGTTTATGAGTATCAGTGGGTTTCTTAATCAGTAATAACTTGCTTACAGGTTAGAGGAGAGAAGTATAAATATTTTTCATGCTAAAGAGTGAATTTCTAACAGGGTCTGCCTTCTTGCGTGCTGCTTTCTCTGATGTATGCATTTCATTAGCCTCTCTATACTTTCACTCAGAGACTTGTTCTGTCTACTTCAGATTCTTGAGCTCTGATTAATTTCTCTTTGCCAATAGGTTAAATTTAAATTCCCAGTACAACAAAAAGACAGAATTTTCCAATTTAGAAGTTGGTGAATATGCCCAAAAAACCACAGAATGAACCGTGATAAAGTTTTCTTGTAAAAGTGTTGCAATGTATTTAGAACTGTTGAAAAAGGAGTTGTTACGGGTGCCTCACTGATTGCTTTATAAGGCCACACCTTTTTCAGGGTATCACTAAATATAGTCTAAATAGGCCAACAGGTGTTGCAAAGCCAAAGTACTGTCCATTAGGACATATGAGAAGTAGCTTGGAAGAGCTATAGATGGTTTGCAGAATGTTGGGACCAACCTAGCACTTCAAATACCTCACTTGAATGAGCACTAAATTTGTAAATTGCCCAAGACATTAGAAGACATTGGTAGAGAAGTAGCACCCAGCAAAGTAGCAACTCAACTAAATGCAAGGGGTTTTTTTGGACAACGTACACCTGCTACTGATTTCTGTTAAGGCCAAGAGTCACAATACTAACCACTGTTTTAGAAAAAGATTGTTGAAAGTGTACAAAGTTATGAATAAAGGTTGTTCTGTAGGCTATTCATTATTTGGAGTTAACTGTATGGAAATTTGATTGGCATGAACAATTTAGTAAGAGATACTACTTCTAATTTGGCCGTAGTAATTAAGGAGAGTAAGAGATAATGTTAAGGTTGACAAGATCAATAACATCTTTTTGTTATCTCTGTCAAAAATTGTCCACTGTTGATTAAGATTATTTCTCAACCCCATTTGTCCTAGACAAGTTTTCAATTTGGCAAAATGCCAGCTCTCAGATCTTCAGCCATCATTCTCATTTACCATAGAGAGTTCATCTTTTGGATTTTGACTTACTATGTGGCAATTGCAGCCTCTTCTAGCACTTGGGAACTGCAGGACTTAGTAACTAATGAGAATTATATAATTTTACACAAATAGCTACAATTCCAACAGATTAATTCACTTGGAATACTTATGACTACATGATTCTGAGTCAGTTCTTTTAGAGCTTGAGTGGAGGACAGAATATCCATACCCCAAATATACCTTCCCTCCTCATCCAGATCTTGAAAAAAGTCAGACTATAACATGTTTAGGACTCTCCTTCATCCCATGTCAGATTTTTGCAGAATCAGAATCATTTAGGTGTGAAAAATCCTTTAAGATCATTGCGTTCAACCATTAACCCAGCACTGCCAAGTCCCTCACTAAGCCATGTTTGTAGGTGCCACAACTGCATGTCTTAAATAGTTCCAGGAATGGTGACTTAACAACTTCCCTGGGTTTAAATGCTTGACAACCCTTTCTCTGAGAAATGTTCCTGGTATCCAATCTAAACCTCCCCCAGCACAATTTGGGGCCATTTCCTCTTATCCTATCACTTTTTACCTGGGAGAAAAGAACAACCCCCACCTGGCTACAGCATCCTCTCAGGTAGTTGTAGAGAGTGATATGGTCACCCCTGAACCTCCTTTTTACCAGGCTAAACAACCTTTGTATTCTCAGCTGCTCCTTTTAAGACTTGGACTCCAGACTCTTCACCAGATTTGTTGCCCTTCTCTGGACACCCTCCAGCACCTCAATGTCGTTGTAGTGAGAAACCCAAAACTGAACACATGATTTGATGTGTGGCCTCACCAGTGCCAAGTACAGGGCACAATCACTGCCCTGGTCCTGCTGGTCACACTATTGCTGATACACACCAGGGTGCCATTGGCCTTCTTGACCACCTGGGCACATGCTGGATCATGTCCAGCTGGCTATTAAACAGTACCCCGGGTCCTTTTCTGCTGGGCACCTTTCCAGCCATTCATCCCCAAAACAGTAGTGCTGAATGAGATTGTTGTGACCCAAGTGCAGAACCCGGCAGTTTGCCATATTTAACCTCATTCAATTAACCTCAGCCCATTGATCCAGCTTTTCTAGATCCCTCTGCCGAGCCTTCTTACCCTCCAGCAGGCAACGCTCCCACCCAACTTGATATCATCTGCAAACTTACTAAAAATGTGACAATCATGTCCACTTTCATCCAACTCTGGATAAATAATTGTCTGCTTTTTACTTTGAGATCTTTTGGAAAAAATGAATGAGCTGAAAAAAAAAAAAAGTTCTTATGTCTGAACACTGACAGTTTTGGAGATTAGAAGGGAAATGAAGAATAGTTCAAAAGAGAGCTCTGGTTACCATGAACTGAAAATCCAATGAATTTCATGAACTGAGGAAAAGAATGATCCAGAACGTCTATCTCTGCAGTGGTCTGTAAAAATCTTATTGGCTCAGAGATTGCATTGCATTTACGTAATTCCTCTTACTAACAATTTTAATCTCAGAAGAAACAAACAATATCAAGATATTTTATGTAATAATTGTCCGCTGCATAGCATAAGATGACCACTCTGTAATGGCCCATATAAACTTAGAACTTCCCCTTATGAACTTAGAACTTCCAAAACTGACCATCCTGGATAAATGTAAAAGGACTAAAAATTCAAATTTAAAAGGATTAAAAAAAACCCCCAAAACTATACATCCATAAACTACTGGCTAAGAACAAAATCAACAATTTCAGGCCCCATGCTGCAAACACCTTACTTAAATAAGTAATTACTTATATGTAAGTAGTGAATATCATGGGATTGATTATGTGGATAAAGGTTGCACATCTAGACCCTTGTTCACTTTGGAATCTTGAATAGAGGCCGATTTTGATACGTGAGTGGTTTTGTGGAAGCCATTACAAATCTGATATTACCTATATTTTAATACTTGAAAATTTTAATGTGGGCAAAGGAAATAGTAACAGATTAGATTCTATGCAGTAATAACTAGAGATAAGTTTATGCTAGAACAATAGAAACTGAGAATTTGTTATTATCTTTGATATTGCTTGGACCCTGTGGTTTATTTTAGGATTTCTTTTTTTAAAGGCATAGGTGCATAAACCATATCATATACGGATGTCAAGTGCCAGTAACATTTATAATTATACTTAAGTATTAATTATGTTTAGACTTAATATTAAGTATGTTTAAGCTTTTCTGATTGTTTAACTATTTTCATAGAAATGTGGCTTATGTCCTTATGAAAACTACAAAATAAAAAAAGCTGTACTTTGCCATTTGTGCCTTCCAATCACACCATTCCTGATTGAAATGTCTGAGAAAAAAAGGAGCTTTTCAGCCTTAGGAAAACCAATTCAGAACTGTTAAGCATAGTTCAATCTCTGTACTGAAGGGGAAAAAAAAATCACATTTGGATTGAGGATAAAGTGTCGTGTATGCCAAATCCCAAATAATGTGTAGAGAAAGCTACAAGCAAGCGAGTTCTGCATAGGACTGAATATGATTTTCTATGTTATGTAGGTAAAGTTGTAATAGATTGGAGAGCATAGAACTCAGTAGGTCTTTATTTTAAGAGGGGCTCTTAGTTTCACCATTAGTTCTGAAACCTAACTCGTAGTTGGGTAAGTGAAATTCCAGGTTTAAAAGGTTCACTTCTTAGAAGGGCTGAATGGGGTCTTATAACATTCTGCACATAAATTTTTGTCTTTCAAAATAGTCACTACTTCTCTTTTTTGATTTTAGAAGACATTTGCCATAATGGAAGCAAATAGGATGATATTCACTGGTACTTCTTCCAAAGCTCATTATCAAGTATACAGTGGCACAAAACAAAACCAAGTGCCCTTTCTTTAACTAAGATGATGAAATCTATCACATCAGTATTTCATTCCATGCACATTTCTATCTAATCTAATTGACTTAAATTTCCAAGATAAGAAGATTGTTTTAATGGTAAGAGAAGTGTATTTGTCTATACCAGACACAATTCACAACAAAAGAACACAGACCTAATATGAGATATAGGAAAAAAAAACCAACACAGTATATTGTTTAGCTTCAATATGCAAAACAGGAAGATAGCATGCATTTGTGTGACGTAAATGAGGTAATATGGGAAACCTAATTTTGCATAACCATAATGAAATATTTTATCTTTTATTTTAATAGTTGGGTGACATTTCTTTTTCTTTGCTAAGAAGGGGAAAGCTTATTAGTTAGAATAGTTTTCAGTAATTTTGTAAATTGTTGATATGAAAATGTTTCTTGACTTCAGGCCATGCTTTTTAACTGGTGGCAAGATTTAGAACAGAGGGCTTCAAAATGAAGGCTGGCAGACTTGAAAAGGGATAGGTAGAAACTTTTTGTTGCAAAATAATGAACATTTAGGTAAATCTGCTCTTCCTCATCAGATGGTCTGCTACTTCTTTTCACAATATGAATTTTCAAGAAGGAAAATAAGTTAAAATTAGGTGAGTTTTAGCAAAATAAAATGGCCAAAACATGGGTGAAAATACAGTATTTGTTCAGCATTAGGGTATTTTTTTTTCATTTATGTAGCACTTAAGAAGAAAAAATACAATACACGATCTTTCTAGTAGATGCCTTTCAAATTAAAGATATTTCCTTGTTTCATGATGGTGGAATTGTAATCAATGAGAATTAAGTCTTAAAAATTTAAAAGGTGAAGAGCAATAAACATACTAATTATTCTGAGTTCATGTTTGTAAATAGTCGTAGATTGGAAACAACTCTCATATTCCTGTGAGACTAGCAGTATTCATACTTTTTATCATCCCACGTTATATAGGATCCATTTCTTTTGGGCTTTTAAGGTTAAATTCCTTACTGTTGCTAACCAGCTCTTCCTCTTTTGCTACTGAATGTTGTATTACAATAGCATATTTGTGCCTGAGTGTCCTCAGTACGTGTCCTTTGTATTGGACTCAGCCTAAAACTAGTCTTCCAGACTAACTGTAAACCCTCAGGCATATCTAAACCATATGGTGAGTGCAATGTGGATGTCCCAAAGCCAACACAAATGTGTCATCTGCGTGGTGCTTTGTAGCATTGTGTGTGATAGACCAGCTCAATATGTGAGAGGTAGAACATAACCTTTTTTTGCTACTTTAGTATTTTTATACTGAAATAGAAAAAAAGAGAAAATAATTATAGGACTATGTTTGGTTAGTGAAGCATGCATGTGAATGCTCAGGAAAACAGTACCAAAGCAGTGTACTAATATATACAGTGCTAATTCATAGAATCATACAACAGCCTGGGTTGGAAGGGGTCTTCAAAAGTCTAGCCTTTTGTGGGAAGGAGAACTTTGATGGGATAATCTGGCAACCTGCCCCATTTCATTCCTTCAGTTATGGATGTTGTTGGGGAAGAGAAGGAGACAAAACATACCACATGTTTCTTTGGGGTAGCTAGTCATATCTTAGCTCATTTGGGGCTGCCTTCACAGTCTCTCTGCAGTGTCCCGTTTGTAAGCACTGTCTGAATTCAGCTTCTCTTCAAGGCACGTACAGCCCCCCAGCTGGCCCTGCAAGCACAGCTGCTCTATGTGCCCCCACTCCCAATATCTTCACTTACTTTCTAGTTACCCCCAAATCCCCACAGAATTTAGCAGGTCTTTTGCTGGCTACATAGGCAGATACTTAAAGGTCTTCTTCCTGCCTCCCTCCCCTCCAGCTTTGAGAATGTAATTAAATTAATAACAGTGGGAGGAAGACCTGTTTGAGAATTCTGCTCAAAATCTGCGATCCTGCTTCTACTGAGTACCTCTCACACTCAGTTTTTGATTCAGTTTTCACTTAACAGGTCTGATATGAGGAAAAGTTATTTTATGCTTGTGCCTTTGTTTACCTGCACTGAAAGCCTTCATATAGAAAAAAACTAGGTAAAGAAAACGCTAATGAATTAGAAAAGAAATAGTATGAAAACAAAAATGGGAACAAGAATACTTTATCTCTCCGAGCAGCAAGGCAGACAGAAAGGAGAGAAATGTGATAAATAAGCTGTGGAGAATAGGAAGTTTAAAAAGTAAAGTGCCTCTATTTTAGAGACATTGCATATGTTTTCCAGCTGTAGCATGTGAAGCAAGATGTCAATAGCATAGCTGGAGGTTAAGATAGGGCTGGAAGACAGTTGGGACACACAGAATCAATGGTATAGCTGTCACAGCAAAAATGTATTTGGTTCTGCATCTAGAAGTTTCACCGTTGCTCCAAACACATGCAGAATGCTATATAGCTTACAGCAGTGGTTATACTAATTGACAATGGGTGACAAATCCAGTTGGCTAACTGGAATGGAGTGGAATACAATAGAGCATAAGACAATTATTCTGCAAAAGGGAAGCCCAAAGTCCTAATACTGAGATTTCATAGGAGATACTAAGATAGTAGGGTAGTACTGGGATAATAGTAATTAGAACAGAATAGTGATTCATTATTACACATCCGCCCTCTAAGACTGCCCAGATATCTCAAGAGAAAATTCCAACATAACAAGCAAAGAAAAGAACAAAATAATCAAACAGCCAGAGATGGGAAAATCCACTTAGAGGGAACTTTTCTCCAAATTCTTATTAAAAATTGTTGTCTTTTAAATCATGAAATATGGCACATAACCTCTCTTTCAAAACCTTTTAACTGTTAGCATAAGATTCTCAAGAATATCAAGAGTTGTAAGTGCCAAGTCCTTCTTTGAATCCTGGTAAGGTCTTGACATCAGTGACATCCTGTGTCATTGAGTTCCATAATCTAATTATGTGCTGCATTAAAAAGTATGTTCTTTTATCAGATTTGGAGCTGCTGCTTTTCACTTTCACTTAGTGTCCTTTTGTTCTTGAATTATGAGATGCAGGACTACAGAAGCTCCTGATCTATTTTGTCTCTGCCACTTACCATTTTTATACTTTCATCATATCCCTCCTTATTCATCTTTTTTTCTTTTTCTGAAGGTTAACAATTCCATTTTTTTCAGTCTTTTCATATGAAGGCTTCTCTATATGCCTAATTATCACAATCACTCTTTTCTGAATACCTTCTAATTCAGTAATATCTTTTTGTGATGGGGTGACCAGTACTTCACACTGTTCCAGAGAAGAGAAAATTATTGATTCATATAATGACATATTTTCTTTTTTTCTTATTCCCCACCTCATTTCTTATGCATCTGAACATTTTATGTGCTTTTTTGACTGCAGCTGCTCATCAAGCAGGGCTCTTCATTGAACTATCTGCAGTGAGACCCAGGTGTTTTTCCTAAGATGGTGCCAGTAATTGAGGTCTCTGATAAAACAAATGATCTGGTTGAGTTTTAGGTTTCTTTGTCTTGTTTTTTTCTGTGTACCTTTGTTTTTAGTTTAGTTTTGTTTTTTTTTAAATGTGATTGTTTGTTTTCTCAATAGGCCTTATTTTTTATTTAAATAAATTATTTTCACCTCTTTTAAGATGGCCACCCATCTCCCTTGGTCAGTTATCTGTCAGGTTTCCTGTCTTATTCAGACCTGGTTAACAAGACTTTCTTGTTACCTGTAAATTTTGCTAAATTGCTGTTCACTTATTTTTTTAACAGTAATTAATATATTTTGAACAGTTGGTCCTTGTATCATGCCTTGAAGCACCCTGCTGTTGACTTTTTTTCTGTAATGAAAATTGACAATATATATGTATTTTTTTTTTAATCTTCGAGAAAAAAATTTGCTTTGTTTTGCATCCTATCCCAAAATTACTTAGTCTCTGACTGAGTTCCTTGAGAGGAACATTGTTCTTGGCCACATTTATTCAATTACTCTAACAAGGTTAGGGGCTAAGTTGCCTTCACAATTAAAGCTAAATATTTGAGAGACAGCTATCCTGTTTGTAACCACAAGTATGGAAATTAAGGACAGAGGATGGAAAAGTAATTAATTCATGATGTTGGGCAGACACATTCAAAATTAGATGGGAGCAAGCTTTTAACGTAGCAGTTCTTAGCATTGTTTTGGTGCTAATACTAAAAACCAGGAATGTAATCAGTCCAAATAGGCAGGAGTATATGAGTCTACTTCTTACAGCTAAGACTTAATATGAAAATAAGTAAAAAACAAACTAGTTATATGGTCTAGACATCTGTTAATTTTCAAGACTTTCTTTCACAATATGATATGAACGAAGATATTTTAAGATTTGGAATATCTGAAGTTCTTGTTGGAAAGGGGAAGGGCAAACTTATTTTGAGGCTTTATATGTCCTGACCTCCCCTAGGCCTGCTTATTTCCTGGTATCTCTCTCTCTTTCTCTCAAGTGTTCCCCATCCTCTCCCTGAGAGAGTCTATCTGTGCTTCAGCAACCCTGACTGCCTACAGTATGCAACAGACTTCACCACCTTTCTGCATCAAGAAGATTGCTTGCACAGAGAAGGATCCTCAGACTGCTTGGGACACCTTGCACAGATGCATGCCACTGCCTTGAACTCAGAATGGACACTAAAAGACATCCTGAACATATTGGTGGAAATGTGATCAGACACCTGCAACTCAGACCCTTCCTGTTTGGTAAAGGAACTATAAGGACAGCTAGAACTTCTTGTGATATTCCCATAGTTTTATCTGACATAAATCCAGTATTTTCCATTCTATAGTCCACCCCACTGTAATCCAAACTATTTTGGGTAGAATGGAGGTTGACAACAGTTAACAGCTGACAAACAGGTATCAAGTATTTAATTTCTGAACAAGCCTGGGAAAATGCTAGTAACCCTCAATAACTAGTGCTGGTGCCTGATGAGAGGACAGATGGAATATAATCTATAGCTATCTATGGACCAATTATACATACATATATATATATATGCACACACATATATCTCTGTGTATAAGAGTATTTATACTACATATATTCTTCTTCCTTTAGCAAGCTACTTTGATACAGTAAAATATAGGATGCTGAATTATGAGAGTGTAACAGTAAAGCTTGGCACTGTGACCTTTTTGTTCATTTATAGCAAAACAAAAATTACCAGTATAATATAGCACAATCAAAAATATAAATAGAGTTTGTTATTTGAAGGAAGAATGGGAAGAAAACTCAGTGCTCTTCACTTAATTTTGGAAGGCTCTAAAATACCACAGGGCATGTACAGCATAAGAAAGTGACAGAGATAGAACATGAACTGAACAGTCACACCTATTAGTGAACATAATGTTATATTAATGACACTTTTGCATCAAATATAAGAACAGAAACTGCACTGTGTGTCATTTAGTTAATTTAGAAGGAAAAAATTATACCAAAAATATGACCTCACTGCAACAATTCAAAGCTGAATGCTTTTCACAATAGATTTGCAAAATAAGCAGTAAACTAATAAAAAAATTATGTAAGTCTTTACAGTTTGCCAGCCAAACCTAAGAAAAAAAAAGATTGGAGCAGAGTTTTGTGGAAACAGTGCATATGGAAAACAGTGACAATACTGTGCCTGCTGCTGGCTTCTTACTGAAAAATATCTGTGCTTTGCAATTGTGGTGGGTTAATTTATCTCTTGAAATGTGTGTGTATTCAGGTAGTATTAAGAGATAAATATATGCCTTTTCAATGGTGCTTTTTCATTTGGGAGAATGTCACAGAATACTTCTCAACACCTCTAGGAAGCTGTTACTCACTAAGCTGTTACTCACTAAACAAAGCCTGTAGCCCACTATTTTTCATGTAAACCCACCATGAGAAAATATATCAATAAATAAGTATTAAAATGCTGTCTGAAGTAAATCTGTATCCCTGTAATATTCCGGGGAAGAACCTGTACTTCTTTCTTTGCAGGATTTTTTTTCTTTCCTTTTTCTCTAGAACCTATATAAGAATTGATTTGATGATATTCAGATTTTCAGACAAGCTTCTTGGTTCTCTACTTACCTTAAAAGGCTATGCATCCACCTCCGTTCCCCAGTTTAGTGGGATATCAGAACCCATAAGAGACAGTGCATTTTTCAAATAAAATGTTTTAATGCTTTCCATCCTTCCATGCTGTTAGTCCCAAGTAATTACTTCTTTCTGGGAAGTGGTATCAATGGTTATTACTTTAATGTACAAGACAGTAAGTGAAATATCACAGTGGGAATATGCTGTAAAGGATGATATTGGCTGAAGTACTTGTTTATTTGAAAGTTCTGTTTCATCCTGAAATCTGTGATAAGAAAACCATCAATTTTGGATCATGGGAGTTTACATAACTACTGGGAGCAGGATTGGGTTGTGGTTTTGGTACCTCTGCATTTCAATTTCATATAAACCATAATATAATTATGAATTTTTTTTCTTTAGGCTAAGCAAACTAATAGAATTATGAGAGACAAAAGGTAGCCTTTCTGAATGTAGCTTTTTCTTTTCTTTTTTTTTACCTGAAGTTTAGAGCCATAGAAGTATATGTGTAAGATACTCAGCTTCCCATACTTGATCAAGAACTTGATCAAGGGACAGTTTTTTCCTGCCCTTACTGGGGATTTTCCACATATATACAATCACAAAGACATAAATACATGCAATTTTTCTATTTAGTTCTTACAATATCACTTAAAGTTAAAAATCGTATCAGTACAAACCAACAGGTATTCTGTTTTTATTAAAGTGGAACTCAGATTTCATCTAAATATGACAAAAATACTGTTGAAAAGCTGTTTTTTATGAACACTCTCAAATCACTTGGGATTTTGCTGATTTTTTTTCTTTTTTATGATGGCACTCAGTTTTTCAAAGACATTGACTTTTTCCTGACACTTTTAATTACACTTTTCTATATAAGACAAACCATGATCCTTAAACTATCCAGTCAAAGCTCTCATAGCGGAGTTATATATGGTTCCCAGAAGAAAACAGCTGAAAACACTAAAGCTAGATGGACAGATACATTAATTATTACATTAACTTCAAAATTTTTTTTTCCGTACCAACACCACTTTGAGAAATGGAAAATCTATCAAATCAAGTATTTGACAGGTGACATACAAGGTATCATGTAATTGATCTGTTAGACAAGGAAATGCTCTTCTAGCTGAATCTTAATAAAAGAAACTTCTGTCTTCATACTAACAAAGATTTCACAAGAAACTAGGATCTTGCCTATGCACAAGATGTCCATATTTTCTTCCATATTAAGTATTCTTTTAAGTGTATTAGTGTATCATTAACAACATGTGAACATCAACAGGTCCGTGCATGCTGTCCATTCACAGAACGGATTACCTTTTGAAAACATAACTCTCATAGTGCCTCCTTTGAATTTTCCCCGGTTGGTATGGAACCCAGGGCTAAATCAGTGGAAATATTAAAACTTTTACTATCAAAATTAAATTCAGTATTTCAAACTTTTGTGGTATATTCCCAAGCTCATGCTGAACATTTATTGTCAAACCATATTAAAAAAAACCCATAAATAAAATTCAAGGTGTTCTCTAGACTGAAGATTTCTGTGTTGTATTTATCTCTGTAGTTTTGTAAAAAGCCAGTTCTACTCAATGAATAATACTTTTATTTTAAAGGCAAGTCTTAAGTGTGCAACTTAATAGACATTAACTGCCTTGTCATTTAAAAGCAATGGTAGCTGTCATAGCTTCACTCACTAACTTTTCATTGTTCATGTGATTTTTGTTTAATTTTAGATTTCATTGATTTTGAACAGTGAAATCAGATTGGCCTTTAACTTTTGGGTTCCAACTCATCTTCCACTAAGGAGGTATAACACAGTGCTGTTCATGCAATAGTAAGTTAGGGCTGCAGGAGGCAGGGGGAGAAGAAAATCCCCAAAGAGAAAAGCAATAAAGTTTTTGTTGTCTTTCTCTTTAAAATTTAAAAATATATTAGTTCAATTAGCTTCTTTTGTAACTTCAAAACTATGTGTATTTTCAAGGCACTGGATTTTAAATTTTTTTTTGTCCCAGGCTAGTTTTAGGAAAGCAATTAAAGATTTAAAGTACAGACAGAAGTGTTGATCATAGTTACATCATAGTTTGCTATTGTACAATACACTTTTTCTCACCATAAGACCAAAAAAACCCCGAACCCCCCCCCAAAAAGACGTAGTACTTATTTTAAAAAAGAGACAGCTGGTAAAGAAACTTGTTAATCCTGTGCCTAACTGTAAAAGAATTTTAATGTACCAGTAGCTAGTTTGCATGCAAACATCCCTGAACTGTCTTGTAAATTTTAGCCCAATGTTTTTTCATAACATTAACTAAGAAATATGAGATTTAAAGTAGAGTATGTTATGTAAGTTCTTCCCATTTCCCAGGATTTGGTAAATCCAAGTAAGTAGGCCTATCATGAATGTCAGTTGGTTTGCCTTAATACATATTCAGCTTGAAATACTTCTACTGAAAACCTACTACAGATTCAGCTTGAAATGCTTCGTGTACTGAAAACCTACTTGGACATGTCTTGTGTCATTCCGTATCCTGTGCTTCTCCTTAGATGATCAGTTCCTAGTAATTGCTGTGGTGGATGCAGATCTCATCAGGATAGACAAAAAACATTGTGTTGAATAAAACTAGTTCCACTTATTTTGATTGAACTTTAGATACATATGAATTAATAGTAACTGTTAGATATATGTGGCTTTTTTAAAATGTAATGCACCACAGATAGAAATGCCAGACTTCTTTCGAAGTAATTCTTCATATGCCTGTGTCAGCTAAAGATTTTCTTGTACACTCAAAATAGACTTGAGGTCTTTATATTATATTGTTTGTGAGATCACCAACATGTATCCTGTTAATGGATCTCCAAGATAATCTTATATTTAAGTTTATATCGTGGTCTTTTCCCTACTCTTGGTATATAACTCCCTTCTTTTTTAATGCTATGGACAGTTCATATTCAACTATACACTATTTTCATCTTGCCTCTCTTAAGTTTTGTCAAAATTAAATGCATTCATTTTGAAACTGAGACAGAAAAAAATTTTCTTCTTTTTCTGTCTCTCATCACCTTATCTCATTTACCATTCTTTAAGTAAATAATTAGATAGTTGATTCATATGTTGATTAAGCCTTTTATTATGGCTTGGTTGAAGGAGAGGCTTTCAGAAGCCAGGTTTGAATACTTGGCTTGCAGGTCTCATTATATTGAATGAAGATGCAGAACTTACGACCATCATTAGTTGTGATATATGGAAACAAATAGTTTTAACATTGTCCTGATACAAAAAGAATTTAGTAATTTCTTAGATGATTGAATTTGTGTGTGAGAGATGATAAGCTAAACAAAACCAACAATGTACCAGGAAACAATTCAGATATTTGCAGTATAAGCTTTTCTGTGTCCCAAGAGATCAAAAGAAAAGTATGTGGGCGGTGCACTTACCTGCTTCTCATCTTGAGGCTTACCAAAGTAGCTGTCAGTAGAAGATCTGTATTGAGCAGGTCGGGCAGCCAGTATTAAGCAAAACGTATGATCTATGTCACCTTGGTAACAGTTGTGTTTAGCAGAACGCGAAATGTGTTGCTCTAAATCATTGCTCTAATTGGCACCTTTGTTGACAGTCTCAGAAGAAAGGTCAAGATGTGGTTAGGCGTGGGACTGATGTACTGTCTTACAGCAGCAGCCTCCTTGGCTGAATGCAGCAATTTTTTGAGCAGGCATTTGCTTTTTAAATTCTTATGGATATTTTAGCAGATTCCATGAGTAGATACTATTTGCATTTAATAGTTCCTCCTTTTTTAATTTTTTTTTTGTTTTGTTTTTCTTTTATGCTTTGCTACAGATAGCTTGCTTACTGCATTAAATCTACATGAGAAAAAAGGAAGGTGAGGTGCCAAGCTAGTGCAAAAATACCTGTAACCCGGTCACTTAATAAATTTGCTTACTGTTGACAGTCACTGCTTTATACAGTGGAGTATTAACACCACCTAGGCCAAGCTACTTTGGGTATTTGAAAAAAGTACATATTAGAACACCTGAATTTAAAAATGTCTATTCCGTATATAGTCATATTCTATGAGATGTAGGCACTCAAAGAGGGTGATTCAGAGCCCTAAATTAGTTGACTAAAGTTAGTGTGAATACCTCCCACAGTAGCAATATGTTGTAAAGGACAGAAAGCAGACAAGTGGAGAGAGAAAGAGAGGAATGGAGTGATAAGGACAATAAATGAAGTAAGTCTATAGTGAACTTCAGAAACTGTTAGAAATTATTAGGAGTTTTTTGACAGAAGGAAGATCAGTTTGGTTGTTTTGCACGTGCTCTAAACCGAGAAGCATGTTCATAGGTAACCGTAACAATAGTGTAGGTATGACTCTCAGCTGTGACTATCTGTACACCCATTTGTTGTATCTGTATTACAATTGTTCCTGCTGTCCCCAGTCAATACTGGAGGATTAAAATACAGATATAAATAATTCCTTCTTCAAAGAGCTTACAAGAAAAATAGGATTCATAGGTGAAGAATAGGAAGGCAAAGGGGAGAAGAAAGAATGAAATTACCTGCTCAAAGTCATGAAGGATAATAATTCTTTCTTGCTACGTGAAACATGTACTACATGGACTGCAATCTATAATCCCTTACAATTTCCATGCGTGAAAGCATTATAATATACACGACTTTTGGGAATTAATTTGTTTTTTAAAAAGTTTGCCTTTAGTAAAAGAGAAAGTATTTATGCTCATGAGTAATGGTACCACAGTAAACGGTCTCATTTAAGTTTATAAGGGTTAGGTAGAGTTCTTGAAAACATAGTCCTTTCACAGTATTATGGGTTTTATTGTGTTTTATTGTATTCAGTATTTTATTAAAATAATTCATTTAGGCTGTAGGCACCTTTTAAAAGAGAAATCAAGAATTCTGCATTCATCTGTCTGTAAATTTATTAGCTCATTAGTCATTGTACAAGTGGATGACAAATCTCAATTTTTCGTTCTCAAAACCAAAGGTTACTAAAGACAACGTCCTGCATGTCCCAGACTTTCAGTTTTTTGGCTTTCTGGTTTTGTTTTTTTTTTTTTTTTTTTAATTTGCATTTAACATCTACTTAGAAGACCTTGTGGCATTTAATGGGATTGCTGCAAAACTTTCTTGTCATGCATGGACATAGACCTGCACACACATACTAATCCTTTGCACCTATACTTTTACCTATCTACCTATCTATCGATTACCTCGCGTTGTGTAGGATAAAAACATTTGACATGTAATCATCTATTGAGATCTAGGTATCTCTGAGAAATTTTCCATTAGAAATTGTCATTATTGGGCATGTTAAAGTAAGTGCACAATAAAAAAAAAAGTATTATTGTTTGGGAAGAAATGGGAAGCAAATTCTGTTAAAATCAGTCGAGCTGTTACTTCACTCACTGTTCTCTTTGATGGACTTTCAGTTTGCTGACTCACTGTAAATTGACTCTGTTGATACAGTTTTGAAAGTTTATGTGCTTAGTTTTGGTGAAGCTAATACCTGAGTCATCAGTTGTAGATTCAGGGTTTCCCATTTGTAAGAACTAATAGTACAGATGGTCTGATATCAATCTATTTCTAGTGGATCTTTTTACAAAAGTACACTATATCAAAAGTACGAAAGTACACTAGAGCAATATTTCTCGATCATATGTGGATTTTCTAAATTGTATCATATTTTAGATTTGGGGTTAGATTTGACCTGGGCCATCTGTTGAAGACATAATGGTAGTGCAGGTATTATACTGTGGATGCAATTTAGCATCCAATGCCAGTTATTATAAGTCTGTTTGATGTTACTGTATAGAAGGCTTCAGCTGTATACCTGTTTAGTAGCAGAGAAGTGCTAATTTCAGCTTGCATTCTTTTATTTGATAACATTCAAGAAAAGATTTAGGCACGTTGCCTTCTGCCTGAAAATACTTAAATTAATTTATATGGCTATTTATCCTATTCAACAAGAACATGTAGGTTTTTGATTAGCTACAGGAAAGCACAGTCTGTATTCGATGCCTGATGGCTATAGTTTTCTTTAGATAGGCTCATAAATTTTGCCTCTTAATAGAGAGGAAATATTGCAGTGTCACGTATTTAGCTATGTGAGCTTTATAATACTAATTATTGAGCTTTTTACAGTTCAAGAAAAAATCCTAAATGTTAAAGCACTAGAAAAAATTTAAGATTTGCTTCTTATTGTACCTATCACCTTATAGTTCTTCCCTTGCCTAAATTTCTGTACTTTTTTTGTCATTTTAATAGATATTTAAGGAAATACCTTAGATGTTCAGCCATCTCCAGGCTAAGAATGTATCCTTGGGTAACAACTACTGCAATCAGTCACTATTTTCTTTGTTTTCAAGTAAAGAGATAAGCCCTTTCATTCCACCACTATCACATTTCTCTTTAGTGTGGAGCAGGAGCCAGACACTGAATATATCTGTAGCACTGGACATATCAACCCTGCAAATGTTGCGGAGCACTTTCCAAACATGATGGAAGTTTTGTATTTTGGCAACAGAAAGACATTTCCTATACTCCTCTTGTTGGTGTCCTGATAAACCTAGATAGGAAATAGGACATATGGACTGGGCAGAACATGGAGTCACGTCCTAAGAGTGTTAAGTTTAGATTCAGCTGGAGCATTCTGAGCTACTTATGCCGTTCTTGATTTTCTGCTCTCTTACAACATCCACACTAAACATATTTATTTTGCTTGCTTATGTACACACTCTTGCTTTAAAGTGTTAACATTTTTCGTATGTCTGAATTACAAAGCAGTGTATACCTCAACAATGGCTAAAGCAATTGGCTTCACTTAGTAGCTGAAACTGTGTCTAAATTCTCTTTAAATCTGAGTCTGTCTTCCTTCCCACCACCAAAGGTGATTTGGAAACAAAGAAGAAAACCACTTATGAAACAGAAGTGTATTATAATGTATACAATTGTATAATAATAATAAAAAAAAAAAGGTTTACCTGTTACCAGAATAATTAAAAGCCGGTTGTGGTTTAACCCCAGGACGCAGCTCAGCCCCACACAGTCCCTTGATCACTCCCCCACAGTGGGATGGGAGAAGTGAATCAGAAGGGTTAAAGTGAGAAAACTCATAGGTTGGGATAAATTCAGTTTCATAGGAAAGCGAAAGCCACTCACACAAGCACAACAAAAAAAGGAATTCGTTGACCAAGGCCTTTGGGTGGGCAGGTGTTCAGCCATCTCCAGGCAAGCAGGGCTCCATTAGGCATAATATGGGACTTGGGGAGACAAATGCCATCACTCTGAATGCCCCCCTTTCCTTCTTCTACCCTCAGCTTTATATGCTGAGCATGAGATCATGTTTTATGGAAGATCCCTTTGGTCGGTTTGGGGTCAGCTGTCCCAGCTGTGTCCCCTCCCAGGTTCTTGTGTACCCCCGACCTCATTGGTGGGCTGGGGTGGCATGGAAGCAGAGGTCTTGAGGCTGTGCAAGCACTGCTCAGAAATATGTAAGACAGGTGGGTGTTATCAACAGTGTTTTGGTCACAAATCCAGAACATAGCACCATACAGTGTACTATGAAGACAATTAAATCTGTCCCAGCCAAAACGTATGCAAAATTAAATTCAGGATATTACTTACTTCATTTATTTTTTGAACACAGTGTATTCTTCATATAAATAAATAACATAATAGTTTCAAAACCTTTGTCTATTCTTGGACCCAGTGATGTACACTTCAGCAAAGATCACTAATGTCTAAGTCATTATCCTCATAGAATGAAAGACAAAAAAGGATGTTTTGTTTCATATTTTTTCCCTCACATTTTAAATTAAAAAATTAAATTTACTTGTAGTTAAAAAATTAAGTATGTAGTTTCTGTTACAAACTGTGACTGCGTGTCTTAGGCTGTAATATATTTCCTTGGACCAGTTAAGGAGAGGATTAGAAATAGCATAGCTCAGCTTTGGTTTTGTGTAATTTTTTACTGGTGGCAAGTTTGTCTCACTGCTTGTATTTCCATGCAACCATATGTCTATGTGAAGTCACATTTCACTTTTTGATGAGTAAAGTCCTTCTGATTTCCTCTCATCAGTTGTAGGACTCATAAGTGGGGTGCGAGTGTCATATAGTTAGACCAAGAATATCATAGATTTAGAACTTATCAGCATAATTGTGTGTTTTGTTTCATTATTCAGAACTTATCGGCACAATCGTGTGTTTTGTTTTGTCATTCACTTTCCTTTATAGTGTTTACATGCTGAATTTTCTTCCTGGCTTTCTGGAAAAAAGCCAGACTCCAAGGAAGTTTCTCTTCCTCTTCCTTTTTACCTTCTTATTCAAATGCTCTTGTGTATTCAGCATGAGGATGCCAGCTGCATGAATTCAAGCAGCAGAGTGCAGGAGAAGACAATTTTAGCACAACTCACTACTTTCTGTGGTTTTGCACATTGCTTATTGGAACCTGTTGTTCATGTGCTGGCTAACATTGTAACGTGGCAGTAGTGAGATGGACAGCCATTGAACACCAACATTTTATAATTCTGGGAAAGAAACATGCCATGCGTTTTGTTTTTGGTTTTGTGTTTTTGTTGGGGTTTTTTTTGTTTGTCTGTTTGACAATGTGAGAAAAAGCAGTTTTCTGGCCATTTTAACAGCCATTTGCAATAATTTAGTTTAGTGTCTGTGGAAATTCATAGGGCGGCTCAACTATGCCGTGAAAGCCTTTCAGTGCCCAAGTGTTAGTGCTGAGCTGTCCTGCCTTATGCAAGCCAAATGTTTTTGAAATGGAGCCGCTTGCAGAGATCTTGTCTCTGGAGAGATGTGCCAGGACAGGGGCATATTGGTTTTGACTTAAGAACTTGTAACCATTTTTCCTAGCCAGATTAAATATTACTAATGACAGCAGTTCTACAGGGAAACACAAGTGAACATTCTGTAGATAACTGTGCAGGAGGGAGAGAATATATCTTCTCCATGCCTGTTGTTTTCAAAGTCTAGTCTCAGAAAATTAAAGGACAGGAGAAAAATAAATTATTAATACTGCTCATGAAATTTTAAACGTACAAACATATCTTGAAATATAGTAGCAGGAGGGTGATAAACCCACACCCTTTCCACTTTTTTTCGGTAGTGGACATGTTTGTGCAACAGCACTCAAGCACAGCTTCTTACTGCAGGTGCTTTTACCATTTTGGGAGTTCACTGCCCTTGTTTTGTTAGCCTCAGCAGTTTGAAACTGTTGGCTCACCCGCAGTGCTTGCAAATATATCACTGTCCATGCTGCCTTTGCTTTTTGTATTTACTGGTGTCTTATGCTTCAGGGTTTCCGATGCCCTTGAGAAGCTGCGATCATTTTTTACATCTGAAAGAGTGCCAATTCATTTATTAAGACAGAGTCTGTGAAGCCCGGATAAATTTATTCCATCTAACATTTAATAAAACATTAAATTAAAAATGTGACTTATACAGTGACATACTCAGCATTATCCTTCCAAGGTTTATATTTGAGTGTTTCAGGGCCCCACCTTTCCAGAAGGTAAAGTGCTATCAATCTGGCTCTGAGGTGACAAGGCCACTGATGTTTTTCTGTGGTGGTTATTTAATAATTAATTTTTCATTGCTAGTCTGTTCAATAAATGGATTGCAACATTTAAGACCAGTTTAATAGGTTTACAGGTCCCTTATAAATTCCAGCAATGATAATAGTTAATAGGAGAATAATGAATTTGCTCTCAAAGATCTCAAGATCAATCAAGCAAATTAAATCTGGCCTAGGCTGTGGCTGCTGGAGTGTGTTTTTGTTTGTTTGTGGATTTTTTTTTTTTTTTTTTTTGCTATAGGATACACCCTGCGTGGATAACCCTATCTCGTGATTTGTTGAATTTCTTACTGTTTCACTTGTCATATTAATTTAAATCTTTAATCTGAGGACATGGAACGCATATGAAATGGCACATTAAATCAATATTATGTTGCAAACATCTCCGAAGAGGGTGCCGTTGTGTAGGAGAATGCAGTAATAGGAATAATAAAAAGAAATTGTATTTTGATCTTTCCACATATGTTATTGCAATGCTGTTTACCCATTTAAAAAACCCATATACCTCTGCTTGTAAAGGCAGAACCTTTCATTGGGCTTTAATACATACTCAAAATACAAAGTAAAAAAAAAATAAAAAGTCCAGATGAGGAAGCCTTGCTAGTTACTCTGAAGATTCGAGAGCATCAGCCGTACAATGAAGGAGTCTATTGCTTAGCAGGGGTTTGCTTGGCATTTAAAATAGATGGTTCTTGGTCTTGTTAGAGTTCATAGTAGTCAGCAATAACCTCATTAAGAAAGTTAATAAAGGAGGAAGGTACATTTGGGTTATCTTCTTGCTTTACGTCTCACCGAGAGCCTGATTTTCCACTTTTCTTCAAACTTTTCGGTATAATCACTTGAACTGGGATGATTCTGTCATTTCACACGTGTTTACATAGCTCTTTATTATTGCACACACAGTACACTGGAAAGGGATTGAAAGCACTGTTATTCATTCCTGGCTCTGAAACTATCTTACTGAACATCTTATTCACTTCATTACTCATTTTGTGCATTTGTAAAATACAGACCAAGTTGATGACCTCAGTAAAATGTATGGATTAAAAATGCTGGATAAGAACATAATATGTGAGATTCACAACAGTAGGAAATTGGGACATTCATTTTTCTAGAGCTTTGGGATCTGACTTAAGATCTTTTCTTACCAGTTCTTTTTTTAAGTAAATCTGCTTAGACAGGACATTGTCAAAAATTTTTTGGTATAACCTGAAAAACAAGCAGAGGGAAGGGAGAACTCCACACAACAACTGCATCTATTGTAATCTAGATTCTAAAAAAAATCAACCTTGGGTAAGACTACAAATCTAAACCAACCGCAGGCAACCAATACTTCATGTGATACGTCAAGGTATTTCCTTAGCCTTCCTTGTTCTTGACATAAACCAAGACTGCCACCTCTCAAGCTTGCAGACAGCGATGTAGCAAGTAAACATTGTCTGGGCAGCAGTCAGCTATGGCTGCTGCTCCAGTTTCTTGCTGAACAGCTTCTAGAGAGAGCATAGGCTGTGTACCCATATGAAGGTGGAGAAAAGAAGGGCTTGGGAAGAGCAGTTGCTTTAGTTATTGCAGGTAGAAAGAAAATGAACCTGGAATGTTATGTTGTACTACTAAACTCTAGAGAGAGGGTGGGAGGATATTGTAGCAAAATATAAGAGGAAAACTTGGACATCATAAGATGATGAAAAGAGGAGAAAAGCTGGTAAGCCTCCATTGCTACAAGAGTTAATTATTTAGCCTTGATTAGTGAGGACTTCATGTATTTAGAACAGGTACTACCTATCATTAACTGGTGGTAGCGTGTTTCCACTTTGGACAGTACCTGATTAATAGTTACTATCAATGTTGATGTCTATCCTGACAGAAGTAGGTATTTCACTACTGTAAGCTGATCAGGTGCTGCGAACTGGATTTGTCACGCTTGCAACCCATCAGTGTCATCTGCTGTTATTGCAATATTTGCCGTTTTCAAATTTGGATTCACTGTAATAGAATCATACAGTAGTTTGGGTTGGAAGGAACCTTTAAAGGTCATCTAGTCCAACCCCCTGCAATGAGCAGGGACATCCTCAATTAGAATAGCTTGCTCAGAGCCCTGTACA
This sequence comes from Falcunculus frontatus, assembly GCA_013398115.1. Lineage (NCBI taxonomy): Eukaryota > Metazoa > Chordata > Aves > Passeriformes > Falcunculus > Falcunculus frontatus. The sequence continues at coordinate 93,065 of VZRV01000337.1, forward strand.
AGCTGACCTTGAATGTTTCCCAGGACGAGGTATCTATCACCTCTCTGGGCAATCTGTGACTACTTACCTTGTGATAGGAGACATTGGTGACCCACTTCTGCACACGCTGGTTGCTGGTCAGTGGCTGGCAGTGACCATTTTTCCCAACGGTGAACAGTCATCACTGAGAAGCAATAGGCACTGACCAGCGAATGCAAATTGCTCCTACTGCGTAGCAGCTCACCAGCAGCGTATAGTTGTGTAGGCTCTTATTTTGGGGCAAGGAGATGCGGAAAGCAGTTACTGCTTCCTGCCAGCTATAGGTCTGTAATTAGTTTCTGCAGTGACTTTGTGATTCACAGCAGGTGATGAGCAGCGATAGTTTACTAGTGAAGTATGTAGTGACTTCAGATGAAAAGGCTGGGGCTGAGGAGAGAGAAGATAAGAAATGTAGTAGTCAAATGGGGTTATTGTGGCTAGAAGAGAGAATCAGGTAACAATTTTTTTAAGTTTTTTTTTTTAGTAAGACAGAAGATGTAACAAACAAGATTTTGGAGTAGGAGAGAAGACAGGAGATAGGAAGAGGGATTACGGGATTACAGAATGGAAATTTTAGATTAAAATTTTAAGTGGCTCACCTCTTCCTTTTCCTCATGCACTCTCCTTTAGTCTAACAAATGTCTTGATACTGCTGTGGCTGAAATCCACTTAATATTTAGTCTCTGAATACCCATGCAATTTCAGTGAAGTCATTCCTGAAACACAGTGGGAGATTCAAACTCAGTTCACATGGGCCAACAGATCAATCACTAAATCCCAAAAAATGTTATTTTCTAAAGGGTGGGTGGAGCATTCGTGGGTGGGTTGACTGAAGATAAGCATCAAGAATAGATATGATAATGAGATTTGTCCTTGATGTACATTAAGTGCACAGAATGAATAGCAGCAGCAAACCTATGAAGTTGGAAGTATATAGGGGGAAATCAGAACATTTAGCAACTATTCTCTCTCATAGAAACAGTAGGAAAATTTATTAAAAGTAGTACCTTACTGAGAGCTCCATATAGACAAACGGAAGAGCATAGTAATTTATTTAGTGGGTTTTTGACTTTATTTTATGAGGTTAGCAATAACACTGCAAACACTGCAGTGATGCAGAATGATAATGTGCAAATGTTTGCATGAATTACTGGCCCTTTAAATTCATCCTGATGCTACTGAAGTCAGGCAGGCATTTATTGCACTAGTCCTTACTATTGAGGAGAATTTCACTTGATGTGTAAAATATCCTTTTGTAGCCTAAAATAAATTTTGAAGAAGGAATGAGTAGAAATGCAAGAAATTGTATTTCCTTACGTGTTAGAAGTGCAATGAAATAACTCTTAAGAAATCAGCAAGGTGAGAGTTTTATTTAAATTGTACACTCGGTTCATTCCTATTCTCTGGGTATGTAACTCATATATAAAATCAACATTACCTCTATTACAATGTCATCACCTTTAACTTTCCTTCTCTTGGAGCTAGTTATTTCCATGAATTTGGGAGTGAAACATCCTGTTCCTTGCACTCTGCCAACAGTTCTTTTGGTTGGGCAGAGTGCAAAGATCTGAGCAGGAAACTGCTGCTGTGTACTGAGAATTCTTCTTTAGCCTATCCGAAGTACATTTTGTATTTCATGTAGTGTTTTCAGACTGATATAATTGTAACCTTCTAAAAATTGGTGTTAATATTCATTCATTTAGGGTATGGAATCTTATGTCACTCCTTAAATACCTCTTATGGTTGGGCATGCTATGGAAAAGCCTGGGCTTGTTAATAAAACATGGTATGTGAGATGTCAGATCATTCTATTTTAGGTTTCTGAAAAATACCATTTCATCTCTACAATATTGTAACATTTGAAAAATGTTGACTTAAAGACAATCGCTGCATATTTCTGCAGAGAATGCTTTGAAGACATTTGCTTTTAGAAAAAATATCAGGTTTTAGGCAGACAAAATAACTGTTCCAACTCCATCTAAATTATTTCTTCTGTGCTAGTGCTACTTTCAGAGGACTCTGGAGGTGTTTAGATGCCCACATAATAAATTTGATGTGGGTTATTGGTGCCTCACTTTAAACTTGGGATCAACAAAACACCTGTTTTGTTTTGTTTTGGTTTGTTTTTAAATGAGTTTCCAAATAAAATGAAGTAATTAGTTAGGTTTTGTTTTACTGACTGAATTCCTTGATTTTCAGACCATGCCATGGAGGGTCAGGGTGGTCATCCCTCAGGGTACTTTTTTAACAGTAGACAGCATCAGTGGGAAATTCAGTGAACAATGAAAAGCTCCAAAATTGAAACGTAGCAGCATTTCCACTGAACATGTTTTTATCCCATATTTCTAGTAGCAAAGTTATGCACTGGAAAGCTTATTTTATTAAAAAAAAAATAATATATATATATATATAAATATATATATACTGTCTACTGTAGCAGTCAATGGTCTTGTTATTCATATAAAAAGCTAAAGCTCCTTAGAATCCAGTTAGGCTCTTAGCTTCAGTGACGTCTTGAAGGAATATAATAAAACATGCTTCCCAACAGCAAGTTTCTCCTTTCCTGAGAATAAGCCACTTGTTGTTATGAGAAGGTAGTCAGTGTGGTCCACTGGCTCTGACAGACCTGATCAAATAACTTTCAACCAGAAGTGGCCAGCTTCTTATTCCCTGGGACAGAAAAAATGTGTTTCTTCCTCTCCACTTTATTAATAGTGTTTAGATTCTAATGGATTGGTCTTGAGGAATTGAATTCATACCTGCTGAAAGCACCAGCTCAGGCTTGATTCAGTCAGCCATAGAGATCATTTATGGACCATGGGCAGACTCAGGGCAATGCTTCTTCAAAAATAAGTAAGAAAGTATGATATGAACTCTGTATAAATCCACATCAGACTTACAACAGGTGGGTTGAAGTAAAAGTAATTTAGGAAGAAGATCAGTGTTCCTTTCAGGAATATGCAGATTAATGAAGTAATTAGGACAGAGGGCCAGATCCTCAGGGCGCTGTAAATCATCATCACTTAGCTGAAGTTACTGAAGCTATTCTGATTTATAACACCTACAGAATTGATCCAGTAGCAAATCCTTAGTGATAATGTTGGTGTTTTCTCCTGGTAATAGAGCTGCAGGCATCCAGGATGACAGTTGGTTTGAGGGGCAAGTTCAGAACAGAATACAGATAAAAGACAACATGCATATTTAGAGCATGTGGGGAACTTAAGGCTGCAGAAGACCTTCTGGAGTTTCTGTGCTCAGTTGCTTTTTACTGTTGCAAACAATGACATCTTATCATGCCATTCAAATTTTTTCTTAGAAACAAAGTGGTTGGTTGAGGCAGGATGGTATTTTAAGCACAGCATTACTCTGAAAAACAGATTGAAAAGAACTTTTATCACATGCTGCCCTCTGGTTTCTTTTATTATCACTATTTCATCTTTCATTTGAAAAAGGAAGGAAACTGTAGATTAAAAAGGTGGTAGTGGGGAGTGTGCTGTGTGTGTTCGTGGCTGTGGGATCGATATAGACGGCCTACGTTTCTAGAACAGGTAGCATTGAGGAACATGATAGAAAGGCACTACAGCCAGTAAGTTGACTTGGTGCTTTGTAGTGCAGTATGAAGTTTCACTTGACTTACCACCTGAGGTATCTGTTCATCTGGGAATGGTTGGCACACCCCAGCTCTCTGGGCTGCATCTACTGAGTGAAGAGTTTGGTCTGACTAATCTTTAGTGCTGGCAGCGATATGCAAAGCCAGAAGGACAACAGCTTGGCTTACAAGTAGCATGCTGAGTCTGCAAAGACCAGATAGATTGAAAGAATGTCTATTGACTTGTAAATTCAGGAAATTTGATAGTGAATCCTGTGGTGTACTGAAAATGCAAAAGCGTTCTGTACTGTTTATGAATGCAATTTACAGAATAGGATTACACTTTAGAGGAAAATCAGCTTTTTATGCAGAAGTTCTGAATAAACTCTGAAAATTTTTGATTAGTAATGAAGTGTAACCTCAGCTCCACAAACATTTGAAATTGTGTGTCGTTGTTTTTAGCTAGAGATTTTTGCTTGCTTCGGTTACCAGAGGAGTACATATGTGACAATGTGGTGTGCAGGGGGGAAGATGTGAGAGAAGGAGAGAAAGGAGGGCTTTTTTGATCTTCCAAAATGCAGTTCCTGATTACTGATAGAGAAGATAGCATGGATAAGCATTTGGTGTTCATTCTCTAAACTCACTATATTTTGTTTGAATTTATCAAAATTTCCATATCTCCAGAGAAGAATGAAAATGAACATTTTGCTGAGGAATGTGTTATGATATTTCTAGATGTATTTTTTTTTCTCACTAGCTTGGAGAGTCTCTGATGTTTTTCAAATTCAGTTAAGGTACCATCAAATCTTTGCAAGGCAATGTATACCGAAATTGACTGTCATGAAACACTAATGAAAGTTATCAAGCTTGTTGTCTTTCCAAACCCACATGTTCTTATTTTCCTTATCAAATACAGCATATTGTGAATGAGAGCTGCTTTATTTATTCAACTAAATTGTTTTGAAACAATAAGAATAACAAAAGATTTTCATCAGTGTTTTGCTGGAAAACTATTATTTGCTCCTCCTGAGAAAACATTGGCTCTCCTGCAGCAGTGTAGTTACATTTCAGATCTGGAGCTAAATCATACTAACATTAAAGAAATGTTAAGAAATAGCCTGCCTGTGGTGAACAGGTTAAAATATCTTGTTGTTTAACTGGTGAGGGCTTGTGGTTTCAGGATTTTTTGGTTGTTTTGTTTCTTCGGGTTTTTTTAGAGGGGAAAGGTGTTTTTGCTGTTTGTATTTGGTTTTTTCTTGCTTTGTTTTTAGAAACAGGTCGAAGAATTCAGGTCATGAAGAAGTTCATAGCAATATCTGGTAAATCAAGGCTTTGAAACAGGACACTCTCACTTGCATGGATAACATAAATTTGGATGATATTTTAAGTATCAGTAGTAGTGCATGTGTTCACTGGCTTAGTATTCTTGAGAAAGTTGCACAAGAGAAGACAAACTCATCCAAGTCTTTAGGAAAGTGGCAGTGTGAAGGAGCTTCAGAGGAAAATGGGCTAATTTTGTATAGCACTACTTCCGTTCTCATTTGCATTCATCACTATAAAAAATTAGTTTGGGGATGAATTGCATAGTTTCTTAAGGAGCTCACACATATGAAAATAGAATTTGGATAATGAAATCTAAATTTTAGAAACTGTTTGCTTGCTATAGTATTTATTGGGAAATGGTACGTGTTAAATCAGCAGCAACACCAACATCCAACAGTTATTTTAGTGTATTGCCCAATAAAGGGCACTTTTTAAACATACTATGCAATAAAAGTGATTAATTGAGCCAAGCTGACTACTAAGAAAAATGAGATTAAATTGGTAAAGTTGACTTTTTCATAGATATGTGCATATTCTCACTATTATAGACTGAAACTCCCTTTTCATAGTATTTGCACCAATGTGAGGTGTCCTGGTCAGTTCCCCTGGCTAGTACCCATCAGCAGGAACCTATCTGTGGATGTACTTCTGTCTGTTCTTGATGCTGTGCAAGACAACAGCTGAAATGGATCTGCTGTACTTCATCTGCGGTACAGAAGTTCTGATACTGTAGATACTAACAATTCTTTTTGAACAGCACAATTCAATGTATGTATGGAAAATCTAATATGCTCTATCCAGTTGCTTTGCAGTTATCTCGATTAAAAATAGATTTAATTAGCCAGTACAAAACTGATGGTACACATGCCCTTAAGGACATTGGAGAAAAAGAGTTGAACAAGTCAAAACCTCAAGAAAAATTAAATTAGGGTAACCAAAAAATCAAAACCAGAGAAAAAGAAGCTGAAATTCATTGACTCCACAGCTTAATAGAATGTGGTCTTGTAGATATTTGAATTTAATACCATGTTTAGTAGGAGATTTAGAGCAAGTTATTTGATGGAGTCACTATGGTAAATGGCGATGTTAAAAAGATGAAGGAAAATAAAAATCTGTAAGAGTCTTTACACTGACTAAATTTTCATTAAGTCCTTAGAATATTTCTATTTTATTCTTTGTTGCAATTCATGATAATATGTTTCTTTAAAAAGATAGCAACTGAGCAGTTGGGAAAAAGACTCAAATTTTGCATTGATCTGGACTTTGCATTTTTTCTTAGGTGTATATCTGCAAAGACTGTTTACCCCTTTGCTGGGAGCAGCTGGACATTGGATAGGAGGAGAGAGGGAAGATGAAAGTTAAGACAAATGATGGGACTTGCCACACAGCAGAGACTTGAAATTTGCCGGGCAGAGCAGGGAACAGAGGTGCAACCAGGTGTGGGAAGGATGGAGGAAAAGATTGCTCTGTTTTTCTCCTGTTATTTTTCTTCTCTAAGGGACAGTCACTTCTATGGTGTTGTTTGCAATAGGCAAGCTATTGTAAACTAGTTGATCTGAGAGAAAGCATGAGTAAGGGACACAGCAGGCCAGAGAGAGATTTGTCTATAGTCTTTTCTTATTTTCTCATTTTTGATACATTCAGAGGTTTTTTTCCATGTTATGAGTCTGGTTTTCCAAATTAATCTCTAATACAGCTCAGTCTGGAGAAAAAAAAATAGGTAAAAAGGAAAAAAAAAAAGTCTTCTTTTGAATTGCCTGTAAAGATCACCTGAGAGAAAGAGAATGGGCAGGTTTGCTTCCAAACTGTTGCTGGATCAAGTCATAGTCAAAAAAGAAATAAAATAAAAGAAGTTTAATTAGAGATGCTATGCAAAATTTTCCAGATGGTGAAGCCTCAAGAACTTTTAGCCTGATTACAAGCATTATGAATAACTGACTCTGATGGTTACCAAGACAGCAGCCACCATGTTTGGTGACCGTTCCTTATCATCAAATGGGTTTGTTGTATGTGTAAATGGAGAATACAGCCAGACTTACTGCCAAGGCCAGTGTTTTGGGGAATGTCAGGTTTCCCATAAGGAACTGACTGCTGAAGGGATTTTTTTTTCTTTGACAAGTGGATTTTCACCCGAAACTTTGGGATGGGTGTCAGGGTATTATCTTGGCATCTATCCTCAAAAATCCAAATTCTGTGTTAGCCAGTTTGGTGCTATATATAGTGAATGAGTTAATCAGGAGCAGCCAGGCATGTCTGACGAACAATAACAAGCGTGATGACTTGGAAGGTGTTTTCAAGCATGTGGCATTTAGGTGTTTTGACATTGTACACGCACCAGTTTGAAGTACCTTACGTAATGCACTGTGGGAACAGTGACGGTAGAGACAGTAAGTAAGGAAATATCTCGGATGATGACAGCTACAGGTGAGTAACTGGGTCCAAATATGCCTCTGACAGAACCTCAACCTATCACAGTGTAAGAGTAGATGAATATTCTAAGAATAGGACTGTAGAGTCAGAATGCATGTGGATATCTCTCTTTCCATAAATGCTGGATTTAGGGAAATTTTCTCAGAGTTACGCTCTCACTGGACCTGACCTTTTTAAGACTGAAACAAACCTAAAATACCAAATTCTTCTACCTCCATGTGCACTACCTCCAGTAATTTCATAAGGGCAGGCAGCTCTCTGACAGGTATTTGAAGTAACAAGGTTATTTACCTTAGCTATATTCATGACATCTAAACCACTAAATTAAGAATGGATTTTATGTATTTTCTTGGAAATGTAATTACATCTTCATTTAGGTATAGACTGGCAATTAATGTGAATGAAAATGCAGGATGATTTTATGTGATTTGCAGCTAGACAATTCAATGAGTTGTGTAGGGGATGATAATATCTTCTCCAGTTTTTGTGTGTAGCATGTTAGAACGAGTTTGCGGCTTAAAGCCTCTTCTAGCCACCTACAAACAGTAATTTTCATTCCCTATGATTAGAACTGAGTTTGATATGAGGTCAGCCGCTGATTCACTAAGTACCTTGACCTCCTTTCAGTGTCTTATTTCAATACTAAATTCTGTCCTTTTTACCTTTTGTCCCTTTAGCTGAGTTTACATTTTTGTTCTGTGTGTGTGTAGAGGCTTTTCTACTACTTTGTGGTTTTGTTTAGTCAACAGTGCTCCCTTTTATATATGTGTTTGTATGTATGTCTATAAATACATCTTTCTACTTACAAACATCAAATTCCCTTGACCTAATACTTTGTATATTAACTGTCATTTTAGCTCTAGAAGGTAAAGATCATGCATCCCATGGAAGAGCTGAGCTCAGGTCTCACAGGTGTGTGTATACATCTGTGTTAAATTGCTTGATACTTAGAAGGGATCTAGAGCCGTTCCTACAACTTCCATTCAGCTTCAAGACTATAACAGAGTTGTGACAAAATTGAAATTCATGTTTTACAGAGAATTTGTCAAATTGACTTTCCATTTGAATTCCAAATTGGATAGGTCATACCAAACTTTTTTTTTTTCCCTGAAATTTGTATTTTAAAAATATTTTGAAAGATGGAAATGAAATCTATAAAAGGTTGACAGCAACAGGGAAATCTGACATGACATTATTTTATCATAATTTACCAGTCAGCCTATATTTCATCCTTTTTTTTTCCTCTGTATGTCATAACATTTTTTACCATGTGAATATGCATTACACATTTTCTTCCAATTTATTTTATTATAGCTTGTGATGTTCAAAGGAAAATTTTATTTTGGGTACTCAAAGTTTTGATTGTCTAGACATTTTTTTGGTATGTAAAATCAGTCTCACTGAAGTCAGTAGCTCTACTTTGTTTGAAGGTAATAGCTGTTCTTTTTTATTATCTATATATCTATTATTGTATTAAAGAATATAATTTAGATTATTGAACCTGGTAATTCTTTGGGTGAGTTCACAGCAAGGGCACTTTGGGCTGAATGAAAAGTTGTAAAACTTTAGTCATTAAACCAATTAATGTGTCAACAGTGTACACTTAGGCAGCAGTACAATGCTGATCATACAACAGTCTTTAATGTTTAATCTAGAAGAGGAATAAGATATCATTCTCCTTTTTTATTTGTGCTTTAAAAAAAACTATGTGAGAGTAGTGGAAAGTAACAGCAAGTTTCTTCAAATTATTCTTTCAAATAAATCACTTTTGAATAGGTCCTAGCTTTAAAAAACAACAACAACAAAGATAAACAATGAAAATAGTGTAATTTAAGAGATTGCTCCAGCTTCTTAAAATGCAATTTGTTTAGGAAATTAAATGCCTATTATAATATTCTGAGTGCTATCAATGGAATTAAGTGAGGTTTTTATTTTCAGGAAATGATAAACTGTGTTGCAGTTTATGTGCAGACTATGCCACACCCTGCAGTTTCTCTCCCCCCTTGTTTTAAGATTAAGAGCCTCAAGTATCATTAACAATCAAGGCAGGCTTTCCTACAGGAACGGTATCATTACAAATAAGTAGCTTAGCACTCTGTGCACGTTAATGCACAGAACAAATCCTAGCACTGATTTGCGAGCTCTAAAACCCATTAGAACACAGGCCCCAAAAGGGGCAAATCACTGAAAATGTTCTAATTATCGGTCTGGCTCTTCAGAAAGAGTTTGGGTCAATGCCAGGCATTTTTAACATTTTCAGTATGTTCAGACTGAGTTTTCTGATTGGTTCTACCAAAGAAACTTGTAGGTAGAGAATTTGTTCCATGCATGTGTATATTGAAAACTTATGGATTTATGTGATGTTTTGTGTTAAAAGCAAATCCATGTTTAGTGAGTTCCAGACTATTGCTGGTATAGGAAGGGCTGTCACACTGTGCCATTTCTGAAACCCATATTCAGCCTGTGCTTGGGTGTTGAACCTGGCCCAGGTTATATCACCATTGTTACTTGCCTGCCCATTGTCTGGGAGCTGAAAAGCAGTCAGCGTAAAATAATAAATGAGTAAATGTTTACACCAATGTCATGCCTGGTGCACTGCAGACTGTCTGGGGCGGAGATCTTCTCTGTGAAAAATGGACAATGTGTGAATTTATGGCTCTGTCAGGTCATTCTCGTGTCTAAGGGAATGGGTATAGTGGTTATCGACCAGCAGAGAATTTATATCTAGGATTGACTACCGTTTTTCAGTACAATGGATTGTTTCTCACACGTCTCATAAATAATGTGCAGCTTTTCATTCAAACTGATGAGTATACCAAAAAGTTGTATTTTCTGCTTTCTTTCTGCTTGGTGTTCAAACAGTGATGACATCTTGCCACTTTCTTGTGCTGCTTTTATATCTATGAGGCCTGAGAGAGAAAAGAAGATAAACAGCTATAGAAGTGCCTACTAGCTTATTTTTTTTTAAGCAGTCAGAAGCCATCTGTTAAAGGACGTGTACTGACACTGTCTCTCATCCTGGCTGAGTCAGTGGTGATGGGCATGGTTCTCTACACTTTGGCATCCCAGGATGATGAAAATGTTCCAGGAAGGTGGTAGAAACTGAAGCTTCCACTAAGTAAATGGGATGTTCATTGGCTTCAGTGAAACTTAATTCATTTTACTATCCAGTACTATCAGTACTGGATAGACTGGCAGGGGTTTTAAAGCCCATATTCCTTCAAATAAACCATTCATTCATGAATGAACCGACAAAAGGAAGCACTCATGGTCAGGTAAGTTTGTTCTATCTAACTAGAATAAATCCACCGTTTACCTTTTTGGTGAGAAGACCATAGTCCTCCTCCACTCTTTTCTTTCAGCTGTGCTTGTGGAAGCAGGGGAGAGTGGGAAAAGACGGGGTGCTTCAAATAGTCATAAAAATTTGTTGTATGCTTTTCCAGCCTGCATTCTTTGTTTGTGATCAGGCTGTACACAGGAATTGCTGGAAAACATTGACCACAAAACTTATGGCTCTCTAAGTTTCACAGGGAAATCAGATGTCAGTATTAGGGATATGGAGCCTCTTCTGGTGTGACTATCCTGTCCTCTTCAGAGACAAGCTAGTATCCTCTCCTTTTCTCCGCTAACCGTGTTGGACCCCAGAGCTGTCTTCCCACTTAGTGCTTGTCTGGAAAATGTGTACTTTGGCAGGCCACACTGGGGACAATACTGCCGCTTAATTCCCAATTTAGCTTGAAGTGAGTCAGCTTTGCTTTTGCTAGGAGTGTAGCCATGGGAAGCATGGTGGCAGCTATTTGCTGAAGTACTTAGAATCTCCTGGACTGGGCAGACCTTAATGGACTGATATAATGGATACACTCTCGCATCAAATGTGAATGGTAGGAACTGCTGTATAGTTTACACCACAGTGGTAATAGGTCTCCTGGGGATTTGCACCTCACAGTGCACTGAGAGCTGGGCATGACCTCTTTTTGGGGGGAGGGGATTGATTTTGGTTTGTTTGGCTTTTGGGGGGTTGTTTGTTTGTTTGTTTGGGGTTTTTTGGGGTGCTGTGTTTCTTTTGGTTTTCCCTTCAGCTTCATTCTCCCTCAGAACAAAGATGTACCTGTTCTTAAAATGTAAAACTATACCCTATTGCGTTTCTTTTAGGAAGAAAATTCCTTTCTACTGATTTCTAATGCTTTACCTCTACTATCATATGAATGGAAGTACTGCATGGGTTTATGTTACAATGCATTCCTTTTCATAATAGGAACAAGTTTTATTTAAAAAGGCTCGAAGTGGATAAACAAATAGATTTTTTTTCCTAATCTTTATTTTGGTCTGTTTTAGTATTCTTCAGGTGTGTTTTAACTGCTGTATATTAATTTGGACTTTTCTTCCCCTGTATCTTTGTGGAGGCAGATTGTGGTTGCAGTTGTAGTAGATCACCAATCAACACTAAAATATTTTGCCTGGATTTTAAACTCTTAGTATCAGGGTTAAAGAATATTTGGATTAGGTTTGGTTTGAATTATTTCTGCCTTCTATTTGAGGGAAATACAATTAAGGCTGAAACAAGATCTTTTTTGCTTAATAAAGAGAGAACAGTGTATCCAATATGTGTGTCTTTATTCTCAAAGTCTCAGAAGTGAATTCATTACAAGGGAAGCTAAAGTAGTGATTCGGTGATAAGGCAGCATGTTTCTACATGGAAGATTTAAGATCGAATTTACAGCTTTTTCTTCATGCTTTGGAGCAGCTGCTAATAAGAAGACATACTATAATTTTTTAAACATTTTCCCCTTGTCATACACTGAATTGAAGTAATTGAAACTTGGTGCAGGGCCTCTGGTCAAAGAATGAAACCTATTCAGGAGTTCCTGCACTGAACAACTCCTGTTCCATAGCAAGGGGCCGTGCTAATAGAAACAGTAAAGAAGCGCAGGGTGAAACTATTTCTGAATGCAGGTCCGATGTTAGCTGTGTGAGACTTTTTTATGGTTGGATTTGGGGTTTGTTTATATTGTATTTTCACTTGAAAAGAGAACTTAACTGTAGCTGAGCAGTAATACTTCACCAATCTTTGCTTGCTATAGCCTGCTAGGCATGGTTCCCTCGGGAACAGCATACTCCCCTCAGATGTCTCTGAGCAGCCAAGGTTTCTTTTCCTTGACCTATGGATTTGATCCCAATCTACAGGGATCCTGGAGCGCAACTGATGCTGTCTCCCTTGATCCATCTGAAAGCATATAGTGTCTCTATACAGCTGGTGGGCTTAGACAATGTATACACATTAAAGGCTCAGATAAAAATCACTGACCTTGTTTGCTTATTCTAGCATGGTCTTTTTTATCCATTATGGAACTGAGATCAAATGCACAGTGGTGCTGAAAGCAACAGGCCTGTCATGGACAACCAAGGGAATGTGTCCAGTGATGAGGATCAGCAGAGCAGTTGCATCTGACTAATGTGATGCAGAGTTAAATATGCCTCAAGCTCCCATAAATCTGAGTGACAAACAAGCCTTGTCATTCTTTGTGAGCTTCATCCTCTATGAATTGGTATACATTTCACGGCATAGTACTTCCTTTCTGTATCCCCCATGCCAGTGTAAGTTTTGTATCTAATCCCTTGGATTCTATCCGTGTGTCTGAAACGCATCCCATAAGTTCAGTGAGAGCTTACATCCAGTATTTTGAATAAGCAAGTAGGGTTTCTTGAATAGTACTTCATTTGTAAGAATTTCCATGCATGGTGGTCAAAATTGTGTCGATAGCCTGTAAATTTCTCAAGAGAAGAAAGATCATGTGTTCATGATTTACACAGAAAAATTATTCTTCTATCTGATGATATTTGCTTGTGGGTTGGGTTTTTGTTTGCTTCTCAATAAAAAAAAGGTTGTGTATTTAGAGATAGCTGTAACTATGTATATTTTTAATCATATAATAGATATGATGCTGTGCCACTCAAAAATGATATGCTGTGATAAAGCACAGAGCTGAGATCTGGCGCTCAGTCTCTTAACTTCTTTAAAGATTTTGAATAAGCCTTGGTAGGTCACTTATCTCTATAATTAATTTCACATCTGTGAAGTAAAAGTGATTCTTACTTTTTCTCTTCCTTATATATATCACTGTTAAATAGATGAGAGAGATTTTTTAAAGAAGAATATTTCTATTAAACGAATTAAGCTAGCTGTATCTTATCTGGGTTTTCAGTTAATCCTCTAATTTACTCAAATGAGATTATTAAAAGTAAGAAAGTCCTTTTTCACTGTTGTAAAACAGTAAGGGAAAATAAAGTCTTTTTAACTATAATAAAAGTAGGAATCATTATTACATATTTTTTTTAAACAGAGAGCTTTATTCTTTTATCTGTATGAGGACAAATATTTTTTCCCCTTCTCCAAAGTCAGATTCACTTTTCCATTTGTAGCCCATTGATCACTTTGGGGTTTACACATAAAAACATAATGCTTGCTAAGATTAATGTGTATTTGCATTATATAGAGCAACATATGCATTTTTAATGCCTTGCATTCAAATTATAGCTTAGACTATTTTTATAGCTCTCCTTACTATGAAGCTCATGCCGTTTCATCCAGTGAGTGATTCAGTCTCTAAAGTCTGGCAAAGCAAATAAACATCTAACAGCACAGTGAGCAACAATGTTGTACCTTTCAGAACAGCAGTGTTACCTTTAAATCACTAATTTGTCTTCACGGGGCTTGATATAGAATAGTGCATTGTATTCGGTCTTGGTGCCTATTGTTACTAGAATGAGTGTTCAGGCAGCTTAGTAATGAGTAAGAGAAAAGCAAAGTTCTAGGATGTTGTCCCAAAACCTAGTAGGTAAGTTGCTAAATAATCAAATATTGGGGTAAGATCTGGGAACAACTAATGTTTTTTAAAATGAGGGTTCTGCCCCAGCTGTGTAAAGTGGACACTTTCAGGGTTCGACAGTGGCTGGAAAGATGTTTTTAAAATTGTAGTTTTGTACCAGAACACTCACTTTTTACCGTAAAAATGTATTTTCTTTACCTATTATAGTACAAAAACTATTTCAACGTCCAGCATGGCTGAAAATACAAATTTAATTTTAAACATACGTTTTCTTTTGCTTCTGAATGTGAGCAAAAGTGGTTTCAGTGACTTTAACTAACGGAAGTACCCTGAAGTAGGGTTTGGATTATTATATAAATTCTTAATATTATTCTGGGAGCCAAATAAAAATACCAGAGCTAAACTTCCAAAGATCTGTCATCCTATTTGAAAATAGCATATGTATATGCTTCACTTTCTAAGTTTTGGGGCTTGCAAAATTGGGGCTTGATTATCTTATTAAAAACACCTATTCTGTATCCTCGGTGATCAGCATTATTAATGTTCTGTCTGCAGCAATGGCTATAAATGCTACTATTATTCTAAAATAAAAAGAATAGAAAGGTTCAGTTTGAAGGGATCCACAAGGACGATCTAATCCAGCTGCCTGTTGGATATAACTTTTTGTTATAACTTTAACTGATTCTGAGAGAACTGGGTAAATACTTAAAATAGGTAAAATCATTATCTAAGAGGTAAATATTCATAAAATTATAGAGGCCATATATCTACAGATAGTATTTGCAAGAGATGAATTTCATACTAACTCAAAATTCAGGACATCTACCTCCTGGCAAGGCCAAATTGCAGAAACAATTTCTAGCTAATTGGAAAAGAGGAACAAACCCAACAGGAAACTTTTTACAGACCTTGCACAGATTACAAAGTTACTCAGCTAAAGGCACTGAAATACTTTTTGGTACATGCTGGTATAAAGATTTCCTAAAATCAGACAAGATTTTGAAAACTAGAGCTAGATTTGTTATTTTGAATTTTTGGTGAGTTTTGGTTGAATAGCAGCTTATAAAAATTCCAATTGTTTATTATAGAAGATAATTGTTGGCTTGCATTAGAGAAACCATTTCAATTTTCATGCATGTCACAACCTTCCTAATCATTGCTGAAGTAAAAGCAACCCTGCTCTTTTCTCTCCTCTTTTTTCTCCCTAAAATACTGAAATTTTTATCTTTATTTCCACACACATGTTGAGAGTTTATTCTTTCACCTACAGGAATTTCTGTGATTCTAAGTGCCGGTGGAAGACAGTAAGCTTAGATTGGATGTTAGCAAGATATTCTTTTCTGTGGGGGTAGTGAGGAACTGGAACTGGTTGCCCAGAGAAGCTGTGGATGCCCCATCCCCGGGAGTGCTGAAGGCCAGGCTGGCGTGGTCTAGTGGGAGGTGTCCCTGCTTACGGCTGTGGGGTTGGAAATAGATGGTCTTTAAGGTCCCTTCCAACCCAAGCCATTCTGTGGTTCTGAGGTTCTACAGTACAAAACCAGCAACCTTAATTTAAAAGACCAGTGGAGGTATTTTGGAAGGTTTTCTTCTTAAATTGATAAAGGAGTATTCAGTCAATCCTTTCTGCTAGCATTTCTGTGTAATGTTGAAACCTTAAGCCGTTGAAGCTGTTAAGAAAGTGGCTGTGACTATACCTATGCAATGCAAAAAAGCTTAAAATATAAGAAAAGCATAATAGTGAGGTTTTTGAGGTATTTTTGCTATTTATAAAACTTTATTTTAATTTCATTTGTACTGACTTTTTACTTTTTCATCTAAGTTTATGCTGGTTGCTGACTTTGGGTTCTGAGGTTCTGCTTCAGTGCTATAGATTTTTATGTGAAAGAAGAGTCACTAAAATTTTGAATTTTGAAAATCTACATTTCATGTCATATTTGAATCACTTTTACTAAAATATAAGTTGTTTTCTTTTTTTTTTTTTCCTTCCGGAACAAGTCAAAAATGAAAGGATGGCTTTGAAATCAGTTAAGTCCTAGTATGATTTTACTTTTCATGGTGAATAAAAATAAAAGGAATATCTTAGTAATTTTTTTTGTTTGTTTTCTTCAGGAAAACATTTTGGAACAGAATAGGAAATTTAAGGAGATGCTTAGAAAACAAATATCACTCTAAGTCTGTAAATCTGTAAGTCAACAGATTTTCAGCAGGCTGTTTCCTTGTAGAGCCTTTCAAGGCCATACGCTGAGACAGTGTGGATAGGTGGCGTCTCACCTCACTAGCATCTTTCTGGAGTAAATAATGTGAGCTGTTTTCCTTAGTGATGCTTATGGAATGCTTTGTTGTGCAGGTAGAGAAATAGCATTTTTTGTTGCTCCAAGGGAAACTGAAGGCAATCGTGTTGCATCAGATTTTGATTTTCTATTGTATATGAGTCCGATATCACCTGCATTCAAAGTCAGAGATCTTTCGGCTTTCAATTCCTCTTCCTTATAATAACTTCTGTGAATTTGATTACTGAGTCTTTTATCTCTGGCAGCTTTTGAGATAGCATAATATTGTGTCAAAAGCAAGTGGAAAATTTTGAGATGTGCCTGCAAGTGCTGGTCTGGCCAGTGTGTAAGTCAATATCTGTGTGCAGTACAGACAGCTGGAGATGGAGTTGTGAGCATGGAGGAGAGGTCTGTTGGTTCATACTGAAAACCTACACAAGCATATAGAAGTTCTAATCCCTAGTCCCTAGTCAAGATGAGAAGTACCATTGCTTTGTAATTGTATGTTGCACTTTTCATTTTGTGTTGTTTCAGCTGGTTTTGAGAATTAATTACACAAATATTTCAGTGAAGTGATTTTTTCAGCATCAGTGATCTCCCACACATGGAAAACCTTAAAACAGCTATTAGACTGGTTTGATGGACAGCAACATGATAGGAAAACTTACATTAGCTTGGAATTTCCAATTAAATAGTATGACAGTTAACTTTTAAGGCCAGTGACATTAACCCAATGGTGTATTAACAGGAGTGACTTTAAAGAATATGTGACATCTCATTTCAAATAAATTCCCCAATGTCCAAGAATATCATCTTCTCTATGTTTGCATGTGTTGAGTAAAATTGAATCCCTAGATAGTTTGTCATTACTCATTCTTGTGGAAAATATTGAAACTGCTCTTACTCTTCAAATTTAGCACAAGCTCTTATGCAGTTTAACAGTGCTCTGATTTCATCACTGGTATATTTTTGTTTATCAGTACTTTATCCTTGTTCTTCAATTACTCTATAAATAATGGATTTCAGAAAGGTTTTGAAAAGTGAAAACTTAACATTGTTCTTTGGAGGGTTAATTCCTTCTGTCCCTGTGTCCTCTCCACCATGCACAGTCTGAGATTTATTTTTGAAATACAGCACTTGAAAGTGTTGCTGTGAGGCTTATACCATGCTGCCTGTTCCTCCTCTCTCTGTGGGAAGTCCTGGTTAGGCCTCAGGCTTGTCTCGCACATGCACCAAATTGTCATTCAGAACAAGAACACAGTGATCCACTATTGCTCAGTGTTAGCTTACATTTTGGCATCCTTCAGTTGGAAGTGCTTTAATTCCCACTAACTCAGTGGGTATTTTTCATAGAATCGTAGAAATTAGGATTCCTAAAAGCCAATTGGATTGTGTAGCATCAGCCTCAGCTCTAACAGGAATTTTCTAGACTGATTTGAAAAAGTAAAATCTCAAATCAAGCAACTTTTACCTTTCATCTTATTAGACTGTGGGGGGTTTTTGTGTGTGAAATCTGTGTTTCTCTAACTTTTCTTTCTTTTATTTCCTTGATTCTTATATTTAGCCTTCAAACAGCTTTTGTTATGTGTCTTAACTGTTTTTAAGACTTTAGGGTTTTAAGCCTTCAACTTAGAGGTTGATATTGCAAAGGAACAAGAACTGTTAACGAGCTGAAAACGTTATTAGATATTGAAATGCTTGGAACAGGGATGAGATACAATTTTCCTGTCTTCAGGGGAATTTACAGTTACTATTACCAACTAAATTAGTCTGCATGTGTATTTTAATGCATAAAAAGTTTTATTTAAAAAACATGTGCTTTCACAATATATGAAGCAGTATGCAAACCTCTCAGCTATTAGTCGGTATTTTAAAGTTGTCATATATTTTGAATTTTCTAGTGCTGACGAAATGAGATAATTTACGAGGCAATTTGCAGTATGGCATAAATATATAGCATTCATCAGATAAAAATGGTTGCTGAGGAATTATACCGTATTTAGTAGCATGAACTTTTTTGCCCTTTACCTAATGGCATTAAAATGCTTCTGGAATGAAAATAGTTTTTTTTCTTGAAATATATCCTCCATTAATATTGCTTGTAATTTCTGTTATGTATCACCAATTATATCTTGGCACTTTGCCTATCATAGTGGATATGCTGTTAGAGTTGCAAACCCATTTAATCTAGAAGACCTGGTGGCCTGGAACAGTGCATTACATTTACAGCAGAGAGACAGAGAATTTAGGGAGAAATGCAATTTTCCAGAAACTCTTGCTAATGGAGATTGGATGCCTACCAGAAATGATGCTAAGGAGATCTGAGGTATGAGAGCGAGAGAGAGAGACCTTGTGCTCAGTTGCCATTCAAGCTGTAACCTGCTATGACAGTTGTCTACGTTGCCCTCTCTGATTTCTCCCAGTTGTATTCCATTTATTATAAGCACATCAAAGAGACGCCTGCTGGGGAATCCAGAGGAGAGTCACTGCAGGAGGCTGGCTAACAGACTTAGTCAAAAGCATCCTTGCCCCCTACTATGAGCAATAATTTAATGAGCACTTCACGACAACAGTATCAAAATAGGTATGCCCCTTGCTTTCAGTGGAGGGAAAAGGTGAGAAGAGTGGGCTTCCAAAATGCATCACATGGTTTTTTTGGAGCTAGAATCTGGGCCCCTGTCTTTTTGTCTTGTTACAGTGAGCAGACTGCAGAATTAAGTTAAAAGCTTGACCTGTTATACAAGATGCATGATGTTTGAAAGCAGACAAACACTGCAAGGCTTTTTTACTGACTCCCCCAACTTTTTTTCTCTTTGAAAAGAAGAGGTAGAAGGCCTTTATCTAAGCAGGGGGTGTGCGGTTTTTTGTTGTTTGTTGGGATTTTTTTTTTTTAATTTTAAAGGGAAGATATATATTACTAAATCAATAGACAAAGGGTGATGTATAAATCTCAAACTTTTTTGTGGAATGTAAGATAAAAATTAGTGGAATAAAGCAATACAAGGCCTACAATGTATTGGAAACATGTTTAAATGAAGGTAGTAATTCTACATACAAGATATCTGAGTGGCTTTCTCCTGTTGCTTTGGAGAAGGGATAATTGTGCCCTCTACCATTACAACCTCTTACAACTCCATTTTTCTAGAGTGGAAAAACATATACAGCCAAAGAATCACAAACTATTCATTAGAATAAAACAGTTTCTTGACTGAAAGCAGCTGATCAGATCTGTGGTACTTGCTTGGGGGAGCAACTAAAAGGACACTTCTGTGTCCTTGTAGCCTTGGTTGAAGCAGTGGGGCTTCAACGATGCAGTAATTTTCCAAGTATCATGCAATGGTTGCTCAGAGGTATCTCCTCCAAACTCAGTTAAAACAACTAAATGCCTACTGAAAGAACTGCACAAAGTGCACACATGCACAGGAGAATCATCCACTGAAGTATCAAGAAAGTAGCATTACCTGGTAAAGGGCTATGTAGTTTTGTTATATTTTACAAATCCAGTTAACTGTCTAAAATATAGACACATGTTAATCTCTAGCACATATTTCACAGAGACAGACTTAATTATTTAACTTCTAGGCCACAGAATTATCCTTGTATTAATGTCCTATAGGCTTCTTACAGACCAGCGCCTGTCTTTTAGATTATTCACTAGAGTTTACAAAATCTGTTGTTCTGTGATCCTAATTTAGTTTCTTTTTCAAAGAGAAACTGTAGGAGGCCATTACCAGTACACTAATATGGGGCAAGCTGTTACTAATATCAAATCAGAATTCATTAAAACACAATGCTGGAGATATCAATCCTTTATTAAAGTCAGGTTATGCCAGTGCATTTCTGTCAATGCAGAAGGTGAATAGTTCACTCAGGATTTCTAGTGCAGTTGCTTGTAATTAGCCTACAGGATGTTGAATGTCAGTTTGTTACATATTTATGCCCCAGGGGTCTGAAATTTTAGTTTAATATATCATATAATGGACCTTCCCATTAAATCCTGCCTTGTTTCCAGTTTTTCCTTTTCTTCCAGTGAATAAGGAAATCTCTTTTTTACTTACTTACCAGAAAGCCTCTTTTTATGCAAACCAGCATTATTAAAATGAACTTGATCAATCTCATTTTCTCACTTTTTCTGGGCCCTACTATGACTTTTAAGCTTCAGAGAAAACAGACAGCTGGCTTTGTAGCTTGTGGGAGTGTGGATATCACTGAAGTCTAGATAACATTAATGTGGCTGGGAGTTAATTTGCTTGTCTACGTGCTCTGCATTGTGGGGTGCATCTTTAGGTAAAAGAGTTGTGCTGGAAAAGCAGTCTGCCTTCAGAGCTGGGTAGTATGAATAAGAGGAGATAAGAGAATTCACAGCCAGAATAATTTCTAACTGATGCTGTTAAACCTTGATTTAGGATATTTCTGCACAGCTTGGCCCATGCTCACAAAATGAAACTGGTGGACTGTGCTGAGATCATAGGCAGTGATCAAACATTTATAGTTAAGGTAGTATACTATGGTATTGCTGCTGCCCAGAGGCAAAGCATTGTAATGCAGATTCAGTATTGCTGCTGCAAGAACTCTAAAACAAAAGGGAACTTAGAGTCTCCTCTTTTGTACTAGCTCCTGGCTTATCTCAAAATGACGTGTAATCCTCTCTATTTTAGTAGGACGTTGAGGGGAAACCTAAACGAAGGCTGCTAATAATGCTTCAAAACCTGCACTTTCCATCCTTTGTCTGTCCTTTGGGTCTGTCCTCTGCTTCAAGTTTACTCCTATGTATATTAGGTTACTCTGCTTTTGTAAACTGGTTTATGCAATTGCATTCTGTAACCGTAATGAAAGCCTGAAACCCTATGTAGCTGTGCCAGTGGTGATGGCCCAGTGGCAAGACAGATAGATTAATTAGAATGTCTGCTGTTAGAGGGCCAGAAATTGTTGTAGACTTTTGGATTTTAAAAACATTCCTCTCATATCTGCGATCAGTTTAGGTGTATGTATGACAATCATGTTTAGAATGGGTGTCTGTGTGTCTTGTTTATTTTTAAGTGATTGTAAGAAATGATTTCTTGACTGCCAGCAGCCGCTGGTATTATTCAAGAGTCCCATGTTTTGCTTTGTTTGTATTTATTTGCATACCAGAGACCACTGTTTGCATAATAAGACCACTTCTAGTTTAAGTCCCTGTATGGCTGATTGCACACATGTCTCAATGTGGTACTTTTATTGTGCTATGCTGAGATCCAGTTCAGCTTTCTCTCTCACACAGTGTTGACTTGCTAATGTTCATTGTTTCTGAAGAAAATTGCAGGGTCATGGCAAAATGTTTTTGATGCTAAGTGGCATAATTTTTATGTTTTGAATTTCCTGATGCAGGCAGGGTGGTGGAAGAGGAAATGAGGAAAAGACTTAAGGACATAGATCATCACATCTTCATGATACACATGGAAAGTTGTGATAAGCAAGCACTAGTTTACTGCAATAAATGGCTTTGAGAAAAAAAAATGGTTGTCTGCCTAAGTCTCTGAGAGGATGAAATTCTAATATGAATTAAATATGAATTCCTGTGGGATGTACAGAAAATATTTAAACCTTTTTTTAGTCTGCAGTTACTGCTACAACATTGGAATTACACTTTTAAAATCACTTTGTAAGCATGTATACCATGTGCTTAGAGAGGACTTTTATGATGAAATTACATAACCTGGGATATCATTAGCTAGTGCCATACTTGGGCCTAACAATTTATGCGACTTAAAAAGAAGAAGTACCTGATGGGGAGGCACCCACTGCAGGGGTAATTATGCATTGGTAAGTTCTTAATTCACACATAGCTGAATATAAGCATGTCTGAAAGTTGAGCATGACCTTTTCTCTGAAAAGGATTGGAGATTTCGACTGGTTTCTTAGAGAAAACCGTGGTCTGATTGCTCCCTGTATGAGATAAATGGGACCATCTCATAACAGAAGTGCTGCTGCTTTCTTAACTGGTGTTTGTATTGTTTATGAAATTTAGCTACTCTAAGAATTCCTTGAGTGGCAGCCATGTTTCACAAGCACTTGACTCATGTCAGCATTTGAAAAAGGGAGGAAGAACACAGTTGCTGGCCAGTAAAATACAATTAGAGGCAACATCTTATTTTAATGCAGAGTTTTGAAAACAGGGATGACCTTTAAAAGTTGTATTGTCTTTTTGCTAGCTTATGACAGAATCTATAGAAGCCTGATTTGTCAAAGCACAGCATCATCAGCTGAGGAGATTTGTGGAACTTCTTGCTGTTTCTTATCTTGTTCTTTTTTTATCTTGCTTAATTCTTTCTGCTTTTGTGTTTATCCTATCATTCATCAACTTAAAGACAACTTAAGCTTCACCCACTGTGAGGAAAAGGGAAGAAGTGTAAACCCACATCTACATGAACATCATCATGTCAGAAAAAACAGGCATTTGTATGAGAGGAGGATTGGTGTGTGCTTTCTATGGCC
Organism: Falcunculus frontatus; assembly: GCA_013398115.1. Lineage (NCBI taxonomy): Eukaryota > Metazoa > Chordata > Aves > Passeriformes > Falcunculus > Falcunculus frontatus. The sequence continues at coordinate 115,996 of VZRV01000337.1, forward strand.
TGCAGAAAAGGAAAAGGAGAGATGGAGCAACCACAACACATAGAAAAGGAAATTAGGGCCTTTATGGATTATGCCATTACAAAGTACGGGTTAGGGCAGGGGATTGGGAATGAGATCTGTTGGAGACATAGGAGTTTCTTCAGTTGACTTGCCCTTGACCTGAGGGAACTTTTTTTGTGGCTTGTTTTGTTTAACTGTATCCTAATTATAGGGTGTTTTGTTTTCTGTTTGTTTTGTGTGAAGGTGGAGGGAATTGGTTGTTTGAAAAATACTTTGAAATTCTTGGATGGAGCCAAGTGACTCTTACTGCAGGCAGTTGGCATAATTTTTATACTTGTGTTCTGCTGAGAAACAGTCAAGGACAGGTAAAAAGTAAGGCCTTTCAAACCTTTCACTCTCTTGCAATGTGTGTAATCATTTACCGTGGTGTAATGTGAGTGTAAAAATGCTACTGAACTAGAAGAAAACAGCATTTTATGCTTGTTTTTTCCAGGCACAGATCACTACACAATGATCAAGACAGTAGCAAGTCAGACTTTCCTGGTAAATACAGGGTACCCATACTGGACAGAATATGCTGCTATGCTCACAAAGTCCCTTGAGAAACCCTCTTTATCTTTGAAAAACACATTTCTCTTGGGAAGTTTCTAAGCAATCAGACACAACCTTCCTCTGTCTGTACAGTCTACCTCAGTGATGGCTTGAGACTTCATCTTGAAAGTGAAGTAGGAGAATATGGTATAATGGCTGAGATAATCATGCCTTCATCAGCATCAGTCGTTCATCCAATTTATTGCCTCCTCCTGGTGTGTGCCATACCTGGTGCCAATAAGAGTTAGATAGACTGTGCTGTCTTTTGTTGAGCAGTAAACCTGATCTTTCTGCTGCTTGCAGAGCTCAAGAGCCTTTTTTCTACCTAACATGCCTCCAAAAATACGGCCTGACAGAAGAGGCAGTGCTTTCCTGCATCCCCTTCAGTGCACAGCACCTTGCATAATGACGTAGGAGTAAACTGTTTGCATTCTCTTATCAAATAGAATCATTAAGTCAAGTTGCACTCCAGGTACAGTGGCTGGAAACAGGCCTGGAGAGGTGGAATCCTACAGAGTCAGCGGAGTCTAGAAAGGAAAATAGTTTTCAGTAGCCCCACATACTTTATTGGTTTTTGGGGTTTTTTGTGAGAGGGTTGGTTTGTTTGTTTTTTTGTTTTGTTTTGTAGTTGTTTGTCTGTTTGTTTGATTGGGGTTTTTGTTGTTGTTGGTTTTGGTTTGGTTTGGGGTTTTTATTCCTCATTATAACATATTGTCTATATCTAGAGATCTTTTTCTATAAACTGTGAAGGAATGACTCCAGATATGTGGGACATAGCCTATGACATGAAGTTTTAACTCTTTGGTAACATTGTCATTAGTGTCTGTATTTTAAAAAAATAAGACTAATTCCCATGAAGCTCTTTCAGTATAAGATCTTGTTAAAGACAAAATGTGTCTCAGCCTAAAGTCATAGTGCACTCTTTAGATAATGCAAATTTCAAAAGTTTACCCAGGTGTATTTCAACCCAATGACCGATTTATAGAGCAGATGCCTTTTCTATAACTGATTGTAGTTTTATTTTATTGACAAATAGTAGATCTGTGTTGGGAGAAAGGCAGGTGATGAACAGAGTGATGGACTGCTATTTACATGTGTCTTCTCTGTAAAAGACCCTTTGAAGTTAGTCCTCTTGCTAATTCATTCACCCCTTTCCTTAGAAGGCAGCTTTGAGAATGGCAATGATTAGTTCGTGAGTAAATAATATTTTGGTTCTGTCTGGGTCTCAAACACGATAGGACCCCAGCCCTGGAGGTCAGATTTCTTTGGCCGACAGTGGGCTCTGGTTGACAGCTTCCTGCTGTGATTCTGTGAACCATATCAGTATCAATCAGAATAAAACTGCTTTCTTGTCTGTGATCTCTGACTGTGCTGTAGAAGAACTTGTGTGTTAGCCAAATTGTGCTTGGGTAGTTTGCTAAAATTTTTTCCTCCCTCCTTTTTTTTTTTAATCTTGTTTTGTATAATATCTGGCTGTATAGCATGTTAGTTGCATAAATGGTCAGGCTTAGTTTTTATTAAGCTCTCTTAAGAAGCATAGCAAGAAATTCTCATTTTCCTCGAGAATCATTGTATTGAGCTGGGCTAAGATTGAGTTTCTTATTTTCTCTCCTCATCCTGCTGAGAAGCAGAGTGATAGAGAGTTTGGGTAGGTACCTGGTGTCTAGCCAGCATCACCCCCCCCACTGCCATCAGTGCCCAGTTATACATACTTTTTAAACATGTTTTCGAAAATTGTGTTCAGAGAAAAGGGTTGCACTTGCAGGCAAGTTTTTTAGTGTCTTTGTAAAGCTACATGTGCCAGAATAAACTGTTGTGAATTTTGACATGGAGAGAAAAAAAAAAAAGGTTGCTACAAAGTGCTTTGCTTAAAGGTGTACAATGCAATGTTTAAGGAGATGTTTCATGGATCACCTCACTCTCTGGATTAGTGGTAAAAGTCCAGTGAAAGTTGGAGTCAGATTTTGAGCTGATCAGTGAAGCTTTCTGCCTGTGTCTGAGAGGAGTGTGTGGCTTCATGTGTTCAGTTACCTATGCCCCAGTAATACTGCCTGGGTTGGAACTGTACAGCTTTTTAGTGGCAGACGGTGAGATGGCAAGTTTAAATAGGGATGTGAGGGTTGATTATGAAAATGTGTTTCTGAGGAAATTGAAAATTTGGATAGTGAGAAGTCCAGATGGGAGGTGGTTGTCAGTAGCTACAGGGATGTTTTAGAAATCACCGGTGCCGTGTTTGATGAACCTGTCCAAGCTCTCTGGCTGGGGAGATCAGACCTTAAAAAAGAGAATGACTTAAAATAGGAGGCAGATGAGAGAGGGAAAACCTATTCTGGCTGTTCAGATAAAGCTTTGTGGCTAATTTATTTTATTTCCTCAACAGCTGTAAAGGAACAGTTTGAGAATCTGCTAGACCAATTAAGATCCATGTGTGTACACATTCAATTTGTATTCTAATGTTGTATGTTTAGCTGTGTTAAACTGATATATGAGTGAATGCTCTTCCTTTGTTTTGTTTTTATTTTAAGAAAGTCTAAGAGATATGACCAAGTTGAGTTTTACTTGTTTTTTAGAAAAAAAAAGAAAATGAGAAGATACCTACTTAAAACAAGCAGCATGTCTGTATAAAAAAATAACCAACTTAAAAGAGGAAATTAAGTCAGTTATTCAAAAGTGAGATAATCTATAAATAGATACCAAAATTGCTATTGAAATAATAAAACTAAAGAAAATAATGTCCTTACTCAAGCATCAGCAACCTCTAAACAAATGGTAAATTTTTCTTGGTTCTTTTCTAAGAAATGTGCTACAACTCACGGGTAATCACAGCATACTTCTTGCTGTAGAGCAGAATTCTGTTTTCTACAGCCCTAAGTAAAGCAAATAACAACTACAGACAGCAGTAAAACAGGCAAGGGAGGTAATTTTTTCCAAGAATGAGTTTTTAACTTTATATTGATAAAAAATGCACTTTCATATAATACCAATGCTGAAAGGGTTTTTTTTGCTGATACATGAAGGAGGATTAGAAATTAATATCGGTGAAACTATTACAGGTAGTTATTAACATCTCCATGACAAAGTATGTATTAGTATAACTGTATTGTATACATACTGTATTTGTAAAAAAAAATCTTCTTTGGCTTTGTAGAGGTGTAATGGTCTGTGCATTTTGCTAGTGGAGAATCTTATCCTTAGGCATGCAATTTATTTATAAGGAAGTGAAATAGTTGTGTGTGGATGTGACACAAGTATGTATTATTTTTATATGTGGGGTTCTCTAATGAGACATAGAAAATGTCACTGTTTTATTCTTTCCTGCTTTAAAAGTGATTGGGAGGAGATCTTGGCTCCTGTGACTTTGCTATTTATTTCTTTTGTTTTCTTCTAAGTGTGGTAAGCTAGGAGACGCATCCTGCGTATCATGCTGTGTTTTCACTTGTCATTTTGAGATGATCTCCAGACAGTAAGGGCAGACAAAAAGTGTATGCCAAATGGGCCAGACAGAAGGAAGATGGTCAGATGAATTAAAAATAGAATAAGTAGATAAATATTCCAGACCTGTAAAGTGGTGGGCTTTAATCTCTCAACCTTCTTTATTGCTTTTCTTATCCTCCCATACTGAGTTCCTCTTGAACAAGCAGGTATACTGCACAGTGTAAGAACTTTTCATTAAGATGTCAGTTAAGATTTATTCCCAAATCTTAAAAATATCGGTATATTCATAACTTTATCATCTTAGGCATTAAAGATGATTTTTCATCAGATTTTGTCTCTAAAAATGTATCTACAGTATTTTTTATGTAATGACCGTCACAAATATTTTTTAATTTTAGCAAAAACATTATTTAACTTGTACTTTACATCTCCTGAGAAAAAGTTCTGCTCAAATTGTTCTTAATTAGTTAATCTGAAAAAATCTCACTTTTTAAGAAGAGTCAGTGTTACTATCTAAACATTTCAGCTACCTCATACTAGGAAAAAAATGTTGCACATGAAGAAACATATAAAAATTTTTTCTTCTCTGTCTCTGCATATATATGGAGCTTGTATAGCAAACAGTGTTTTAGATCAAACTTAAATCTGAAATACAGCCACCCCCTACCAAAGCAGCATCAACTATTACTGAATTTGCAAAATTGCAGCATCTACTATCTGTTACCCAAGCCTCCCATGAGTGCTGCCTTATGCAGATGTGTGAGTTCTACTGCACAAAGACCATCCCTGGTCATTCATGTCGTAGATCTGAACATGTTGACAGAATTTCTACCCAAGGAGTGAAATTAAACACCTGGATTCTGGAAGTGTAGAAGGTTCAGCATCCCGTCAGGGAAAACTGCCTAATTATGATGTTTTCACATGGTCTGCATAAATGAACCATCTGCAGCAGTGTAACTTATAATCTACTCTAGCTAAGGGTTAAAAATGTCTACACTAGAAGAAGGTTATCCTAGAATGCTTTTTGCAAGCAGTCTCTGTCTCTGATTCTCCTGGATCTGCTCCCTCTATTTCAATGGCCCATTTTCCGATGATTTTTTTTTTTTAATAGGTAGATTATCTCAAGTGTTGGTTATAAGGAAATCCATATATTTTTAAGACCAATAGTTCATCAGCTGTAAAGTACTGAATAGTTTGAGCACATGTTATTTTTGGTTTTTTTGGTTTGGTTTTGTTGTTGTTGCCGTTTTTTATTTAAACACGCCTGACCTTGTTTCTCAAAGGATAAATTAAATTCTCTACTATGGAAGTGCAGAAGGAAACATGTGATATATGTTGTTTACAATCCTTATAAGTGGTGTACCTCTATCTTGGCAAAGAGAAACTTCCTTTAGAAAACAGGATAGTGTGCCTACTCCATTCCTTACTAAATTCTGGTTTGACATGTTTATTCTCCCTTCTGGATCAGAGTTACATTTTACATAAAATGAAACAGATTTATATTATGGGTTAAATGAAGATACACCTATCTAGAGTTTCAAATTCTAAGACTAGTCAGGAGGAATGTCAAGCAGAACCTGCTTCTCTTTTATTCTAGAAGTGCTACAAAAGACAGTAACAATTCGTTTTGAAACTGGAGCACCAACGTATCTTTAAAGCTCATTTTAATTTGATTTGACAAAAGTAGGAGACTGCTTTGCTTGCAAGCTCATGTCAGCTTCTTTTTCACTTACAGAGTAAAAAAAAAAAACAAACCTAAGTGGTTAAACATCGGTAGTTGCCACTGTTTATTGGTTTTATGAACAATGAGATCTACAGCACTCAACAGTGGAACAAAACTCTCCTCTGCCTTAAACGTAGGGCACTAAGACTCTATGATGTAAATCTTAGACCAATAGCATTCAAACATACTGTAATTAACTGATATTGTTATTGGATGATGAGTCTAATATGAGATTTATGTAGATACAGGAGTATGGCAAACGTCCTGAACTGTTCAGTTTCCTGAGGTGAAAGGAGGATGCAGGCTCTCGTCTCCCCACCAAATAATCTAAATGGCATTTATTTTAGATTAAAATGATACAATAATTCATTGCTTTGCCATTTTAATGTAGTCACTTTTAAAAATATTTTTTTTATCTGAATAGAATAGTATACAGAAGATTTTTAATTTTTTTTTTTTTTTAGTGTTTAGACATGGATGTTCCATTGTGGAATTCAATGTGAAGAAAATTGATGTGTGTTTGGTTTTACTGGAATCTATCACTTCTTACAAAATCCACCCACCGTGCTATTCCACAGTTGTGTATGCATAAGTGCCTAGTGTGTGGTTAGGGGACTTCCTGGAGTGTGCTGAAAATTTTCTCCCTGATCATGCTTGTATCAGTTTGTCCCTTGGTGTTCCAGGAAGTTTTTGAAAAGATGGAGAAAGAAGAAGAGCAAAACTTTATGTGAGACAGAACATGGAGAAGCCACAAGAAATAGAACTGATAGAATGTATTACATGTCTTAATCATCATATTCTCTCTCTTTTACAGCTTTGCTGTAAGCAGCTCTCTATGTGTAAAAACTTGGGAATGTGCATTCATTAGCTTGCTCATATTCATGATGGAACACAGATTCAATATTGCAAAGACAAAAGTCATGAAGGCTTGAATAGTTTTCTTCTGTTACTGGTAGCAGAAACTCCAGTGAGGTAGAAAATAGGAGTTATGACTTGCTATCTAAATACTATAAATGCTCTAGTATGATGAGGTACTTACACTTTCAATGTATACTTGAATTTCTTTTTGACAAATTTATCTCTTCTTTACGCACAATAACTTTTAAAACTTTTCTCATTTTTTAACTTGCCTAATTAACTACTTAAAGTATATTTCAAAACACATCTTTGAAGATACGGAAGTTTTAATTGTCTATGGAAGTCAGAAGCTGAGGAAGTACTGAATATTAAAAGTAAATGTAGTGTGGTTCTGACATATGAAAGCTAGAAAGCTTACTTTAGTCTTCCTTAGGAAAGGTTAGTAATGTGCAATTAGAATGTTAGTAATCTACTGTATTTTTGTTTCCAAAATGAATCTTACGCTGCCCAAGTTCCTTTTAAAGCGATAGTTGGTATTTCATTTACCGTGATTTAAAATCAAACAAACCAAAATTTTAAAAAACCCCCCAACAAAATAATAATAATAAAAACCAAGAACAACAATAAAACCGCCAAAACAAAAGAAAACCCAAAAAAATCCCAACCAACCAACCAACTAATGAAAGTCCCCAACCCTCACAGCTTTCTTCTTTGTCTGGAGTCATGTTCCTGATGTAACAATCCAGTGACAGTAAGAGGTGATAGTGAATATTCCTGTAAATGATTTCCAGGAGAAAGACTAATATGAAAACTTGGCAAAAAAGGAGTCTAAGTGACAGTGGGTAGAAAAGTCATAAATTCAGTGAAAGAAAAGTGAGGAAAGTTTTTATATTGTGGTGTTACCTTATCTGTTACTCTCTAGCCTCCTTAGGGCAGGATGTCAGACCAATTCATTTCTAGAAATTTATGCTTAGTAGATTGAGAGGCTTCAATACAAAGGAAGATTCTTTTTGGAACAGCTACACTTAAACCATAGCATTGCCATCAAATTCATATAGATTGGATCTGTAAAAAATATCTCTTGACCATTTTTTTCAGATAATGGAATAGGATTACTCTCTATAAAAAACAATTTTAAAAAATCAGGATTGTTAACCTGTTCTTTAGCAAAACTGCATGCTTTGGTTCAGAAGTTGCAAATAGTCACCTCAATTCCTTGCAGAGCAAAAAGTTAAATATATGACTGAGCTATTGCTGGGGTAGAGTCTTAGCTCAAACTGCTTTTGGAGTTGAACTGTATGTTCTTACGAATATTTATCTAAAATATCTTTTTCCCTCTTTAGCTGTTAGCTGCTTTCTGAGGAATTCATCTGCTTTTTTTTTTTTCAGACTGAGACCCATTTGGTGTGAACTATTAAGATCTTTCACACAAATATTTATTGCAGTAAATTCTATGAAAATAATTATTTTCTTTCTTGAAGGGGAAACACTATCTTCTGTATAATCTCTGTAAGTTACTTACAAAGAATAAACTGTTATACATTAGGAATTCATGACGCCAAGAATTTTCCACTTTTTTTTCTGCTGAAGATAATTAGAATTCATGTAACCAGACCTACTGTGAAAACAGTATAAGGTCTGAATAACACAAATCTATTTGTACAATAGCAACAGTATTTTTGCATGTATAAAAAGTGAGGTCTTCATTTTAGTAGTAAAAAGCAGAAAATAACCACCAGGTATTAATGTTCCTAAAGGGCTGTCAGTAATGGTTTCTAAATAAGCAAATGACTGTGTCTAAAAAATCATACAATCCCTTTGCACATTAAATAGCGAATGGGGAATTGTCAGCAAGAAAGGATTTACCGCTCGCATGGTAAACACAGGTAAAGATTTGATAAGACAATGTTTCCTGAAGATAGTAACTTTCCTAGACCTTCTGCATGGTTTTCTGAAAGCCTATGCATTAAAGCTGCAAAAAGATTGCTCCTGACAGCAATGTCCTTCATATTAGAGCACTGTCAAAACACGTGTGTATATATATAAGGACAAGAGACAGCTGAAATACATCACTTGCTGAACATATTGCTGGGCATGCTCAATCTGGCTACGTAACTGCATAGCAAAGCTTAAGGCACACAACAGATGTAGTGACTCTGGGCAGTGAATCTATACTGTTGGAATTATTATTTTTTAATAACTCTTAGTGAGGCTTGAAATATGTTTTTCATATTTTGGGTAAGGAGGAGAAATTAATCTTCTTAATCACATGAATTCACATTCAACTTTTGTATTTTGACCATTATTGATGCTCTGTACATGCTAAAGTATGGTGGAAGGTATTAAAAAAATGAAAAAAGAGAAATTAGCCTTTCTTGCACTCATATTCTCATGTGATTTCATAACTTGTCATTGTAATCATTGAATCACGTATTTACTGCTTGAGGAGTTGCATACATTATCATGCTGATTAGATGACAAAGAGACAGGATTGAGTTTGAGTAACTGTGATATACCATCCAGGTGTTTACTCTTCCTTGCTCAGGTGAGGATGGGAATCTATTTTTTGTCCATAATGAGAGGGACTTGTTTTAAATCTCTCATTGAACCACTTCTGAATGTCTGTTCTCACTCACTGGGAATCTGTACTGTGTGTACATTCATTCTCTTCATCTCACACAACTTGACGTTGTCACTTGGGTGTGTTGTCTTTAACTTCTGCTCCAGGAAAGACGTCCTAACATTTTTATAGTCAGGTTTAATAACCAGCAGAGAGATAAAATTCTAAGACTAACTCATCTTGACAGAAACTTTTGAACATTGATGAGACATATTTGGATTAGAAGGCCAGTTCTTTTCTTTCTAGTAGTGTTATAATAAATAACAATATATATAGAGGTGGAGTGGGCTTTGGCATTGTATGCTTTTGCAGTGCCTCCAATTTAAAATTCTAGTTGGGAAATACTCTATTTTGGACCTGAGAAGGCCTAAGAAAGGTGGGTCCTTGTCTACGGCCTGTAGATGCTCATGTGTGAACATTAAGGTTTTGGATTTTTAAATGCCAAAAATGATTTTCCAATGTGTGCTTTGATCTTTTTGTGGTTTGCTTTATGGGTCTGTGGTATCAATAACAATTCAGAGTTGCTCTGAGACATAGCTGAGGGACAGACTTTCTGAGGGAGGCACAGAAATAATAGATTACTCACTACTATACAAGATCTGTGTGCCCTACTTAACATGTAGAGAAACAACTTGTGTTTACCCTTGGATCTGATTGAGTTCTGTGATTCTAGTTGGGAACTGTAACAGCAAAAATAGACATTATGCCTTAAGTGATGCTGTTCCTATCTCTCTAGTGCAGATCCTTCTCTGTTGCAGACCCTGATTCCCATTTCCCTTTCCACCTCCATCATATCCAGGAAAAGCCACCTGGTGCAGTGTATCTGCAGGAATCAATTTTCATTTCCCACTGGCATATGAGCATCCACTTGCAAGGTGAGTCAGTGGAAGCTGGCTGCTCCTCTGTTGGAAGCAGTGCATGAATTACAGAGCATTACTGATGTGTTGTGGAGTGTGGGGAGGGAGCTCCTCTCTCGTTTGCCAGCAGTGCTACTGTAGAGAGCAAAAAGTCACATCAGAGTACAAATGAGGGATTGGTATCCCCAGCTTCCGAGCCTGTGAAGTGCGTTGTGCTTTACTCTCTGTGAGAATGGAGAGTGCGGCACAGCCACCTGTCAGCAGCCTGCTCCTCCACGCAAGACTAGCTGGTGGAGTCAGTGTTCATCTGTGAAAACATCTGTGTAATTAAGCTGAATGCCAAAGAACATGAGAGTTCAGAAGATAGTAGAAAGTTTCAAATATACCTTTAGATAGAGAGATTTGATTATCACATGGTTTTCCCACACTTGGCTATGTAACTCAATAGGCATTGATCAATTGACAGGTGTGTATGCCAATAGCATTAAGGACTGTTATACTGAAGCTAGGATAGAAAGGGAAAAAGGCGATCTCTTTAAAAGACATTTTCTTGTAAATACACATCATCCACACCTTCTGTTCAAATGGGAATTATGCAGCTTTCTACTTTCTCGTCCCAGTTGCAGTTAAAAAAAAAGTATGATTGGTACAAAATAAGGATTTAGATAAAATAATCCTATTTGTTCTTACAAATAAAAGTGTTTTCAAGTAAAAAATGTATTCTAATTGCAGTAATAACTTGTAGGTGGTGCATATGCTCATTATATCAGTATTAGATGAAGTATTGGTATGGTAGGCATAAGATGAGAATACCAATGTGTGTGATGTATAATTACAATATGTTGGTTTTTTGCAGAATGTAATTTTCTATAAAATACCTACAGATGTTTTAAAAACAAACATGATTCTCAGAACACATGCTTTTCTGAAGATTAAAAGTGCATACAGCTGTTGGGTCTTGGTATTTTGTTGTTTGTTGTGTGGTTTTTTTTTTTTTTTTCCTTTTAAATCACATTTTTATTTTAAGGGATTGTGAATGTCTTAAATCAAGGATTAAATTAGGGTTGGTGTTAATTGAGAGTTGTTTTCCTTTAAAGAAACCCACAAGATTTTTTTTTTCTAAAATCATGAATTCTGACTTTCTCTGATAATGTATTGGATTCAGCTGGGAAGCTAGTGAATGTGCACAGATGTGAGATAAGTTTTGTTCTACTCTGAAGTTTTGTTGGGAACTTTCAATAGGAGCCTATTTAGGAGAAAAGCTACATGATTATTCATTTATTCCTTTTTTTCTATTATACTGCAATGATACTATTCATGTCACAATTCAGTTTCTACTATTTACATTTTAACCTGTGAATATAGTCAATTTTGCTGCTGAAAAAAGAGCTGCATAGTGTACCAGTAACTCATCTGCTAACATAGTTGGCTGGCTTTGATGAATGGACTCAGTCTAAAGGATTCTCTACTATCATGTGTGATACCTCAAACAAATAGAAATGTGTTTTTCATCAACACATTGGAAGGAATCATTTATATTGTCACATATGAATGGCTTGTTCTGATTGTTGTGTTTCCTCTGTCATACTGAGCTGCTCATTTAAAGTGTGAAAGGAGAACTTACTGGATAAAAACTGTTGTTCACCTAAATAATGATATCTCAAAATATTTAAAGACGATCGATCCACTGTGATCATGGTGTTTTCATTATTTTTTTAATAGGAATGACAGTTCTGATTTTACTAGCACGCTAAGAATGTTGAATACATGGGAATAGTGGCCAGTCTTTTAACATAAAGTGTTACATTTGTATTAAAACTTAGATAGTTTGATATGCACACAGGCAAAAAATCCAGTTTTTTCTAGCTTAAATATCTGATCAGTATTCAGAAATATTTACTAATTTGCTACATTGAGGATCTTTATATATATATATATATATGTGTGTATATGTATATATATATAAATATTCAGCCTGACCTAGGTAGTAGATTTGCAATGTAAAAATGTTTCTGTCTGTATTTGTTTTGTTAGTGGAAGAAAAGCCTAATGTATGCACACAGTATTTCTTATGCAATTAATTAATTTCCTATTCTTTGTGTGGGGTAGAATTCCTTAAAAAACATACACACACACTCGTCTGAGTCGCCTCTCATTTTAATACTTGCATAAAGATTCTCTAGGCTTTCTGATCTTCTCTTTTACATATTTAATTTTCCTCAGATTCTGAGAAGGCATTGTATGGAGGGAGTCAACTGGCACAATGCCCGCAATTAATGATAAGCCTTTCCTTGTCATTCTTTCTCTGCCTCATTGTAGGCATTTATAAGAAAAGTAAAAGAACACAGTGTATCTGTGCTTCTGAATGCAAAATCCATCACTTCACCTTTTCTTACAGTGAAAAGATGTGCTGTTGAAGGGACAGACCAGGACAACCAATTTCACTAAGAAATACATGGAAAGCTTTCTTCTTTCTTTTTCTCTTTTATATTTACTTATTTTTAGGTGTTTTGTTTGTTTGGTTGGTTGTTGTTTTGTTTGTTTGTTTATTGTTTTAAATTTTATTTTGTTTTAATTTTATCTGTAATATTTACTCATAATTAGGAAAAAACCCCAAACCCTTGTAATATTGTAGTTTTCCAGAGATGGAATTTTTGAATGGTGTAAATGAGCTGTCACAGGAATTTAGATACAACAAACTGATATCAACAGGCTATCACAGTAGATTTGGCTTAATAATACTATATTCAGGATCATAATGTTTTCAGAAGTTGTTAAATGCTTGCTTGGAGATCCTGTACAGTAAGGTGGTGTGTTTCCTCAGCTTTTCCTCTTACAAACATGCAAAATATTCTTAAAGATTGTTCTTAGCATGGTGCATTACAGAAAGGATTTGAATGACCCCTGTGCAGAGAAAGGTTTTGAGTAATACAGTCTTTAAGGATTTATGTAATGCCACTTCCATTGGTCATGTTTTTCCACAACAATCTTCAAGGTCCAAATTCAAACTCCAGTGGAGTCAGTAAAATACTTTCTTCTTTGTTCAGCAGACTTTTTAATTGGTATACTCTGATTTTACTGCTTCTTCTAGGGTTAATTTTTAAAGCCTCTATGCCCAGATTTCAAAAATATCCAGAGAGCCCTTAACCTGACAAGAGATTTTTTGCAGTCTAGCAGCTATTGCAGCTTACAGTTCATTAGCACTGGCTTTCAGATATTCAGTGAGGGGGGAAAAAAATCTTCCGATTCAGGGTAAAGAAAAGTGTAAATGGACGTAGTACATGCTCACTTGGATTCTTTTCTGTAAATTACAGCATTGGCCAATAGAAAGACCTTTCCCAGCTATAGAGTGTGGTTTTGGTACAGCATGACTTTATTTAGAATTGAGTCAATAGCATATAGTCCTCTACTGGGGAAGGGTTTTTTTCTGACTTTTCTTACCCTTTAAAAGACAGGGACTGTGTCTTAATGATTTTGCAATTGTGTGATGGTGCTAAGAGACCTATTACGATAAAAACAGTAGAACTGTTGTTAGGAGTATACCATGTCTTGTCAAAAGGTTCATTTTTCAGTAGATTTAATAGATTTCTTGACTGAAATCTTGGGAGATGCTGGATCTATAAAATTACTAATGTAACCTAGTTGTGTTATTAATGTAGCATTGGTCTCTTATACAGGCTGTGAGGCAAAAAAATATGACCAAAAGATGCCTATAAGAAAGTAAAACTACTATGTCTTTTCTCTGGAAAAAAAAAAAGTGGTTTTTTTAAAATTTTTAAATATGTTGCAGAAGTGGGTAGCTTTCACAAAGAACCAACACATATTCAATATAAAGAGAAGACAAGGTGGTAATAGTTGATGATTCACTCTTCTTCACATTGTGACAGTTCACAATGGCCCTTCCAAAATAAAACTCCAAGGAGTTGCTGGAATGTAAGATTTTAAAATAATTTGCTTCTAAACATTTTATAAAATCTAGAATATTATGAGACACATTCAGATTGCCCACTACACACGTCTAAATTTTATATTTTTTGAATACTATTGTAGGGACAATAATGGATAATAATTTCACTGAGTTGTCTGTTGAACTGAATATCTGCAAGTGGAAATTATACCTGAGTACCATACCTATCACTTTCAGTGTATTGTCTTACCATATAATCCTGTTGGAAAGTTAAATAAGTAGATTTAAAAGATGCCCTTACACCACAGTGGCTTTGTGCATTTTTTACAAAAACTTCTGTAGAACTCTGTTTTTATCTGTACTAAACTCTGTTGTATTTTTCCACTGGAGCATTGTTTGCCAGTTGGTTACTACCACAGATTTGATAGAACTATCAATCAAAATCATTGTAAAAGGGAAAATAAAAAGCAGGCAAAACAACACAGTGGGACTGGCTGTGAACAAAACTTACGGCCTTTTTTGTACTGTGGAAAGGACACTCATCAAAATGCCCTCATTTGTTTGGATGCAATTGAGCTTCAAAAGGGCAAGACAGGTGTGCTGTTTTCAGGTATCTTAATTTATTTTGTGACATAGTTCATAAACCTGCAGCTAAATGTGAGAACACATTTTGGGGCCAGCTCAATGTGTCTTTACTTTCTCTGGAAACAAAAATACTTCATAATTTTTTCATACTATTAACCTTCCATACCTGAGTTGCTCTGGCACCACAGCAGAGTGGAGAGCCTTCCCTGAGAGATATGCCAGGATGCTATCTGCTTGCCTGAGATAGATCAGCACTTCAAAAACCTGGACAGATGGGGTGCCATCGCATGAGAGACAGCATTCTGCTGGGCTTCAGAGGAGCTAAGAGTTGAAGGTGGGGCACTGTATCCAGCTGACATACCAGTTCTGCTGCTAGCTTATGTTACAGCAAATGAGGAGATGGTGACAAAAAAAAAAAAAACAAAACGAAAAGCTAGAGAGCAAAGCTACATCCATCAAAGATAAGTATGCCCATTGTGTTTCGAATGTCAAATGTTTAAATTGACAATTTTTAAAGGTAGGAAAGGTCTTTGACTAGACCTTTACTTTCATTGTCATGCTCTCTGTGTTTGGTCCTGCACTTTCCACATGTAAATATCCAAACCACTACAGAAAGAGCTTTCTCAGACCTCCAAATGTCTGAGAATCTCTCCCATTTTTATGTTATTCTTACAATTGCTATAAAAATCACAATGTACTTCCCTAATTTTGTGGTCTTTATTAAAACAAGTTGTGCTTCCCACACTTAGCTTATTCTTTCTGTACTATTCACCAGCACAGCTACTTCTCCTATTTTCGAAACATTTGTGTAGAAACAAATCATCTGCATACAAATGTACCTGCACTGATGTGCCTTTGGCTTGCAAACAGCATAAGGCAGCCAAATTTCTACAAGAGATCAAAGAGTTAGGTTACGTGAGTAAAGGTGTGCATTGGAGACAGAACAGCTGCTCCAGAGTCTTTTGAACTTTCATTTACCACTTCCCCATTCCCCAGCATGGTGTCGTGGCAGCAGTTTTCACAGCTGTCAGAGACTGCATTCTTTCCCAAACTGTTACCAGACCTTTGGTGTAAGACTTTGGGCATGTGCTTGTGCTGTGTAGTTGAGTGTGGCTGAGGCTTATGCAGGCTGAAGTACCTTGTGTTGAGGACTGAGTTTAGCACATATGAAGTGAAGTCACTGAAACTGGGTAGTGTTCCTGTATGTGGGAAGGGCTCATTATCCATTTGCTTAGCTAAAAAGCAATCACTTCTTCTCTTCATTTCCTGGTATAATAGTTCTCAGCTGTCCAACAGAAGTGATATTAAAAAATACCACTTTGTATTTTAAGAACTATTCAATTTTCTTGCCCTATTTGCAATACGGAAAGAAAAATGGAAGGCTGTTTGCTCTTTCCTGAGCAACTTGTACCAGCAGCACAGCCCAGGGCCCCTATGCTGATGTGGGCCTGTGCACACAGCTGATTGTGACTGGAAATGAAGATGACTCTTTGTCTCTTCTGTCATGTTGAATTCTAGGACTGGCATTTAAGAAACCCTTTTGAATGAGTAGCTTCAAATTGATCCAGTTTGTTGAAAAGCTTGAGGCCCACTGAATTGAAAAATAGCATTTGGATTGGAAAAAAATGATATATTTCAAGTCACTGTGCAAGCTTTTTGAGACTGGATTTTGCATTGCAGCAGTCATTTAGAGTGTGTAACTGCTTGTTTCAGCATTCTTTTAATTCAGTGACTTTTATCCCACTAAACTTAGAACAGGAAATTATTTCTGTATATGTATGTTTATATACATGTCTCTGTGTGTAATTATTAGTAACTGCTATATATAAGAAATAATTATTTGAAATACCTCCTAATGTTTGAAAATGTTTAGAAGCTATTCAGCTGTATTTTTTCTGAGCATGTTGCAGTTGTGAATACCATGTGTCGTGTATGGCTTTATGCAGATCTGTAGGACTTGCAACGAGCAGTTAAAATCCATGGCTATAAACCTGAAGGCTGAATTATAAGATTTGTAGATAATCAATTACTATGGATGAAATTTATTAACACATTATTGTTTTATCAGTTATTAATAAATACATAAATTGTTAATGGTGTCATGAACACGCAACATAATTTCTAAGCTTTGCTATTTCCCTTTCTTACGACTAGAATCTTGTCATTTTTTTCTAATTGTAACATCATGAATCAGCAATTAGCCTTCTGTTTGCAGCAAAACCTCAAGCTGTGTACTTCAAAATTAGATGTTGAAGTTTTTTAGTCAGGTTGCAGTATTCTTTTATTCTATGTTTTAAAAATTATCTTAGTCATTATGAGGACAGTTAAGGCTTACTGCTTAAATGTTGATTTAAAGGGAATAGTTCCGTGTGTTTCCCGTTTCTCTATAACATCTTGGTTTTGTTTAGAGGTTATCAAAAGGATCTGGAAAATTCCATTCTTCAAATGTCCCAGCACTGATCACAGCCATACATTTATTAGCCACCTTCACTAGCTGTCTGTTCTCCATTCTCAGAAAAGGCTGCCTGCCTGGGGAGCAGTCTCAGGCCATACTGACAGCTTGAACGATGTTAAGGGATTGTAGGAAGTTCTCACAGTCCAAACAGTGGACAGTTTAAGGCAACTGAACAATTTGACCATGCTGATACATGTGCCAGAGGTTAAGGCTCTGACCTGCTGCTGTTCTGATTACTAGGACAAATGTAGCCACTGGGACCAAGATTAGCAATTTAATTAGAACACCGTGTAAAATTCATATCCTATGTCATTTGCTGAACAGGACCTGTGTCATTATACATCTATTATATCATGGTTAAAAGAAAGGGAAAGTCAAGTAGTATTTACATAAACAATATAATTAGAATGCTAGTTTTTAGAGTGTCACATCACAATCTTCAGGTTTCATAATTTGCATGTCTTGCCTGTGTTTCATGACAGTAACACACTCCGAGGTGAAATGATCTCATGGAAAGTATCAACATTTTGGCGTTGTCATGTGTTACAGCTTGCCACGATTAAAAAAAAAAAAAACCAAAACCACCAAACAACAACAAAAACAACACAAACCAACCCAACAAAACAAAACAAAACAGAAACCAAAAAACCAAAAACAAACAAACCAAGACATAAATTCCTAGAAAGTTTGTTGTGGTGGAACTCATTGAGTGCAGGTAGCTCGGGGTGCAGCTGCAGTGGGAGCTGCAGGTTGAGCTCTGGGTGGGAGCCCGAGTCAAGAGGTCATGAATTGCCCGTCTTTTGCATAACAAAGGGCACGGGGACAAGTGGCACAGCCAGGTGACCGGACACTCAGTGACGAGGCAGGAGCCAAGGACTAGCTAGGACATGCGAGAGTTTCGCGCGCTGGGACTGCGATAAAAACCCTGGGGTTCCTTTGTTCGGGGTCCCTCCTGGGAGGCACCAGCTCGGGCTCTTCCTGTGTTACTCCGCCATGAATAAATGTCTTTATGGAGCGAGGCGTCTGAGACTCTGCCGTGGGAAACCTGGGGCCGAACCGGTGAGGAAACCTGCTCTGGCTGTGTGAGTGGGGTGTGTGGGCAGTCAAGAGAGGCACCCTGGAGTTATGGTAACTCACGCTAGCGAGAATAACATTTGGGATAAATTTTCCCATGTAAAGGTTTAAAGTAATTCTTCGCTATTAAAAATCGGGATGAAAATATGACAGGGATGAGCTGACCTCAAAGGCGCCTAATTGGTCAGTGATACCGGGAAACAGATGCTGGGTTTAAATTAAAAAATTAATTTGCTGAAAGTTTCTAATTGGTTTTTAAATTCCAGAAATGTTCTTTATTCTGTTTTCCAGGGCGTGCCAGTAAGTTTTATAAGCTACAAACTAGTGTCCTCTGTTATGTACCAAGGCCATTCAGACTTCCAGCTGCTAATAGACGGTGCAGCTTTTGTCAATCCTGAGACAGTGCAGTGACACTTGTTCCAGAGTTATGCTTGTACGGAAGGGAGATGCATAGCAGGACCATGGGGGAGAAAATGGAGTAGTTGCATCAAAGTGGTAGTTTGCTATGGTTGCAGAAGATGCATTCTTACAAAGACTGTAACTGTGGTTGCTTACACTTTTGCATTTATAGATGCAATATGCCTGAGAAGCCCATCAAGGCAGTGACTTGCAGTCTTGTTCTTAGTTTATGGGAAAACTTAGAACTGACATTTGGTGGCTATACATAAATAGAATAATTTGCTCCTAAGAAAAATGTCATACTTAAAATATGATATTTTTCTTTTCAAAATGAAAGAAGCCTTTGGCATAAAATTTATTCAGGGTCACATTTCACCTATAATGTGGTTTATTTTTTTCTTTTTCAAACCTGTGCCTAGTTACAGTTTAATATTTGCAGTCTCTAGATTGTCAACATCATTGTATAATAACCAACTTATTATAGAAAGGAGCAAATGCCATGCTGCCAATCACTTGTCCATCACACTAACAGGTGCACTGCCATTGTCAGTGTCGGGCTGAATACTGGGGATCAGTTAGACAGGTGGAGTAATTTACTCATCTTGTAGTGGCAGAAGGGGACACCTTATCAAGGAAAAAAAGAGAAGTGTCTTCCCTTGGTGTATTTGGTATGTGGCTATGTAACTTGGATTTATAGTCTGTAGAAACTGATGGGCAGACTAAATTTCACTCTAAAGTGAGGGAGGAATTTCTTTTAGGTATTATTCAAGAGTATTTCTTTTTCCTTTCTCTTCACCTTATCTACTATCATTCTCACCCTCTCCCCTCACACCCCCATCCTCAAGCTTTCACTATTGTCAGCTGAACAGACTGCAAAATGCTTAAAAGATCTGTCAGTTTATTGGAGTAAAATAAATAAATAAATAAAAATTTCAGAGAGAGTGAGAAATTATATTAAATTTTTTCCCACGGCCATTTTTTGTAACAGTGTTTGGAAGAGAGTGGTCCAGACCATGGTTTACCATTTCATTCAAAGAATAAATATAGGAGTTATTACAGCAAGTACCAATGCCAATCCTCACCTGTCCTAATCTCTATAGCCATGACAGCTGTTGGTTAATATCCAGAAAGTTTCTGGAGGCATCAGAGAGAGAAAAGTTGCTTTATTTGCTTGTTTTTCTCTGTTACTATTGGCGTGATGGACAAATTATCAGGTATCATCCGTGATCAGAGTAGAGCTTTAGGCAGGAGAGCAAAGTCGGGTGTGTTTGGACTTGTAGCTTCTGACTGAAGCAATCTGTGGTCAAGTACAGCCAGTAATTGCCTGAGCCAGTAAACAGAGATATTAGAGGGATCTATGAGTCTTTAAAGTCAGAATGGTAGAGGCAACCTCAGACCAAACAGTGGGAAGGAAGAATTCATGATCATGGTTTGGAAACCTCACTTTTACAGCAGCACAGAGAGCAGTGGCTGGTTGGTGGACTAAATACACTGGAAGTCAATTCAAGTTTATTCACAGAAGCATTCCTAGGAATACATACACCCTCACACTAGGAAATCTGGGGATTAAACAAATTTTAGGTTGCTAAAGTGTCCATTTTCTTTAGGATATTGCACAGGCTTGACCTGTGGGTTGACAGGGGATTTGTGGTGCATTGACTGTCTTGTTTATCAAATGGCTCCCATAATCCCCAATTCCATCATCTAGATATGTAGTTTAGCAGTTCTTGTAAGGAGCTGAGCTTTCCCTTCTTCTCCGTCTACCAAAATGTAATGGGCAGTGCTAAGACTTCAGAGGGCCTTGGGCATAGTATCACATTATACCTAATCTTAGGTAATTATGGGCTGCTGCCAACAAGGCTCGAAGGATGTCCTTGTACTTACTGTTGCTTATCTTGTATCCCTTAAAAGGAAAAGAAAAAATGTTATTTTCCACTAATAGGTAAGAACCAACTATCTCCTAGCTGCAGGAGTGCTGGGGAATAAAGAGGACTAGGATTAGCTTTTTCAGTGGCAGGTAGCAGTTAGGTGGAGGGTGAAAACTGCACCTCTGCAGTCCTTCCCTGTCCAGATTCAACCCAACCTCGTGGATAGGCACCTGATCCATTCCCTCTGTTTACTTTGCTGTTATTCCCTACATAACACTACAAGCCCATTGCTATCATGCATTAACTTCTGAGATTCTTTTTGACAGTGCTGTTATCTCTGTTTAACCAGTACTGTGTTTACTGGTATTAAAAAGCATTATCCCACCTGCACATTCTGTTTACCAGAACAGCATTCAACCCTAAAGCCTGTGATTGCAAAAGAGATTTTTTTTTTCTTTCTAATATAATTTATGAAGTTCAGAACCATTGAAAAGTTTGAAGGTTTTGATCTACAGCATTTTCTTTTAGGTAACTATTTTGAAATTCAATTTGCTAAACAAGAAAAGCAGAAGAGTATTTTGCATAGGTGGAAAAATGAAACAAAAGCAAGCAATGCAGAAAACAGCTCTTTATACTGGACATTTAAGAAAACATTTTGTTTTGTCTTAAATCTGTTTTGTTATAAATTCAAGAATGTTATAAAACATTCTTGCACTATATTAGAAAACTGGGCTCAGACAATCAAGATCAGGTCCTGGAAATGAGCCTGAGGCTTTGCCTACACAAAGCCCCAGTGCTGGACGCACATATCACCTGCTCTTATTCTGACACTCCTACTAACACAAGACCTTCATATTCCAGGCTTTTCCTGTTTCTAACCCCTTTCTTCCTAGAGAAAAGAAATGTGGATGCACACCCTGACTGCATCCTAATCTGTATGATAATTTGGTAAAGCAGGCCCCTAAAGAAAGATTAAATGCATGCAGACACTCAATTTCCATCACCATTGAGACTTTTGTCTCTGTATCAAGAAAACCAGAGGCTGGGTGATCCACTGGCTCCAGGTGTTTTGCATGACAGGGCTGCCAGTATGGAATTGAAGTTCAGTAGAACACAAGGCTTAGAAACGGTAGAAACTTGGTTTTGGTTAAATGCCATTTTGGCAAAATGGATGCTTTGGCAAATGCCACTCCCACTTCTGTTTTAGAAAGTATTTATTGTCTGTGAACTGAAACACTAAAAACACCCTTCAAAGGTATAAATCGGGAAATATATTTATTGCTGTTTATTCTTAATAAAACGTTCAACAACAAAATGACTGCAAATATTTCGATTAAATTAGAAACCTCCACAATGTCTGAGACTGAAGATTTAGATTTGGAGTCCTCTATACATTATTTTTCTTTCTCACCTGAATGGAGATTGGAAAAATTAGTTCAGTTATTAGTTCAGCTATATTAACTTTCTTTTCATTTTCAGGGATACTTTTTAAGGTAAATTATTCTATTCACTGACAATAAGCATCCTAGTATTCTCTGCTGCTTACAGTTCTCTCTGTAAATGAAAACTGTCTCTAACGCAGGGAGTCCAGCTCTTTGCATGACAGCTGAATTCCTTTTTTCTCTCTTAATCTTACAGTTCTGTTTCTCAAAAACACTGCACCATACTGCCTCTTTCAATGCCTTTTGAATATTTCTTCTATTTCTGCTATGTAGTACAATCTAAAAAGAACACAGTCTTTCACCAGTTCTGATATTATGCTTTCCCACCCAGTGATACACTTTTGTCTGAACTATAACCAATGCTTTCAGATCTGGTGTGTAAAGCTAAGTGTCTGCACCCACAGTGAATTGAATAAAAATTGCAGTTAAATATACCACACATGGATTCAGGAGCTGAGCTGTTAAGTGTCAGGTCTGGAAATGTTGGTCTTTGTGTTCTGTATCAATGAAGGGAAGAAGGAAAGGATAACAACCAAGGAAAAATAGTGAGGACTTTTTTAGTTTCTTTTTTTTTTTTTTTTAATCACAATACATTTATGATGTTGTCATTAAAGTGTGCATATGAAAGCACCTTTGTAGAAAAACTGAATTCTTTAACTACATGGTGCTTCTTCAGTAGCAAAGCTGCACTGTAAAATGCTAGGAAGTTCTTCATCACTAGATTGCTTTTATGTGTCCATAAAAGCTCTAATAATGACTTCATCTTTTGAACTCTGTACACACTGAAAAATTCAGGTAGTGCTTACTGCAGTTCAGAGCAGATGCATACACTGTGACATATTCAGACACTGTTTTGTGTGCGTTTTTTGTTTTATTTGTTCGATAGAGCAGTGTATAGAGACACCAGATTTTAAAGGGTTTCTGGTTTAAAGAGTGAATACCTCTTTGTGTCTGAAAATTTATATTCATACATCTTGTTGTCATGATCTCACTGGGAAAATAAAACACGGGATATGTAACTTCCCGATGAAGATACACAGTTCTCTTAAAAACTTATTCTGTTGCTTAGAGTACAGAAAGCAGAAATCTTACTTATACAGCTAAGATTGTTACAAGATTGAAACCCCAGACGCCAGCTCCAGAGATGGACCATGTCCTCAGCTCATGTCTGTGAGGTTCGTTTTTCAACATTTTTTTCAACAATTGCCATTTAAATGTTAGCACATAAAGGCACAAGGTATTTCTCATCTTCTGTTATTAATCTGAGGTACCATACTGGCAACTGCTTGTAGAAAAATACTTTTTTATTTCCTTTTTTTCTATATAAAAGCTCAGCTCTCTGTTCTTAAGAGTATGTTTTAAAAGAGATATCTCAGTTGCAGCTTTTTTGGGGAATACTTGTGTTGCTGCCAGCTTACATCTCCCACTGGGAGCCACTGTGGAGCAGGGATTACCTCAAATAGGTTTTAGCAGATTAAACAACCCATCAAAAAAAGCTTGTCTTTATTTTTCCTTCCTCTCTCTACAAATAACACAGTGGACAGAAGGGGATGAATTACAATTTAGTATGTCAGCCATAACTATCCTGTATCTCAGGAGGTTTTAGTCCAACTTTAGTAACATATGAGTAAGGTATCATCTCAATACCTCCAAGGACAATAGCAAATACATCTATGACATCACACTTGTAGGAAGGTGTAGCTTTTGCTATGTTGTTGCACTGTTGCTACATTGTAATTTTACATTTCTGTTCTCAGTCAAACATTTGCTTTTGTTTTGCTTCTGCTTTCAGGGACTGAAAGGCGTTTTAATTTTTGAAGCAGTGTCTACTGACACAAACCAGTTATACTAAACAAGATTCTTGCTAAACAACAAATTTTGCTTGCTTTTGCACTGAATGAAAGATCTTTTCTTTTTATTTTATTGGGAAAAAAAGAGTAAAGCTTATTCCTGCACGCGAGCTATGGTTCTCTACATGTGGTTGCAATTCTTGCTCTTTGGTCTCTGAAGGCTGTTGAAGTAAATTGATAGTTTTGGGTTTAAGCTGGTCTTTGAGTTTCAAGGCAGAGAAAATGTTGTACATAGATACTTGTTATGATCCCGTTATTAAGGTTCTTTAGAAATTCCTGTGCCTGAATTAAGGTGCAAACGAGACCATATGCCAGTGACAATAGTAAGGGTTTTATCTGATAGTAAATATATGAGAGAGAGAGAGAGAGAAAGAAAGAAATAGAAAATAGTTGGGGGGTGGGGACGGGGACAGAAAGAGAGTGACTGGGACTGAATAAGAAAAATATCACCACTCTGATCAACGATGTTCTGTTGATCCTCTCCAGCTAGTCTTCTCAATAGTGAAGGTCTCCCCAAAAAGCATAGAATCCTATGGCTTAATATACCCTCAAGCCAGGTGGCAATGTCCAGGCATGTCTCGCTGGGGATGGAGGGGCAGTCTCTTCCAGCAGACTCTGGATCTGTGGCATCAAGTGCAGTCCTGAGGTGCAAAGCCTCTGGGGAGCACTTTGGGGGTCTTTGATGGATTATGACTCCTCCTCAGCTGCCTCTCACGTGAAAGTCCCGTGGATGTGGCCTTTGGGGCTGGGGGTGCCACAGCTGGGCAGGTTTGTGTAATCAGAGGATGGGTGTTTATTGCCGCTGACCAGAGGTTATGCAATGCACCTGAAACCTCCTCATCCCCCTTCGGGTGGGGGGGAGTTTGTGTAAACCCGGCTTCTGTGAGTTGTGCTCTCTCCCCCCACCCCAAACTCAGCTGGGGATGGTTCTCAGCGCAGCTGGTTGCTTTGGCCTTTTGTGGATGCATTCCTTTCCCTCAGCCTGAGATGACTGAACGATGGGTTTTCCTTTATCTAATCAACAGTTTGACTTTCAGTCCAAAGTCCCTGTCTTCAGGGAGGCTTCTTTGGTTGTAGCTTCTTTATAATGAGCAAAACTTTATATCAGTGTTTGAGGCATGAACTACTTTCAGTCTCTGACAATACTCAGAGCCTACACTTTACATGGTGTAGAGAAATGCAATCCATGTACTATCTCAGGGTGTGCAGCCACAGGTTACTGCTGACTTTCTCTCCATAAATGTTGCTCTTTGTGAATAAAGCAGACGCATAGCATCTTTGAAATTCTACTCGGACAGTAAAAGTAAAATTCTATCTGAAAGGTAGGGCACATTCAAAAGATTTTATCTTGTTAAATTGTTGCCTCATGCCCTATCTGTATGTAACTGCAGGAATTTTTCCACATCATAATATTACCTTCGCTGTTGTACCTGATTCCTTGTTA
This sequence comes from Falcunculus frontatus, assembly GCA_013398115.1. Classification (NCBI taxonomy): domain Eukaryota; kingdom Metazoa; phylum Chordata; class Aves; order Passeriformes; genus Falcunculus; species Falcunculus frontatus. Next base: position 141,104 of record VZRV01000337.1, read on the forward strand.
GAACCAGTAATCAGCTTCACATTTGTCTCCAACCAAAATCTCTTCTTCATTACCTCCAGCTATTAAAGGTGAAGTGATGCAGCTCACTTCATTGATTGATGATTACTTATTAATTATACAATACAAATTCACTCAGTTGAAGGCATTTTACAGGATTGCTTGCTTTTTCCCTCTAAATTGATCGAGTGGGTAAATCTTTTGTTTCTTCTACAAGCTTTATGAACAAATTGTTCAAAAAATATTTCTTAAGCCTTCATGTCATTGGACTTTTAAAAATGCTTCCTGTTTCCAATGAAATAAGATGTTTAAAGTGGATGCTTAAGGTCTAGGTATCCATTCTTACAATATTTTTTCAAGGGAAAGGCAATCATTTAATGCTTTCCGGTCCTGAATTACTGTAACAGGTGTCCAGCAAGCAATAGCCATCCCTCTCAACCTTTGTATTTGTGCAGTCCACATATTTTGCATCGTCATTCTTTATGTTGTTCATCGTGACATTTTATGCTATAAGAACAAGGGAAGCCAGTCAATTTCCCCCCAAATTTGACCTAAGCTTCTGCAATGTTTATTTATAAAAAGCTTCTTCACATTAATTGAAATGAAATTAACTTCTACAGTAGTATATTTTACTGTGGGTGAATGATATTGGGATTAATTCTCATACACGGAAAGCATGATACTGTAGATCATGTAATTCTTGAAATGCAGTTACAGTCAAAAAGGTAATTTTGTGAAAGCGACCGCGTGGAGTTCTCTATTTCTTCTTTTCAATGATTGCCATATTAGATGTGTTTAGTTTGCAAGTCTAAAAATCATTTTTCTAACTGCCAGCTGTTCAAACTGAACTTGAGATCTTAAATCTTTTTCTCATATCTTACCCACAGAATAGAGTTTACTTACTGAAACTTAGATGCCAGTCCTTTTTGGTGATGGATGAGGCAGAATAGGACCCGCCTCATTCTTCCAAGTGGCAGCTGGAGTGACATTACAACTCCATTGCAACTATTATGAAAACATTACTAGATGAGAAAACAGATGTAACTCTGTAAATAGAAAGTGCTCTGTGGACTAGAAATACGTCATTTTTGCATTTTACATTTTGTCTGTACACACCAAAGCAAGCTAGAACAAATGCAGGTGTAATTATCATTCTTTTATATGGAGAGAAAATATAGCTGAGACTTTGGAAGCTGCATTATTCAAAGCCACAAAGGCTGTTTTTCATAGTGTAATGTGTATCACTTTAAAATTGATTTGCTTATATCTATGGCTAGTAATAAACAAACATTTTACCTTCCTGAGTAGTTGCCTTACAAGATAGTGGAGCTATAAATGGAACAGTTGTCAAATGGTACTTGCTTGTCTGGCAAGCATTTCTTTAAAAGTATTTTTATATGCACTGAGGTGTTTTCTATCACTTTTCCTTTTCATTCTTTAATAGTTTTCCCCAAAAACCAGAAACCAAGAGCATCTTGGTCTCTTTCACCTGTCTTCCCAAGAGAAGCTAAAGCTTCCAGGTCTGAGTGTGATCAGAATTAAGGAATTGTGTAACCTCAATCAGCTGGTACAATGTCCATCATGTCCGTAGACTCTTTTCTCCCTGTCACCTATCTTTTTCATATAGTACAGCTTGGCCTGTATATAATTAAGTAAAACACAAATATTTAAACCAGAAATTTCAGTCCCCACTTTTAGTAAATGTTTTGCTTGGCAGAAGCTTCATTACACAATAAATGAGTCTTTTGGAAAGAGCCAACTGCTTCATATAAAACAAGCTCCTGTTCCTTTATCGCTTTAGGGGGAGAACAATGAAAATTCACTGTTACTGGCCACATCAACCTGAATGAAAGCCAAATAGGAAAATTGAAAATGATTGTCAAGTTCATCATATCTAATACAATAGAGGCAAATTAGAGTTATCTGCAGCAGCAGAAGTAGCAGCAGATTGCATTATAAATCATCATATCATTGACAGTCAATTACATTCAAAACTTTTCAAGCATGAGGCAGTGGCGGTGTTTATCTACTAACAAACTTATTCAAGCCAGAAAACACAGTGTGGGTGCAGGAGGAGAATTTCTTGGGGGTCTAAAGTGTTTGCATTAAATAGAGAGAATTTTATCAAAAAATATATTCCATGAAAGGTTAGAAAGCATGAAGCCTGTTTTGTTGCGAAATTCCATCTTTAAACCTAATCTGCCTTTCTCCTTTCACTGCAGTAAATGCACATTAGATTGTTGACTGGGAGAGCCCTCCAGTAATGTCAACTTCTCTCCAGTCCTCTTTGCTTCATTACCACTTTTGCTTTCACAATATTTCTAGCTCTCTTCTGAGTTCCCAGCATTTTCCCCCTTTCCTTGTTCTTTGCTTGCTTTTAATTTGAAGTGCATTTTTAGTTTGTCTTCAGGAACAAAGAGCTTTCTGTGAATTATTCAAAGCAAGTAACCTTGCATGTTAGGAAATCAGTCCCCCACCTAATAGATATTTAGTTAAATATCTTAAATAAGTCCTAATCAAATAGATTGTATAAAAAATGATAAAAAATGAGAGAAAAGTCTAGACAATATTCTACTAGTCAGTTTATTTCATGAACTCCCAGAATCGGACTGAGCCCTCAGAATTAAATGGAATTTTTTCTCTGCTGAAAGTTACGATGAGTGTACTTTTCTGGCTGTTCCCGTGGGCACCAGGGAAAGCACAGAGCAGAAGCAAAAACTTCTGGTCCTAAGACGAGGGTTTGTGATTTTGCTGTAGTGCAGAAGACAGGGAGAGTGTTCCATATGATGGTCCATCTACTGTTTCAATACACATAGAAAGCCCTGAAGCTGTAAGAGAGTGTAATGCAGGGTTAGTATTGATCTTATATCCACATGCCTGTATTGAGTAGGAGAGATTGTTGGGTTTTAGGGAGAAGGTCCTAAATTTTTTCTTTTGTAATCGAAACTGGGTAATCTCCAGAGGTTCTCTAGCACCAGGTCTCTTCATATTTTTGGAATGACTTGAGAAAACTATTGCAATATGGCAATGAATTGCTCTAATATTAAATTGGGTATAGAGTCAAGATTGAGAACTGTGCTTCTGTTTTGCAGAATAAAAAAAAAAAAAAAAAAAAAGAAATAAGAGACCTGAGGCCTAAGGTCTTCCTCCTGCAAGAGGTGTCCTTTGTGCTCTGACTGGCACTGTCTCCATCCCATTCCAGTCAGTTGACTCCAGCTGTACTGCACAGAGACAGGCTTGTGATTCATTCTGAGTTTCAGTCCTAAACTGCCAAGTAATTTTTTTCATTAGCCACCCAACCCTCTCTTTATCTGATATAAGAAGAGCATGAGGGTGAAGAGCCTAGCTTGTTACATATCTGATGAATTTTGCTATACCTGGGAACTGATCTTGTGTCCCTCTAAAATTAAGTAGCCAGTTGAAATGCTAAACTTAGCACTTCTTGGATAATTAAAAAGAAAATAGAGGTAATCACAGAAAGTGGTTCAGATATTAGGTGGGATAATCATGCCAAAAATCCAGAATGAAAACTGAGTTAATGTAGAGATCACAGTTAGTTGCCTGAAGATGGGTAGGATAAACCTATTAAGTCTAAGATCAGAATGAACATGAAGAAAATTTTTACACTGACATAATTTTAGAGCACTATTAAATTAGATGAACACATGAGAAAGGCTTTTGCATAATGGTGGAATCAAAAGTGTGTGTGCAATTTTACATTTCTGGTAACAACTAAAAAGTGTCTTAGCTAATGTTTATATCAGGGAAGTAAGAAATAAAAATCTGGATACTTTGTGTGGAATTCAGACACATTGGTTATGCTGCTCTTCTTGAACTGTGCAGTTGACCGATTCTCTGTCTACCCTATGGGTCACAACCTGTCATGTGAGGGAATCTCTGGGGCATTAGCTCTCTTTTTAAGGAAGCTGAATCTCATCCACTCTTTAGATGATTGCCGCTTTATGAAATTCCAACTACAAAATAGAAAACAATTATGCATTCAGTGCAGTTGTTTGCTTTTGGTTAGATGTTTCAATGAGTCTGGGTTAAAACCTGTTTCCGTGTTTAGCCAAAGTTTAGCCTATTTTCAAAGATTTTCAGTTTTACTAAAGTCTTCATACAAATCTGGCTGTAAATCATATCTTTATTTATCCATCTCCTTTGCCTCTTTTAGCTTTTTATGAAACACTCTTGCATCCACTATTGAGTTAATGAATACTAAATTTAGTATGTAAGCAGTTTTGTAGAGGATTATGTTCCATATCCGTACCATATTAAGAAACTGTGGTGTTTGGTTGGCTTCTAAAGCTTCTTGACAGCTGGGGCATGACAAAGAAAGCTTTTCTGTATACTTGTTCTGAATTTTTTTGGGCATGGATTATCAAGTAGCCATAAATAAGTCTTATTGACCCAGGTTATTATTTTACGTTTGCTTTCACACGTTTCACATACTGAGTTCTGTTGTGTGGTTTTTTTCCAAAGGAATAGGTCAGGGTTTGTAACTCTCTGGGTGATATTCTGAGAATGAGTTAAGCCAGAAGGACTTGATTTTTTACAAACATGTATTTCAGTAGCCGTCATGAATAAAATACTAGTTTTTAAATTATGGTTTTGATTACTTGAAATTGAAAGTTACTACAATTGTGTTATTTTACATACAGAAGCAAATTTGTGATAGGAACATTATTAAAGATCAAGAGTAGGGATTTGATCTCAATGACATACAAAACTGTTCAAATCACAGGTTTGTGGAGGTTTTCTTTTTTCTCCTTTTCAATACATTATTCAACTTAAGTCATCTTTTGGAACAGTTTTCCAGTGTTTTACTTTTTAGCTGTGCTCATAGAAAATAAATTGTGTCTTCTTTTTTTTTTACTTATACTACATGATACTGCTAGTATTGACTGAAATTAGCATGACCTATCTTGCTATGAGGTGTGTATGGTCTTTTATTTTAAATACTGGAATTGGTCTTGGAATCCAAATTTTCTGCTCACTAGCTTTAAATATTTGGTTTTGTTTAATGTTCTTAGCAGACATGAACAGGACTTTTACAAAGCACTTCTGACATATTGTTAAGTAGGCTTTAGCTTGTAGGAATTCATTTGATACTTTGTTCTTGCTCTCTTATTGAAGTGTATGCATTGGCAATTAATATTTGAGATTATGTTCAAACTCTTGAACATATCAAACGTTCAAAACCATCCGATTTCTTGTTAATGCATTCTGAATGTCAGCCTCGTCATAAGACTTTGTATTATAACAGTAACTTTCCTCCAGTTGCAGGCCCTTGAGGTCCATTGTAACTAAATGCAACGTGACTCAATTCCTGTACTTCCACGGAAAAGTTTAAAAAAGCTCTTCTGTTTCATAAAGTGATGCCATCATTTTGCATTTATTTTGGATTTCTTGGTGGGTTGGGGTCATGTTGGCGTGGGGACAACTGTCTGTCTTATTTTTAACTGCTTCCCAGTGGGAAACATCTTATCTGTAAAAAGCGCAATTAGAAGCTACAGAAATGTATGTGTTCTCAGAATTCTCTAGTGTATAGACAACATGCATAATTTATGTAAAACTTTTGGGATTTGCACCTTCTACTATTTTGTAGGAAGGAAAATGATGGATTGTCAAATCATGCTACATTTTAAAATTTTTGATAGAAGGAGAGAATATGTTTATACAAGGTCATTCAACTCCTGCAAGAAAGGTTATTAGTGTGAGAAATTATTTGATGAGGTAAACCACCTCTGTTAGACAGAAAAATTCGTCATTCCAGTCTTGTTTAGTCATGTACAAAATACACTGTAAACATTAAAAATTCAAGGTAATTAATGCTTTAGCCAAAATATTTTCAGGCCATCCTAGCAGGAATGCTGGGGATCAATGATAAATGGTTTTGATGAAGTCAACACAAACAGTTTCTTTGATATGATCCAAGGTTTAGGTTGCCACATGTAAGGTACAATTTGTTGACACGTGATTGAGTGTGCTGTGACCCCACAGAATGTGTTTACCCTCCTCCTGTTTGCAAGGCAGTAAGACAAGGCATGCAGGTAGTTGTGAAGTAGCTAATAATGTAAATTTTGGCAAATGAAATTGCAGCTTATCAGAAAAAATATATGCAAGATTTCTATTATACTCATGCCTTCTTATTGTTTCCTTTAAATAAGTTCACTTTTCATGTTGTGGTCTCACTTTAAAACATTTCATAGTTTGTCTAGCTCCCAAGTCAGTCTTCTGCAGGCCAATTATATTAGTATTCATCTTTTTCTGTATATTTATTCTATTTAGTTTTAAGGAAAATAGTTTGATTTTTTCCTAGTTGCTAGGAGTATTAAAAAGTGTGCTTCCCAGGATTCCTGAATTCAAATCGCAAGTCAAGCTTCTTCAAAATGGTGTTCACAGAACAGAATGCTACCTGGTTCTATTTATCCAATATCAGTGTCAGTATTTATAGTAACTGTATTTTTGAGTTAATACTTAAGACATTAATACATAAAGGGGAGAAGAACTCTGAGACACATGGGATTTCCTGAAAAAGTGCAAGAGTTTTTGCAAGTGAGAAAGATTCATGGGATAGAGTGTGGAGTATCCTTTTGACTTTCCAAAGACCTATCAGTCTGAGCATGACATTTGTTTGTGACCCCATTTAACTGTGTAAGTTCCAAATTATGAACATGTATGAACAACATGTTTGAATAAACATTTGGAACCTACGTTTCAGTCTTCTTTCTCCCAGGGAGAAAAATGCCTCACAGTAGAATGAGAATAATGGACTTTGACAAATTTAGGGAACAGGTAAGTAGGCTCTTGAAGGAAGATCCTTTGAAGCTTGTTGAGAACTGGAGACACAGACTCTGGTAGATGTATGCAAACCCTTTTCAGAGGTGGTGCAAAGGGGACAAGCAACTCTGTAAAATGCGATTATGACCGCATCAGAAGCTCTTTGATAATCTGATTTCTTTCAGAAAGAAATAATAAAAAAACCCAAAACAAAAAGAACAAAATACAAACCAAAACATCAACAACAACAATAAAAAAAAAAACAAAACAAGAAACCCAAAACAACAAAACAAGCAAAAACCCCAACCAACCAACCAACCAATAAAACCCTGAAGTAATATATACATAACTACACATAAGAATAAAGAAAACAACCTGGAAATAAAGATAACATAAAGTAGTGCAAAATGGAAACTCTATGTTAATTAGAAATTGGTAAGAAAAAAATCATTAAAGGTTAAGTCAATCTCATATACATATAAAAATTAGAAATAGTATCTTTCTATTATAAAAATCATAAAATTGACAGTAAAGAGGTTGGAAGGGACCTTAAAGATCATTTAGTCCCAACCTGCTCTGCTATGGGTAGGGGCACCTCCCGTTAAACCAGGTTGCTCAAGGCCTTAGATATAAAGAGAGAAAATATATGATAATGTAGAGAAAACAAAATAATTCAGTGCTGTCCTTTGCTTCAGTGTTCATGCACCATGATACAGAATTATTTGACAATATCCAATGGAAGTGTTTTAATGAGTACATAGGGTACATGAGAAACATGAGGACACAGGGCTTATGAGGAGGTGCATGCTGCAGTATGGCTGCCTGAAAGAAAGACCTAAAATATATAATGCACGAATAAAATTAAAAATTAATGACTGAGAGCTTTCTCTGAATTGTTCACATTTTGAGAAGTCACGGAGGAGGGTTCTAGGATGAAAAGGTATTTCTGGGCTCCAAAACAAGAAAAAGAGAACCATGCTGTCACAACCAGTCTGAGCTGCATCCTTGGAAATAGTCTAGAACAAGCATTTAATATGTACAAGAAGTGAATTTACCTCTAGAATACTTTTGACAGGGTAATACATCCATAGAAATCTGTAGATGTAACATACCTTGAGTTTAGTACACCCTTTCATCCTGTCCCGCATGACATTCCTGTAGGCAAACTTGGGCTCTCTTTCTTCATTATCTTGTGATGTATGAGAATCAGTTACTGTTAGTGTCCCTTCAGTTTATGAAAACATGTCAACAGAGTCTTGCATTTGTCTGTCCTGGGCAGACTATTACTTTCAGTGCTTTCATTAATGATGTTGATGATAGACTAATGCATCCTTGTAAAAGTTGCAGATAAAATCAAGGTTTTAACAATGTGTATGGGGCTTGTTGGGGATTGGCAATCCAAATTTTGGAAAACATCTTTAAAGTGACAAGTCGATATTCTTTCAAGATTTGTGGGAAATGTTACACTCAGAAAGGAGAAATTAAATGTTCCAAGATGAAAACACCTGGCTAATCAGGTTATAGTCAGTCAGAAATGAAACATATAACAATGTGGTCCGGTAAAACATATGAACAGGTTTATTGTGTGAAAGATGTGAAAAATAATTATTTGAGTCAGTGCTTCTGAGGCTGCATCTAGAATGTTGTGTAGTTTTGGTCACCACAGTTTAAAAAAGAGTTGAGCAAGCTAGAGAAAGTCCAAAAGAGAAGAGTAAGAATGATGAGGGATTTTGAAGACATGACCTGTATCTGTAAAAGTATACAGTATCTGTAAAAGTATACAGTATCTGTAAAAGATACTGATAGAATTTGTTTTATTGAATCTATGAAAAGGAAGACTCAGAGAAAATATGTTGTCTCTGTTATGTACAAATTCATTGCAAACAGGACAATGATACTGTTTTTCTTGTCCACTTAATGAAAGAGAAGAATAAATGGGGCTAATCTATAGATGAAGTTTAGGGTAAAAAAACATAAAAGCTTATCAGGCAGTAAATCTCTGGAATAAATCACTCACATGTATTTTTTTTTCTGGAATTTTCTTCAGATTTGCCAAATGTCTGACAAATGAGCCAGGTATAATTGCTTTTCTTTATTTCATGTAGCTGAAGTAGATGTTCTGCGAGATCTCATTTCCCGTTCATTAATATGATTCCATAACGTTTATGTTTATCGTACCAGGTTTATTTAGCATTTTTATGCCTTGGTTCCTTATGCTTAAAATAAAACTATACTCTCTCTACATTCGGTAGTTGTGGTGAGCATATACGTACATGAAATATTTAGGTTGCTTGGGTACTGTGACAATGGAAGCCATACATGTTTACACCGTAGAGTGACAGATAGCTGCTCTGTGCAAAGTCATTGTGAAAATGACATTTCTTGAATTCTTGTTTTCTATTTCTGGGAGATCGGAAGATAGAGTGGCTTCACAGGAAGGAAGTAAAGGAAGTATCTAACCTCACTTATGCCTCTTGGGACCCATTGGACAATTTTTGGAGAAGTGTTATTTGCATACCTCAAATCAACTCTTTGGCAAGTATGGGAAAAGTTCCCAGCTGCCAGTTTTGACAGCCATAATTCTGGCAGCTGTTAAGTCTTGAAGGGGAAGGAGACGAAAAAAAAAAAGAAAAAAGTAATGGCATTTGTATTTTTGTAGAGCTTGGGTGACATTTAATATTACCTGCTGAAAATAATAAAAATAAAAAGGCATGAATGTGAAGGAGAGAAAAGGGTTCCAACTCGTGGAGCAGATAATAGTAATTTAGTATTTTAAAGCAACTGAATGACTATTTCATCTCTGAACAGTTCCTCTTGCAGCTTGTTAAATTGAAAGTAGAAATAAGAAATTATAGGCTGAAGGAATGGGGTTAAAAATAAATCCTCAAGTGGGCTGGCAAACTGCAACTTCTTGGGGAAAAGTGGTTTAGCAAATGTCAGTTTTCTGTTGTTATTTTCACAAGAAAAGGTCTGATACTGCTAAGTATTTCTCAAAAGGGAGGTTACTTTAATATAGAGGTAAAGATATATAGTAGTGATTGTACAGAATAAATAGGTTTTTAGTTGTTTGAAGGATTTAGAGGGAAAACTTTATGAAGGGGAGAGATGTTGTTTCAGGCATTTTGTTTTAACTTGCAATATTTCAATTGTACTTCTAAACAATAAAACAGATTAATTTTTTCAATGAAGTGTGAGGGGATTTTAAGGAGACATCTTGATGTGGCTTGGCACTGGTTACTGGCCATTTTAGTGGGATTTGTATTTTCATTGACTAAGGGACTTTAGTCTTCTGAATGCAAAGCTGATATTTTTGCTTGATTAGGAAGCATGTAGTTTGACCTGAAGGCCACATTACATTTTCTCTTGTGTTGAAGTATTATGGATAGTATTAATCTGTATTTGTCTTTTATTTTCTGCTATATGTTATCATGATGCATTGCCATTACAATAGCAAATAGCCTGTCAACACATTTACTGGACCGTAACCCTCTTGGGATAATCACGGAATTTACATCAAGAGTGCAATAATTAGTGTTTCTGATTATGATAATCAAATAACTAATTAGCTATCATGTTTCAGAAAAGACATAAAATTTAAAATGTTTTCAGAATACATTAAGACACAAGTTTTTAAATACTTCCACTTTTTTTTTTTTCTTTTTTTCCAGAAAGCTTAGAACATGTAGGATGAAATGGAAGTTGCTAATTTTTACTGAAAAGGAGCTGAATTGTTTCTCACTCTCTCCTGTATTTCTGTTTCTTCCCCATAGTTTTTAGCATAGCCGATTAAAAAATACTGTGGAATTACTACTGGACTGGGTAAGAAAAGGCAACATATTTTGTTTCTGGGGTTTGTATGTTTCTTTTCACTTTTCTTTATATTTTGTGCCCTCTTCTTCAGATTTTCAGAAGTGTTAAAGTCTGATTAGATGTCAGTGCATAGGCAGAGATAGGTCTGATCTTCACAGATTGCCGCACAGTGGTGGTGCATTGTGTCACTGAGATGGTGTTCTTCTCATCTTTATGTCTATTTTCTCTTCTTGTATTTGAACATGATGAAAACATGTGGTGGTGTTTCATTCAGATTTCCTGCCTTCAAAAGTGAGTGTCTGACTGGAATTTCTGGGCTTTGGTGATTTGTTTGTTTGTTTGTTTTGGTTAGTTTGTTTAGGAGTTTGTTAAAGGATTCACTACAGGCAATTCCAATTCCTTGTTCTTTTCCAGAACTACTGCTGGATCCAGATACTTGTAATTGCTTTGTTTTCCACGCTGTCCTTCATCTGTGCTCATTTTGAATGTCACAGAGAGAGGTGGTGACATTATGCTAATTTGTAATGGATTCCGGTGTTACATTGCCCCATTTCTTTGACCTCAGCAAAGAGCACTTGCTGAGAAGAACAGAGGATGATTACCTCCCCTCTGAGCATGAACTAGCTGCTCTAGCTACATGACCTTGGATTTAAAGAATAAACTCTAAAATTGCTGTGCAGAGGTTGTACAGGTTTTGTGCCTAAAACAAAGAAAGGATTTCAAAGAGAATTTTTTTTCTCCTCTGTGGCTGAGTTTATAGATTCTTCCCCATATGATATATCTCTTATTCAGAAATTCCCCTGTCTAAGCTTGTGAGATCAGTTTTCAGTAAATGTGAAAAGAACTGTGTCTCACATATATTTAGGATATGCTCTTTAAGAGATATGAAGCTTTTATAGGAGAATTAGATGAAAGACAAAGTATTGGAGTTTATTATGAGTTCATGGCTGGAATTAGACTGTACCTGTATCAAGATAGGGATCTTGCCTGAAAGATTGCTATGGTTTGATCCTCCTGCAGCCTAAATGCAGGAATTATTGAGCTCCCAACTACAAAAAGACTCTCAAAGCAGCCCCTGAAACTATATCAATTCTGAACTGCTAGAATATAAAAAAATGGTGACAGGATCAAAGCCATAGTCCAGCCATTACCACTCTTTTTAAAAGAGAACTGAACAGGGTCATGTGAGAGAACCCTATGAATGGTGGAATTGAAGGAAGATTTCAATCTCCCTTTGAAAATATACTGGCATTAATATGATTTTGAAGAGCATGAATAAGAAGTTCTATAGTCAAAGAACTGCTGCAGGAGCAGGTTTTTGGCCTTTTTTAAGTCAGTTACAATTACACTGGAGCTCCAAATAAGAGGTGAGTAAAGCCTGAGGACATAATTCTGAATTCATTCTTCACCCAGAACTCCCCCTCATGCTCCATGGGACTATAAGGGAGAGTTTTGTGTTATGCAACACTGCTTCAGTTCTTGGTTCTGGTTCACAGTGAAAGATAAATCCATTGTGCAGCTTCCTCATTTCTTCTGAATCAAACAAAGCAAAACAAAAGAGAAAAATCCAGTAAACAGACTGGAATTCCTTTTGGGAAAATTAATCTGGTTTCTCCAGATGTGTTCTGGTACTTTGATTTTGAAAGATTAGGTCACTCGCACTTGGTGAAAGTCAAAGGCTATTGATTTCTGCCTGTGGAATAACTAATATTTTCATATAATACTTTTGATTTTAAATCTTGACACTTATTTTATCTATTGATGATTACCAGATCGTTAATGGTACTGAAGTGAAATCTCTAAGACTATCAATGATTTGATGGGTCTGATTTTTTCCATCAGCAGAATTGGAAAAGTAAAATTGTGCTCTGAACAAATGCAGAGTGAATGTCAATTGTAGGTTACTGTAGCATTTTCCCCTCCATTTTATAGATGGATTTTATTGTTCTTGGGGGAATAGACCTTGGCTTTGGTACCCCTTTGAGCCTCATAGATTTTAAAATTTCAAAGTGGGCTAGATTTTTGTGGATTTAAAATGAAGGAAAGAACACTGATCTTAGTAAAAAAACCCTCAAGCTTTTCAGTCATACTGAATGTCTTCCTGTCTTCGTACTTATTATCTTTTCACCCCTTGAAGCTTGCAGTTGTTTGTGGTGTAAAGCTGGCGGAAAAGAGAGCTTAAGACAGTATAGAAAGATGATTTTAATGTTCATTATATTCTTATCTTATATAGTGAAGGTTTGTGAATCAACTTACTTCAAAATGTTGCCTTTATTCTGGTCACATTCACTGTCCCAAGGTCCAAATAAAGTATGTTCTGTGTCTGAAATGAACACTTGTGTGGTTGTGCACATGTATTTGTGCAGATAATGAACAGGGTTGAGGTTTTTTTCTGCGTATGCTCAGAATATCCCTAATTATAAGACTCTAATACATTATTAAAAGCTACAAAAATAAATCATATTTCTGTTAGCTTTCTTTTTCCATAAATTGCAAAACATATGAAAAGAAAAAAATGGACTGTTTTTTACATGTCCAATCACATCTGTAGCAGCTGCTGAAATGCATCTGCTTGTGGATTGTGTAGGGTGCTTAGAAAAGTATCACAGTTTTATTTAGCAAGAGGTAAATTTGAACTCTGAGCTAAAATACAGCTAGTTTCCATATTTAGACAGGCAATCACTGATTTTAATCAGATCCCAGTATTACAGTGTCGTACTTCACCTGTTTCAGAAATAAATTTCTGTAGGAATGTGCTGCACAGGAGGCTGGGGTTTTTTTAGCACTGTGGTAAGGTCATATTTCATATTAAATATCTAAAAGGTGTTAATTCTGTGGTGTAAAGCTAAGTTCATAAAATTGTACGATACAAATAGTATGTTCACTACACTTAAAACACTTCAGGTCTTTAGTAGAGTTAATCTATTAAGCAGCAGATGGAATGAAATCCCTTAGTTATGAATGATAATATCTGATGTATTCTTCCTAATGCATTCTTTGGATCAAAATGACATTTGTATTCATCTGGTTGTAAAGTTACAAATGCCTACATTTCTTGCCTTAATTTATTTTAAGCAGAATATCAAGGAAATCACAGTGATCTGTAATGCAGAGCTGTAGAGCTATTATCCAATTGTCAATTGAAACCTTTAATTGCATTTTCCTTCTATGAAATAAATTTTTTTGGCAAGGCAATAACTGTAGGTGAGGAAGTAGCAAGGCAGATCCCATTACTGTTTAAAGTATGTTTTGATGAGAATTTTTTAAAATGCATACCCATGACAACTTGGACAGAACAGAGGTATAAAATTCAAATACAATGCTTGTGAACCATTGAAACCTGAGAAACAGGCAGAGAACATCTGAAAAATGTGATCCATACCAAAATTTTTCTGCATTCCTTCTGCTTTGTGAATAGTGACTTAAAATTGTGTCTGATTTGAGTCTCATGTGATGGAAAGATGGACAGTAATTTAATGTGAATAATCTCTGCAGTTGGGCTTTGAAATACAAGATTGACTTTCCTAAATATGAAGTTTTGCTTACCATTCTCCAATTGCTTCTTTTTTTCTTCATTTTTTTCCCTTGGAACATTTAATGCTTTGTTGGATTTTAGCTCAACTTGTCTGGCTTGCATATTGCAGATCATTTACTAGGAACCTGCTGGGTTATTTTCAAAAAGTTCTTCAGTTCTTAAATAAATCACCAACAATTTCATTGTAATTGTACATTTAATGTACTATTTGCAAACCTTTATTTTGAATAGGTAACTGAATAGTGGTTTATTTTATGTTTCTGCGGTATGTGTTCTGTTACATGTGCAACAAATACACTGTTAAACTTCAGTTCTAATTTAAGTGTTGTCAAGGAATACTAGTTTATTTTTTCTGTTTCATTATTCACTTTTAAACAAGCTATTTTAAAATAGATATGGTTTAAATTAATTTTCCCTGATATTTTTAGGTGTGTTTAATTATGAACATATGCCATGGAGCTAAGTGTTCTAAATGTACTCTGACTGGAATAAAACATGCAGTGGAAAAAAAAAAAGTTATCATTATTTGATATCTTTATGTCTCTATTTAGTTTTAGTATCACAGTTTCAGATTTAAAGGAAGAGTTATTCTTAACATGACGTATATCCCTGATTCAATCCTTATCTGCTGTTCCTTGTTGTTTTCCACTGTGAACACCATCCCTCTTCAGAGAGACCTGGAAGCCCTTGTCAGTGAAGACTTGGGCAGAGAAAGCATTCAGTACCTCAGCCATGCTTGTGCCTCCTGTCACTAAGATACCTGCACTATTCAGTAACATACGATGTTTTCGGTGTTCACCCTTTCACTACCTGCATCGTAATAGAAATTCTTGTTATGTCCAGTGCAAGTGTCAGTTTTATGTGGGTTTTTGCTCTCCTAACACCAGCCCTCTGTGCCCTAGAAGTGCTTCTAAATTGTTCCTTTTGTAACTTGTTCTGCTTTCATCTCTTGTAAAATGATTTTTTTTTTTAATTTTTTTTTTACATTGGAACAATACAGTATTGTACAACTATATATAGTTGTGAGACCAGCAGAGTGAGGGAGGTGATTCTGCCCCTCTGCTGGGGTCCCCAGTACAGGAAGGACATCAACCCCTTGGAGTGAGTCCAGAAGAGGGCCACCAAGAAGGATTAGAAGGATGGATCACTTTGCCTGTGAGGAAAGGCTGAGAGAATTGGGGTTATTCAACCTGGAGAAGAGAAGGCTTTGAGGTGACCTAATTGCAGCCTTTCAGTACCTAAAAGGAGCCTACAAGAAAGACAGAGAGGGAGGGACTTTTTACAAGAGTGTGTAGCAGCAGGACAAAGGGCACTTTTAAACTGAAAAAGAATAGGTTTAGATTAAGTATTATGAAGAAATTCTGTACTGTGAGGGTGGTGAAGCATTGGAACTGGTCACCCCAAGAAGCTGTGGATGCCCCCTCCCTGGAGGTGTTTAAGACCACATTGGAAAGGGCTCTCAAGGAGCAGTTTGGTCTAGTGGAAGGTATCCCCACCAATGGCAAGGGTGTTGGAACTAGATGAGCTTTAAGGTTCCTTCCAACCCAAGCCATTCTATGATTCGGTGATACGTAACACTAATAGTATATGATATGAAAATAAATTGCAGCTTTATAAATATTCTGCTTCCTGCTGTATTATTATCTTGTGATATTTGCAATGATACAAGCCAATGCATATTTACTTGTAATTATTTATTTGCTGTTGAGATCCAACAGTCTTTCATAGTATACTTCAGCCTTTTTATGACTAATTAAGTGCTTATTCAAATTGGTTGGGATGTATTTCCGTAATATATACATGTACCAAACCTGACTGAGTGTGCATCAGGCAGAGTGAATGAGAGTCAACATCCTTTTCCTGATAAATGCATTTTTTGAGAACATTGTAAGAATTATGATTGACCCAAGTTGTTGAATAAGCAAAATGTAAATCAGAGTTTTCAATCTTAAGGTTTCAACCCTACAAAAATGTAAAAGTCAGGTAAGTGCTTTGCAGGAATAAAATGGCTACTGATAGTAGTAATATCCTTTTCGGGTGTAAAGCTATATAAATATACACGTATGGGATGTGTGTATGTGCATTTTTATCTAAACATAAACAAACTGTTGTTTGTTTACCTTCCTCCTCCCACAGACCCCTCTATTTTGTTCTCTGTTTAGTTTTGAAGAAATTTCCCACTTTGTTTTCTAAGGAACTTGGAGTGTAGCCCTTACCTGTTCCTTCCACTTCGTGTTCTTTAAACTCTTTTTCCTCACTAAAGGATGTGAAAGAATATATTTCCTGCAGGGCTTTTAAATTTAGAGCATGGGGTTCTTAATGAAGGAGTAGAAATTGAAGCAAATAAATAAATAAAACATGGTTTAGTGAGGAATAACTAGTGTAGCTGAGAGAGTGCTAGCTCAGTCCTGATGTCTGTTGGTATTTTAATGCATCCTGCAGCATAAATATAAGACTCCTGCCTCCTTAATTATAGTAAACACATTTTATAATGGTTCTATTGATCTTTTGTGAACAATGTTGATCTTGTAGAAAGGGTAGATGATGCAGCTAAATACCAATGTACACTGCTATTGCTTTCCAACAGGGTACTGGCATTGAGTACTTCTTAAACAAAAATATTCAATTATTTGTGTAATTTATGTAGCATATATTTTCAATATTCTAGAAAGCAAGTGAATATCATTCTCAATTTCATGACTGGGATTCTTATCAGCTTCTGTCATTCATAGGAAATTACATCCTAAAATCTCAATAGATAGTGTGTAGCTGCTGTAAAAGCTAGTGAGATGAGGTAATGCTATGTAGGCAGTACAGATTGTCCCTGATTGAATACAGATTGAATATAGCGTTTGGAAGAACTTTTGCCAATCACTGAAAATAGTCATTATGTAATTAAAATGCCTTCCTGGATTGAGTGACTTTTTTATAAGGAAACTAATTTGTGATCTTAAAATAATAATGATATTTCAAGCTGGATAAACCTTGCAGAAAAATGGTAGCAAGGATCATAAAGTACAATGAAGTTCAAGCTATTCTACCTTTTTTCAGTTGCTTATCAACAGCTTTTTTGTCCACAAGTGCTGAGTTCCGGTACTGAGAAGGAAATCTCTGACCTTGTCTAAAGAAGCTGTTCTTTGTATTAATCTGTATTTAATTACTGATTAGGTACAATAGCTAATCATGAGATACAAAGTGTAGAACTTTGTAATTTTTTTCCTGGTTGGAAAAAAATTGGTTTTTTTAATCTAATCCTTTCTTATTTAAGTAGAGTTTGGAAACACAAGCTGACTGTATAAACTGTGTCAAATATCTCATTCCAGGAGACGGACAAAATCCTTCTGGCGTTACTCGCTAGGGATAGTTTTGCATAATTCAGTGCAATTGGAAAGAGTATTTGATAATAAGAATAAAGGTCAGAAACACAGGAGGAAAAACTGTCTTCCTTTTACAAACAAAAAGCGTAAGTACACTATGTTCCAAATATCATGCGTCATTGGATGGGGGAATGAATTGTGTGGGATCTGACAAGTTCCCAGTACTATCTAATGGCATTTTAAAATCTCGTGTTTTATTGTGACTTTTCAGAAATACTGTTTGTTAGAATTTAGCAGATCCTTCAAAGAACTTACATGCTCTTCAGGAAAATGAACAGCTTTAGGAGGCAAGCGTGCTTACTTGTACAACTGAGACTGCTGAATTCATTCTATCTCTCTCACAAGATAGAAAAGCAGCAGTATTTCAAAAGAACACATTTAGATTTTTACAATACTGCTGCAAAATTACACTATTTGCTGCTACGAAAGTAGAACCTAAGGGTCCTATTCAGTGACCTTTGATGCAAAGAAATACTGGACTAAAGTTGGTAAATAATTTTGTGGCATATTTGTCATTATGGAATTTTCTCAACTTATGTATCCGTCATTAAATATTCCCCACCATAGGAAAAAATGCTAAAAAAACCATAAATTCTCTTAATAAGTAGGTAGACTGGGGTTCAGGATACCATTTTGGGAGAAGTTTGATCTGATTCTGCCAAGGTCTCATTCATTCATTCTGAATGAGCAAGGATTTTTATGGTGTCCTTTCTTTCGGTTTCCAGACTCCTTGTTGCACTTGTTAGCTGAGAAGAGGAAATGTTTATAAAATGTAGGGAGGATATAAGTCCTAGCTCTGTTCTCTGCAATGATGAGTCTCATTTTGTTGATGCGAGCTGAGTTCTGCTCTGTCAATGGTTTGGACCACTCTAAGGTCAAAACTGCAGCTCCCATCTTGGCCTTGTGTCCTGCTTGTGGCCTTGTTGTGTCAGTCCATGACTCAAACATATATTATCTCTTTTTATGATTCGTATTATTTGTGGGATTTAAGACTGCTGTCATCTGAATAGGAGTCAGTAACTGATGTAAATAGGTCATGATATATTGATAGTCTTTGTATGGGGAACAAAGCCTTGTCTTTCCATCAACATAGAAATAGGAAGGAACAGAATATGTGAGATACTTGAGTTTATATATTCACTTATTCTTTTGGGCAGTCACGTTTTGTATTAGCTTTACAACTGTAACCTATAGCAGTTTAAATGGTAAGCAACAGTGATCTAGTTGGGCTGTTTGAAAGGCACATAATTTCCTTGACAGCTGGCAGTGAAGACTTCATATATAGTCATTGCTTAGTAATACCGGACTAGGCTAAGCGCTAACAGAGATCCACAGTCTGGAGCTGAGTTTCTATGAACCATTCAGATTTCCCATGTAAAATTATTGGACTTGCAGACTAATAGGTATTTTCAGTGATTTTCATTACTTGCTCTGTCTGGAGCACACTTGATGTTACTTTTTTCTGCAGTGAAGCTCGTTATGGGTAATCACCTTGAGCTGCGAGTAGCTGACTAGTTTTTCACAATCATTTGGCAGTCAGATTCGGTGCAAATCAGCCTAGCAAAGTTGACAGTATTCTTCTCACAACTGTGCGTGAAATCCCTATGTGATAATTTCTCATTTGCAGAAGACTGGAAAAAGACATTATGAGGTATGTTTCTAGGGAGTCTTCATGTTTGTGTCACTGACTTTTTCCTTGATCACTTCAAGGGTTCTCTTTTATGTTGCGGTTTCCTCATTAATTTTGTTGCCATTTTCAACCTGTTTTTCAGTTCCTTTTTTTGTGTGTTGTTTTACTGAGCCTTCTATAGGCTATTAATTTATTAATATTAGTTATATAAAATTAGACAAGAGAAAAAATATTTTACATTAATGCCATAAAGTAAAATGGTCCTGAAAAGATGCTGCAGAAACACAGCTTTTCTGTCAAGCTGTTCAAAGAACTGCTTAAACTTGGCAAATCTTCTTAGATTCTGGTGTTGGAAATTTCTTCTAGAGTCTTCTTAGTGCTTTTCAATTTAATTCAGTTTTTGGTTTTTGTTTTTCTATTTAGCTCAGTAATCTGATTTTCAGAATGCTCTGACAAAAAAAACACAGAGCATGTCCAGGTCAGATTCATGTTACGTCATGAAGAGTGTGTCACAAGCACATTGAGGTCAGGGTAAATGTCATTGGCAGGATGGGATAGTCTTCATTTACACAAAAAATTTGAAATGTTTAGAGTATGCAATTTATTGGCAAGTGCAACATAGGTCTTTTATAAGACCTACCAATATTAGCAGATTTGCCAAGAGTATCCAGCTCAGTCATCTCATAAAATACTGTGATTACCTTTCTTTGGCATTCACATCCCATTTGATTAAAGAGTTGTCCTTGAATTCTAAGTGCTCCCCAACTCCAGTCAGAGATTGCTTATTTAACACAAGATGGGGGTATCTCAACTTAGCTTTTTTCTTATGAGAGAAACTACTCATTAAATGGGCTAATTAATATATAAAGCTGAAAAAGACATTCTTACTTTTTTTTTTTTCCTCAGATTTAAAATTGGTGTGTAAAACCTCTTAGTTTTAAATTTAGCATGGCAAGTGTCATTGTCAAACGCCATTGTCCAATTGTAAATAGAATGTGTTTTGGCAGGTGTGGGATTTCAGAAGGTACCTAGATACAGATGAATTTAACTTACCTTTTTTTCACTTGCTTTAATTTAATTGAGTAGTTCAGTCTTATTCTATCATTTGGCATTTTCGGTGTTTTATGCTCATAGCCAGGTCTAACCACAAAAGATATTTTGTTTCCTTTATGCATCTTCCTTGGTCCACAAAAGTTATTCAAGCAAAAAAGGCTGGAAGCATGCAGATGTGAAATTGCAGCACAAATATGAAAGTTGGATTATATCTTCTGAGCTCCTAGAGTTGATCTACCCATGGAACTCTGGGTTTAACTCTGGGTTTAGGATTCTTTAGGAATGCTTAACTGTGCACTGTAAGACTAAACAGATTTTCCTGGTGATCTTGGCAATGACAGCAGAGGAATGGAATGAAAAAATACATTTCTTTAGGCTGATATGTATCAAGAAGCCCCTAGATTGTAGGTTGATTTGAGAATTGGGCTTGCCTGTTATCATTGCAGTAATAGGAGTATGAGTAGCACAAAGTAGTGATAGACTGGTCTTTTTTCTTTTTCTCCCCATGATGGAGGAAGAAGAAAAAACCTGCCCAAACACCCCTAGAGACATCTCAGGTTGATTTTACACTGTAGTCCAACAATGTTATTGCAGCCTATATATACCCATTTCTGATCAAGTAGGTGCCAGTTTAGCTATGTCAATGTTGTGATCAGTGTGGGCTGAAATGTTCTCACCCCTCATCCTTTGGGAGCTTGGGCAGACTGGTCTAGCAGTTGTCTTTAGCTTGTTCCACTACCATCATTGCCCAACATTATATTTGGGGTCTGACTGCAGAAGCACCTGGGACTGTAGTGTAGGCAGAACACTGGGAATATAAATTGTAAATATAGATAAAGTATAGATTTCTCTTCCAGTGCTGGATTTGGTTCATTTGGTTCTTGCCTCTCCCCAGTTCTCTCTTTGGAAAGGGGGTTGTTGCTTGTTTCCCTTCCCTCCAGAACAAACAAAGCAGGAAGGATGTAGTTGAATGTGTCTTTGGCTCATGCAGTTGTATTTATAAAGATCTGTATTCCTCTGGGTTCCTTTATCCCTTCAGACCCCTTTGTGTGTCTGAAGGTGCATTTGTCTAAGAAGCAGAGAAACTTAAGAAGTTAAGATAAAATATCAGTAATTGATACGAAGCTAAAAAGTATTGCTTTTTGTATGGGTTTTCTGTTTCATTGGTTTGACTGCATTTAACGCTCAGTGGTTTGCAATTTCAAGAAAAGTTTAAATCTCTGTTTCTGTGTACTTCATAGAATGAAGTGCATTCTATGAAATGTATCTTATGAGGCACACATGTCCATGCACTCACTTTCCCTGAAAAATTTGAGAAAATTTCTGTGTCCTTTGGAAGTTAGTTTTTTCTTGCATTTTTTTCACCTTTGTATAGCAAGACATTAGTGCAGTTCTTTTATCCCCTTCTTTTACTGCATCAATAAATGTTCTTGGCAAACCCTGTTTGGCAACAGCTTTTACTGCATGCTCAAATAAAAACCAGTATGGAACAGCATACAAACACAGTGTAATATCTTGAAGTGTGAATTAGGAACCTTCAAACTGAGTTTGCTGCCTTGCCATTCATGGAAATACACTCAGAGATCCTATTTTAATAGATGGAACTGTTTTCTTCTCTTACATACTTGTTTGTACAGTGAATAAAAGATAAAAATTATTTCTAAAGGGCTCTGTCCTACCTGTAGTAGAACACAAGTTTTGTATTACAGAGCGGTAAAAATACATATCTCCTTTCTCATTTTCCTTCCAGCTCAAAGTTATACAGGTCTTCTATTTAATATACTTTTTGATCTTTTCTTGAGAAATAAAACTGTTACAGAATATTTTCCTTTTGCTGGTGTAGCATCCAGGCAATAATAATTACAGATTAAACATTTAAATTTTTTTAATACCAAGTTTCTCATTACTTTGCAGTTGAGTATGTATCATTAAACACCATGCCTCCAAATAAAGTGTGAACAGTTATTACTGTTACTTTCTTTTAAAATAATTACTTCCATGAAGAGTTTTCTTTTTCATTTTAATGAAAGCATTGAATTGATCTTCTGTTTTGAAAAAGACTTTTAACGGAAGGAATTTTGTGATAAAACTTTCTTATTTATCTCAAGCAGATAAACAGCATGATCATTATAAATTCTCACTTGTCTGAATTAAGAATTCCTTTTGAATTCCATCTCCTTGAATTGCTGTTCAGAAGTATGACTTAGAGATTTTCTCTGGAAAAAAAAATCACCCTAGAAGTATTGACAGTGAGGTAAATGACTGTGTCTAAATGGATATATGTGGAATACTTCCAGTTTGGGGTGAACATTTTGCTATATCTCATTTCTCTCAAAGGATGGGACCTTGGTAGCTGCACATGTAGTTTTCCATGAGACCAGCACAAATTTTACTCAGTGTCAACACAGAAAATGAGTCTTTCTGTGAGCAAGGATTTCTTCTGTGTTTGAAGGGGGCTAAATCAAGTCTAAGGACCGAAAGAAATAGGAGACACAATTCAGAGGAACTGAAACCAGACCATTAAAAACAGAGAGGGAGCTCTACATGAGGTTAAGCACTTAGATAAATGTTTGTTATGAAGGGGCATAATTGGGTGAGTCAAAGTGTGGAGTTCACAAAATTAAAATTCCAAAATCAAAAGGGTTCAGATTCATTCTGGGAGCTCCAGAAGTTCTTTAAATCTTTTTTTTTGTGTCAGGAGGTCTGCTCTTTATCTAAAAATGCACTTTTAATTAGGGGTCACATCACTGTAGTAAGTGAGTGAATCACAAATATTTAAAAATAGAAATCCTTGTAGATTTATACAATAATGTTTATTTTTAGAAAGCTTAATTGTATGTGGAAGCAGATGGAAAATTGGCAGAGTTCACTTTATGTCTGGGAGTAACTGGAACTTGAGTGCAGAATAGAACTGGCTGGAAAATGGAGGAAAAAAATACCACTTCACTCACATTTCACTCATACCCTTTAAGTGGGATTACTTGTTTTTTTTCTTTAATGGATGTTTCTAAAGCTTCCATTTCTTCCCCTGTTTCGTTCACAGAGGACATAATATATTTATTCCTCTCCATTTCTCTCTCTCTCTTTTTTTTTTTCTCCCGAACAATTGCAATTTTTGGTTTTGCAGTAATTGTCTCTTGGTTTAGCTTGTGTCTTCTGGCATTTCAACCAACAATATCTGTATTGTCAGACATTTAAAACGTACTGTTGTAGTGCTTCTTCCATATCTGCTGCCTTCTTCTGCTGAATTTATAAGGAGAGCCCCAGAAATACAATAAGTAAATTACATTCTTCTTGCTATCACAACAATTTTTTTTCACTAATGGCATGAGTGGGTGAAAATCTAATAATTTCACTAGTTAACTAAATAGTTTAATCAACTAAAATAATTTAATGAATCTCAGTATCCATGTCTTTTAATTATTCAATTAGCATACATAAGAAGGGTCCTAAAACACTGTGTTCATGAGTTCCTAGTCTATTATGTCCCAGATTAGGACAAACATATTGTGTATGTGTCACATGTTTTTGTGTATATGTGGGTTTCTATTTCTCTGTTTTCCACTCCTGAAATCTGTAGTCTAAGTGACTGCTGGATCAGGGGCTGTATTTTATCTTTGTATTCTGTAGGTCTTGGTGGACTTCCATTCTGCAGTTACACATGGAAAAAAGCTTTTGGATTTGTTTTTTTTTGTTGTTGTTGTTGTTTTTTCTGTGCTTTTAGACATTTTCTGTGCATGTAAAACCTTATTTTACATTTCACTGATTTCATCTGACAGCTGAAGTAGTTGTTTCTATGCTATTTCTGTAGATCTGAATTGTTAATTTTCATCTGGGAGGTAAAATGCATGCACTTAATTTGTTTTCTGATGTACTTTTATGAAGTAACAATGGAGCAGAATATATAACTGGTCATAAGGTTTTTGACAAAGCTTTTAAAATTATGTTATTTGATAACTATTTTGAAATAGAAGACAATATAGTACTATTTTATATCTGTCCATTTTAGGCAAACATTTTGAATTCAAAGTGTGAAAAACAGCATTGGGTAAAATATTCAACTTGTCCCAAATGCTGTGATATTAATTAAAATGCCACTGGAATTCAGATTAGGCAGTGTTTCAATGCAAGTAGCCGTTTCTGTCACTGTGTTTGATGCTTCAGCTGAAGCAGTTTTACCAAGTCATTCAGTGTGCGCTGTATGAGTGTCTCTGATAAGACTTCTTCCTTGTGGGGATGAAATCCAAAAATCAATGTCAGATGGAAATCAAAGTTCTCAAAGTTTGAAGGATTGATGTAAAGAGATTTTAATGGATGTGAATTTCAATCTTTACCTTCATAAATTTGTCAGAAAGGGCGAGCATGGAATTCCTGGGTGTAGATGTCTGGGAGACAGGTTTGAAAATAAGGAGCTTAAAAAAAGTTCAAATTAAAATCAAGAGTAACATTGTGATTGAAATGAAGAAATACTTTTTTCCGTATTTTACCTGGAAATGTAACTCAGATTTTGAGGAAATTAAATATATGCCTGTACCTTTGTGAAACTGGTTGATAACCCCTTCCAATTACTTCTCAGTAATATGCATAAAATTTAATTGATTCCATTCAAGTAGCTATTTCTTCTTATTTAAAAGAAATAAAAAATCCCATCTCTCAGAAACATGCTTACAAGAGACATCACCAAGTAGAAGACTCAAACAAGGGAAATGAGGAAATGTACCCTACTTTTTATTTTTCTTTATAATTTAAGCATGACATCACAAAAAATATTCTGTAAGCCAAGGTTAATTTTGTTTATGTTCAATTACAGTCATAGAAATAAGCTTATTTTAATTGGTAGTACTTCTGCATCCATATATTTTAATATAAACCCCATTTTTTTTCATAGTTCTATTCTGATTTTTTTCCTGTTCAACCAAGTCAAATCTTTCTTTGCTAAAAATTGTGTGCTTCTGCCATACATTTTATATTGCCACTCAAGGAGCTAATTTTAAACTATGATGGGCAAATCATTCAAGTGAAAACAAAGATAGTTGCTCTTTCTTCATGTAACAGTGTCAAATTAAAAGTGAGTAATAAAAACAAAAGGAAAGAAATAAATTGGAAGCTTATTCATCGCAACAGCTGGGCTCCATAGCTACTAATTCTAAACCTGAGATTTACCTCTTTCAAATATTTACTCTGAAATAAAAATTCAGTTAAGAAAGAAATGGGAGAAAACAGTTGAAAACATTTCTGCAATGAGAAAACCTCTTTGGAGCTATAGTCTGCTGAAGTAGGACCTTGGTCTTTTTGATACTCTGATTTTCTTTTTTTTTTTCCCAATAAATATTGCATTGAAAACACATAGCCTTATGATATTCTTTAGAAGTCTGTGATACAGGTGTCCCTTTCTTACATGAACTTGGGCAACAGCATGCCTGTGCTTTCTGAAGTACAAAGACTTCATAGGTAGTGAGAGTTTGAAAGAACTAGGCATGCCACAGGCATAGTCTTTTCCCAGGTGTGATTTGAGAGAAGAGCCATTTTGTACTCAGCTGCATGAAGCTAAAATTGGCAATGGAGACTCTTCATCCATGGAAATTCCCCAAACTTGCCTAGACGAGGCAAAGCCGTGAGCAAGCCGCTCTTGCTCTGAAGTTAGCTTCTGCTTTAAGGGGTTAGGCTAGAGGATTACCCCAGTTCTCTTCCAACTTAAATTGTTTTACAGTCATAAAATGCACTGTAGTTTAAAATTTGGCATAATGGCTGGGCTCAGAGTGCACCTTCCTGATGTTATAGCGTCCTGCCCACAGTAATGGCCATAGTTAAATATTGTGCTTTAGCTCTGACGGCTCGGATATCTAAAAACTATTGAAATTAAATATAGCAGCTCCCCATGGGCATCACAGAACCTTTTGCTCTATAGTCACCTAATCAGAGATTTACTTTCTTATTCCCTTCTACATTTTCATCTTATTGGAAGAAAAAAAAAAAAAAACAAAAAAAAAACTCCTGAAGTCCAAATGTTGTCATTTTGACTGAAGTTTAGCTTCAGCTAATTACATGTGCTTGCAGTGCTCAGTGTATGCCTAGCAAGCCTTGCTCTAGAAATTAAAAGAAACAAAGCAGCCAAACCCCACAAGAAATTGTATGCTCTTGGTTGTTGCTTATTAGAAATAAAAATTTTGGGGAGATGAATATTTTTAGAGAAAGGTTTTCCAAACCTGTTATTGCAAATACAACGCCTGTTACAGATGTATTAGCTTCTATTTCTCCAACAACAATAAGAACAAATGAGTCTGTCTTGCTTTTGCTTTTTTATATCTTGTTTTTCTGTCAAAGTTGTGAGTTGTTAGTAGAGGAGCTAGCTGGAAGAGACAAAATATATGCAGAGAAAGGGCTTTAACAGGTAGGAAATGCTGCTTACTTAACACTGACAGAGCCTGACCCTCCACTTTCTACTGTCCATACGCCACCATCTTTCCTTAGCCATAAAAAGAGGCTTTGCCAGTCCCCTAAATGAGGAACCAAACATGACAGCTCAGCTGATGGTGTTGACATTGGCAGCAGGCTTGATGGACAGCACCAAACCTTGCCGTGGACTCTCTCCTGCTAATTAGCTGTTCGAAGGAATTCTGTGTGCCACAGGCACAGTCTTATTGGAAAAGGACATCTTTGCCGTTCACCCTGACAGCTGTGATGCAGCTGTTCACAGCATGAATTGAGCACAGAGGGGGAGGGTGGGAGGTGGAGGAGGAGGAGGAGGATTTAGAACAAGTGGCAGCTCTGGTATCTTGCAGTGCAGTCGTCCAGAGCTATAATAAACAACTGGAATGGAGAAGAGAGACAATGGGAATTGAAATTTATAAAATAGGATCATAGTTAAGGCATGAAACAAGAGGAAGAGTGAGAGGAAGGGAATAGGACTGCCCCATGAGGACTCTGTGAGGCAACTGGAGCTGTATGTTCTTGAGATTAGTGCAGGCTGAGGGGTTTAACATACAAACCATCCTGATTTTCTATAGATCGTGTGCATGTCCAGGGATATTAATGGGGATGTGCTCGAGAAAGTCCCACAGCTGCAAGTGGGGGAGCAGCATGGACCTGAATAACTTATTGATATGCCATAGACCTGATGGCTTTGGAGACAGGCTGAGGGAAGGAGCTGAGAAAAAGTACTTGCTGTTTGTTCTGAATGACTATAAGTGGGGAATGAGAGAGTTTGACGAAGTGCTCCCACTGTTTTTCAAAGCAAATGCCTTTGCTGAGGCAGGAACTCTTAAGTGGTAAAATATACTGTTAGAACTTTCTTATTTGAGATTGGAACATGTTCTCTGTTGGCACTTTGGAAGACATGTCTAACTTGGTTGAATGTTAACTACACAGTACAGAAGACAAAGGTGTGGCGTTGAGGATGTAGAAGATTCAGTTGAAATAGTGATATTTTCACTGGTGTACTTTTTTTGGTTCCCATTAACTTTTACTTCCAGTGGTTTAGTTTTTAATGGAAAGAGTGAGACCCTGTTTTGGATCTTTTAAATGGCAAACTATGAGTTTGAAACTTACCAAGCATTTTATAATAGAGTTTGAGAAGGGCAATAGATTCCAAAATTATTTCCAAGTTTAAAGTAGGTTTGCAATTTTTTTAAATGTTGATGTCATTTGGGAGGTAAAAAACCAGTTCAGAATAAATAAGTGAAATAAGGATAACAGCAACACTCCCCTCCCCAGAACTCAGTTTAAAAACGTCTGTTAATGCTGAGCATTAAAAAAAAAAAAAAGTTATTGCAGCTTTAATTGATTTTCCTCTGTGTTTTATAGAAGCACAAAGATTAAGACAAATATTTTGCTTGCAATATATCTGTCCTAAGCTAAGGTAAGGAGTGACAAATTGCTTTGGAAAACTTCCTTGTAAAAAGCTTCTGGTATAATTTTACAACTGAGTGGGTTAGTTTGTGATAGCATTGAGATTTGGGATGTTCCTGAAAATTAATTCTTTTAAAGTTTTTTTTCTTTTTATTGCTGATTACCTGTGGGTTTTATTACATGCAACTTCTATTTTCTCCACTGACATACAGACAAAGTAGCTAACAGTATGCTGCAGTTGGTAGCCAAAAATGTCCCAAAGCAGATGTTTCTATTGTTATAGCAAAGAAACCACCCATATGTTTATACACGTCACCGGTGCTTTCTTTTTTTAATATTTAGTACCTTGGTCTTATTACCTCTTTTCTTGCACTGAAGAAACAACCTTGTATTGCCCCCCAGAAATAACAAAGACGTTTTTCATAATTTGTGCTTATATAAAAAAAAAAATCCAAAACACTTACAAAAGATGAACTTATACATTGGGGACTTTCTCAATCAATCCTTGCTCTTCTTTATAGTGGGGCTGCTCCTGTAATTTATGTTTGAGTGCATAGAATACATTCTGTACTATATTTACAGAGGCATGCAATGCCTTATGTGACATTCTGTTTATTATCACTCCTGACTTGTGAGGTAATCTCAATTATTCTGCTGAAAACTTTAGATATCCTTAATAAATATTTGATGTGCTTACACAACTTGAGGTCTCAGATTTTTTACAAGTCTCATGACAAATGTGAAATCAATTTTTTGTGAAAGTGACTTTGCTCAGTTAAAAAAAAAAATTAAAAAAAGAGTGAGTGTTTATATGGTTTGTCCACTATTTCTTACCTTTGTGCTATGTTTTTGAATTTTTAAAGAATTCAACAAACCATTTAGAAATGAGTGGCTCTTTATACTTCTCCTAGCAATACTTTTGAAAATTGTACGCTATTAATGGTTTCTAAGTGCTTAGTTTTTGACATCAGTTCTGTGTAACTGACTAGTCAGCTTAATAATTTTAATAGTAAATCATATATCAATTTCTTTTCGTAACTGATTTAAGTGTTCATTGCACAACTCGTGATTTGGGAATTGCTTTTGTGTATTTTTCAGCTTTAGTAGCAAGAAAGCTTTAAAGATTTGCATGTACTTTTATTCTTGTGTTCTTAATTGTGTAAGTCTGTCATTGCACATAAAATTGGTAGTTTCATACGTGGGATTTTTTTTAACTTTATATTACTGGTCTAGTTCACTAAAAGTGGACTAATTTCGCATCTAACTGTTTTTGCAATGGCTGTCTTTTTTTTTTTTCCCCTCAGTGGGAAAATGGTATATTTTCTATAACCACGTATTTTCAGCGCCTGATATAAGTCAATTTTGTGTGCCTTGTTCACGGATAGTTGCAGCTGAACCTTTGCATACTATACTGTATTAATAGCATAAAATTAGACTTGTTTTTGTTAATGAGTAATTCAGGAGGTAATGATATCTTTCACTTTTATTTACATTATACAGAAACCAAGACAATATTGGTAGATTCTTAAGAGGTATACCTTCACGTGTCTTGTGAGCTGCCAATCCTTTTGTTAATGAACAAACCTGTGAATTTTAATTAAATTAAAACCCCTGTCCAGTTAGTCTTAAGGCTTAGGCAGAGTTGTGCCCAGGAGATGGATACAACCTGCCAGTCATGAAGAGATGACTTAGAAAAGCCCGTAAGGGTTAATAAGTTTAATAATCCTGCTGCATGAGATTATGAACTCAGTAACAAAAAGAGGAGAGAGGTTGGGAATTTTGGGGAATTTTTAACCTTGTTATACTGTATAAAATGAAAAATCAGTGAGGTGAAAGGAGAATGACAGTTTCTCTCATTCTGTTTTCACCATCAATATCTGTTGTTCCTTTACTGCTGTTGTGACTGAAGGACAGCAGAATACTCCTCTAGACACTGGCTATTAGATGTACTTATGAAGAACAAATATATCTGTAAGAAATAAGATTTTTTCTTATTTAGCATTTTTATGGTAGTGAGTTTTGTTTTAATCTCGAAACCTTGTATTAGAGATACTGTGACAATCCACAAGCCACTGATGCCTTCAGCAGTCATAATCTTTCAGATTTCTTCTCTCTCTGAAATTAAAATGGTATCTCTGAATGCTGCAGATAAAATCTATTTGATGGCATGTTTATATGCTTATGAGTTTCTGAGAGAAGAACATGAAAGAGTTGTTCAGAGAAGCACAGCTTTTCACCTAATATGTCAGATACAGTCAGTATCCATTTCAGAATCATACGTATATTCAGTTTAGTTAATAGATACAAAATAGGGGAGCAGTTAACAGCTTCATTAAATTGTGGGCTTTTTTCTAAATAACACTGTAAGTATTAGTAAGCCACCGGGGGATGCTTCAGTGTCTTTTTTTCTGGAAGAGAATTTTCATGTTTAGTTTCTCCTCATTTATTTTCTCTGATCTTCCTTGCACTCTTCCTTGCTCTCAGTCTCTCTTTCACATTCTTCTGCCCTATTTCTGTCACACTTGTCGTGCAAAACTGCACTCTCACATGCCTGCTCGCTGCCTCTCACATTTTCTCAGGTGTGGTCTGTCTCTTTCATGTGCTCTCTTGTGTGTGCTATCACTCAATGTCTTATTCACTTCTCCTTGCACAGTCGCTTTCTTACTCTTGCTCCCTTGCTTTCCCTTGTTTTCATGATTTCTCCTACACTCACTCCCTTTCTCATTTATACTTTTGAATTCTCATTCTCTTTCTTGCTCCTGTGCACTGTGTCTCTCTGTCTCTTTTACTCTCTCACCCCCCTCAAACTTATTATATCTTTGTTTTTTTAGGGAAAATACAGGGTTTTCGTTAGCCAGAAAGTGGTCAGGTATTAGTGACTGTTATGGTCTGGTTTTTAAAGTTATTAGAAATGCCTCTGCCCAAATTAAGGTGCAAGTCTCTGACAGTGACACAAGATAAGTTGATCACCAGGCACAATACTACTTTATGAAGATTCTTAACTGAATTCACAGGTGAGATTTTTTTTTTTTCTTTGCGGTGTTCCCTCCCTCTTCCTTCCACCCCCTCCCTCCCTTCAATCAAGTCATTGCTTGGAGGCAAGAGAGTAAAGGGAGAAGGGAAAGAAGCTCATTTAGCAGCTGTGGTAGACATAAGCATCATAGTACCAATCAATCAACACACATGCTTTGCCACTGAGACTCCCCTGTGACCTTGAGGAGCATGACAAATGACTTAGAGGACAGAACAGACAGAAGGTTTGTGATAAACCAAAAAATTATGTTCTTTTGGGTGATTAAGAAAAATAAAAATGAAGAGTGAGGGTAGATACGTATTTGGTTTGAACAGGAGTCGATAAATTCTGTAACTACCTTTCACTGTACTGGCAGTGGTTAGAGGAGTTTACTGTCACGGTAATCAAGACTTCTTCAATAAACCTCACTGCAGTGTTTACAGTACTTCTTTTTGTGCAGTACTGCCCTGCTTTATGGCTCTGAGCTCTCAGCTGTGGCTGGAGGTAGTTGCAGTTATTGATAACTGATTCCAGAGGCAACATATCTCGTCAAATTCATTTTGAGGGAAAATAATCAACAGAGTGAATCACTTAACCTGGACAGACATCACTCACTCTGAAATCTGCAGCACATTAACTCAGTCATGAGAAGATTATTATTAATCATAAATTTTTGATGCATTATTAAGTGTAGCAACTTACAGTCTGGTTGTAGATACAATTTCAGCAGATTTTTAAAAAACTATTTTTACATACATTATATATTTTATTTTTTTAATATAAAAGTTGAAATAAGCAATCTTTTTGTATTTATTATGTTTCTATGAATCTAGTGCAGTATGGGAGAAGGGTGCATTTTCTTGCACACATCAATATATGTCTAGCCTTAGCAGAAAACAATGTTTGGTAGGAGAAAGATCTGTTGCCACATTATTCATTTTTTGTGTCTCCTTTAGAATGCAGATTGGTATTTTCTTTATTATATTTTCTTTACTGATTCCTCCCATTCCATCTTCCTCTAGTTCCTTTGACTCTTATCAACATGACTCTGTATTTGCCCAGTGTTAAGCACCTAGTAATTGTGATTGCTACTATGTATTTCAGCCAGCCAAACCACTGATACTCTTGGTACTATATTTAGATTCCTCTAATTTGCAGCTCAGTAAAAAAAAAAACAAACAAACAAACAAAAAAAAAAACCCCAAAAAACTGGTCACCTTTCTGAAGAAGTATAGACTGTTGAATACACAACAGAAGTTAGTAATGCTTTTTCTCCCTAACTGCCATTTATTGTATACAGTCCTTAAAACTGATTTTCTAATCTCATTGTCAGAGTTTAGAAAACTATTTCCCTTCGAATTCTTTTCCTTGTTCTGGGTGGAAGAGATCTATTAGAAACAAATTTGAAGACCACGTTCTTTTTCTGATGACAGACTGCACTTTGCAATGCAGGGAAAGGTATTTTTGGTTCATTAGACTCAGTAGAAGTGCTAGTAAACCAAAGGCTAAATGAAAGGAAGTGGCGTGTGTTTGTGGAAGCAGGCAGTTAAGTGTCATCAGCCTTGTAATGATTTCGAAGCGGGTCAGATTTATTGGTAAAATGCCCAGATCTTGCTTGTAGCAGCTGTAATCCAGTATATGTCTGATGTTTTAGTGTACCAGAATTATGAGATAAAAAAAAATTAAAAAAGCATTACCTTGTTATGAGTTGACATAATTTACAGAAATAAAGTCCACTTTAAAAAGGAGTAAGCGACAAGCCCTGTAAGGTCCTAGAAAATGACAGGAGAAAGTTGTCTGTTGCTGTTTCAAAAGACTTCTGTTAAGTTTACCAACAAGGTGATTTGCTATCAGAGGGCAGCAAATACGTATCAAGAAATGAATCAGAAAGTTGATTGTTCCTGGGGATTTTAATGAGGTTAGTAACCCAGTCCTGTAGAACAATTAAAATCTTCAGCATCTTGCTGAAGGTAATTCTATTTTGAAAGTGTTAAGTTTTTCTCACTGCCCAGATTTAGCTGCACTTTTCATTCAGGTATGGCCAAATTGGTACTGTGCAACTTTGCAGCCCACTCATCCCCTCATTTGCCCTAATGAGGGCCTTCAGAATGAGTCTGACAATAGAAAATGACAGAAAAGTGGGATTATAGGTTGGTCTGAGGAAAAAAAATGTAAAAAAGGTTTAGATTTTAAGCCATTAGGTATGAGTTGTATTTCTAGATGCTATGCTCTATTAATATGAGTAACTATGCTCAGTTGTAGAATACAAGACTGTAACTTTCTATCCGGTAGATGTTTCATATACAAGATAAGATATTTTGCCTGACATTACCAGAAAGCCAAGAAATAGTTTTCAAGAACTTCAGCTTTTCCAAGGAAGCACTTTTTTGGATTGTTTTTTTAAACACTGGATCATGGAATATCATGTTGACACGTTTTCCACTTGGAATTAATTTATTTTAGTTGGATCACGTTTGTGTCTACCAAAAGTAGTTAATCTTAAAAAAAACCAAAACCAAACCAACAAAAAACTTTTGAAAGTCTCTTCAAGGACAGGGAAACATGAGCATCTGGGTATTTTTATTAGTCTGGGAACACAAGACATGTAGCTTTGTGTCTGAGAGATAAGGAAAATAGAACAGAGACTTGAACCCGGGTCATTAAAGCCCTAAGATAAAACTTTAATCACTGTACCTATCCATCCTTTGGAAGAAGATTATTAATGCAAGTATTTTCATCTTCTGCTTTTAAAAGTCTTTTTTCTTATAAAGTAGCAATACACCTCAGTGGAGAGTTCTGCAGCTCCTGCCTGGATTTAATACAAATTAAACAGTAGGTTATATGTGTTATCAATGCCAAAAGCTTTGAGGCTGAATTCAGTTTTGGTTTATCCTGAAAAATAAAGGTTAGTACATTTGATAATAGAATGCATATCCCTTTATAAATATTCTCTTTATGTGGCAGAATATGGATACTTTCGGCTCATTCAGTTTATTGCTGGAGGTATAAAATGCTAGATGCCAAATTTTGAGACACCTATATAATCAGTTTAAAGAAAACTCACGGTTTTGTAGGGTGAATGCAAGGTGAATTTGGCTATAAAACTAACAGTAACTCTGGGAAGTGTTAAGTATGCTTTTAATGTAAAAATAAACACAGTTTTATTTGAGGGGGAGGGATAAAAGAAAAGTTTTGAAAGGAGAGTTCAGTAGAGTTTAACAGACTAACCCTGTTCTTAGTGCCATTAAACAAAACTATGCATATCAGTTTGCATAGATAAACTTTGCTGTAACAAGATTTAGTTCATAAGAACATTATGAAACATTGTGATATGATGTTTGGTAGGATGTGGTGTTTCAGGTATAGTCTAATGTCTGCCAGTTATGCTTGTTCATAGATGGATAACTGTGGAGAACTTGCCATATATAGCAAACATAAACCCAAAGCTAACAAAAACATCCTTGTTTTGTCATATCAGAAATCTAATCTTGTGAGTTTGTTGGGGTTTTTGCGCCCCAGTGGAGAGCTCCAAGGACAATGAATCCTGGTTGATTCTTTATAAACTTTAAATGATTATTAAGCTAGAATCACCGTGGCTTGGTAAGGGTAAATGTGTAAGTAAAGAGAATTGAGGAAGAAGAAGCCAATATATTACCCATTCAAGGGTGGCATTGATTCTAAATAGAACTTCTTAAAATAGGTACTCAGAAGTTATGCGACCATAGCTGGGTTTAAGGGAAAGTTGTACCGGAGTCATTGCCAGTAAATTCAAATTTAAGTTATTGGTCATCCTTTTAGTAACAGATATTAAACCATTACTTTTTAACAAAACAAAACAAAAGAAGAACCCCATAAAGGTTTGTGATCTGTATGTTCCTGAGTCTAGTCTTTAAGGAATAAAAGAAAAAGAAAGCCTCTCAAACTGTAATGAAATGAATTTTATTTTGGAGGCACTGGGCCCATGCCATTTCATTTCATTACCAGGATACGCTGAGCGGGCTGGAATCAGCAAGAACTACAAGCAATGCAAGCTGATGATAAGCATTTCATCAGGGCCCTAAGCATATTAAATTTTTAGCAATAAATTTTATCAATACCATCTTCATGGCTGGATAACATTTCCCCCCCTTCTTTCTTTACCCCACTCTCCCATCGCCCCATTCGCTTTTGCTCTGCAAATACAGCTTGTACTTGGCTGTTCTGAAAACAAATTTTTAAGAAATCAATAACTAAAAAACATTTACAATTTAGCTAGTCCAGTAATTATCCTTCAGGCTATTGCCTCTACTTACTGAAAATGGGAAAATAAAGTTACAGTGTGAGAAAGGGTAACAATAGACAAACCTCATTAGGTTTTGTGACAGCCCTTAGATTTTCTCCTAAAACTAAAATATATCCCAGGTGAAAATATATTCAGTTGAAGACCTCTTCCCGGACATTTTGTCTTTGTACTATACTGATATAGAAAAAGGAGGTATAATTCTAAAAGAAAAGATTTGATATTTCTAATAATATAGTCAATAAAATGTCACCAATTTCCAGTGGCTACAACGGTGAAATGGCCAAAACCCAGAAGTTCCTGAGGATCAGGACCGGGAGAAAACGTAATCTACTGAACTACCCAGATGATATCCCAGTAATCAATGACAGACCAAATGGGAGCATATAACTGTGAAACAGAGGGAGCAGGTGATGATTTTGGTTTAGTCTAGAAAAGGTCTGTTCTTTTTGAGCACTGCTCTGGGTAACTGTGTGCCCAGTTTTAATGATAGAAAGGTGCATATTTAAGGACTCTCAAAATGTAACAAACCTGGGGATGGTTAGAGGCTAATTAGTTTCAGAAACAACTCTAGAGTAGCTATGGGTAATCCTAATTGTACTTACAATGAATTCTGTTCTTACATAGTACTACAGTATGGCTCATCACTGAAAACGTGGTTTTAAGAAAATACATTCTTTAAGTTTTGCCTGGTATTTACTACTGACTGAGTGGTCTGCTGGGGAAAACCACACTCAGAGATATGGTGACTGGTAAAGCCAGTGTGTCTGATATGAGGATATAACTCAGGAAAACTTGAAAACTCAGTACAGTGCTCTTTCATTAACCTGTATAAGCTCATTTTGAAGCTTGTAGTGCAAGAATCTAGGGGAAAAGAAACAGTTAATTGTGATATGACAAGCAGTCACTGGTCATATAGCCTTACACAGAGTAAGTAGGGAGAATGCTTCGAGATCCTAAAGAAGTTTTTAACAACTGCATAGCTGTGTAAAGCTTCTCCTTTTCCTCTTTCTCATGCTTTATACAGAAATCTATCCTGTTCCTCTATGTGGTATTTCTGGTTCCTAGTCTTACTGTTATAAAGAAAACCTGTTTGCGTGTGAGGGAGTAAGGGCTGGTAGCAGTGGAAATTGGAAAATTAGTAGGCATACCTCCATCTTGTTTAAAAAAACACTCTGGGGTTTGAGAAGAACTAATTGTTACATTAGGCTTGAAAACATAGGTAGGACAGGCCTTATCTGATAGGTACCAGTACCCTATTAATGCAATTATTGCTTATACTCAAAAGTAAAAAAAAATTAAAAATTGCTAAAGGAAAAACTACTGGAAAAAAATCGGTGTCAGTACTGTCAATACTTACATAGAATATTAACATTTTTATGTGTGAAAAGTTTTTATTATTAATTTTTCTTTACTTTTTTGTTGTATAGTATAGATGTTGATTAGCTTTTATTGGTACAGCTCATCCTGTGCATATTTCGAAGCCTGATGTAGGTGACATTTCTATTTCTGATGTAGGTGACTTCAGGAAAGCAGCTGCCATTGCAATTCTTGGAAGTTCATAAATTATTCTTGAAAGAAAGTAGGGAGCCTAAGTAACTTCTCATATGGTTTTCATCACTGTGGTGTCTGAGCATTTCATACAAGTAAAGATAACAATAAAGGTTTTTCTCCTTCCTCCTTTCCTGCTGGGTAAAATACAGCAATGGCCCTATGGGACATCTGGCACAACATATAATAAATGATTAGAGAAGTGTGTATGCACTGAGTTTGTCAGACACTGGCTTGGTCCCCGTGTGGCTGCCTCACATTTGTCCCTATGCAGAAAGTTTAGCACATAAAAGGCTACTGTAAATAGGGAAGAAATCATCTGTTCTCTATGTTATGCCCATGGTACATTCAACAAGAAGTATTTAGCTTAAACTGCAGCATTGAAAACTCAGATTAAAAGTTTTTCCTGTGATAGATGCAAAGCACCATCATCTGAAAGTATATTACCTGGAGAGACGAAAGACTTGTCATCACTGGAGGTTTATTAAGGGCAGAGTTGATAAATATCAGTTAATAAAACTATTGGCAGAGTTTTTGTCATGTCCTGGTTTACGAAACAAGGGGATGGCATTCTGCAATTTATTCTAACCTGTTAATTTCAGAACTCAAAGGAAACACTAACAGTGCTTAGTTCGTTACATAGGCACCTAGAATTTCAGTTATAGGTGTGTGAGTACCTCTACAAGTGGCAGTCTCCCAGACTTTGGACTCCCTCCCAACCACGTTTTTTTTTACCTTCCTGCTCATCTTCCTTCCTTGCAATCCACAAATTCAAGAGCAGCAAAAATCAGGGTGCTCAGAGATAGTACCCCTCAGTGTCCTAGCTCACTAACGTGTTTGAGCTTCATGGCCAAACCACCTCAAAAGAAGAGGAGGCAAAATTTAAGACTAGTTCTTTCATAAAAATATTTTGGATTTTCCTTTTACCTATGGCATATTAATAAATACTAGAACTGTGTCTTTTTTCTACTCTTCCAAGGATAAACAAAGAAAAGCTCATTCCAGTAGAACCAAATACAAGAAAACTTTATGAAAAAGTAGATGGAAGTTTCAGTCAAATAGAAGATGACTAAATTTAGAGTGGCAAGGTGAAGATGAACAATTATGTAAATATATCAAAGAATTTATTTGTTAACCTTGTTTCAGAGCCAGGTAAGATCTTTATTCCATATGTCCTTTGATTTTACTGAAATTCTTTTCAGTTAAGATATGGATGAAGACTCATGTGCTGACCAACTTGTATAGAACACTTGACATATTTGAAGCTACTCCTAGAAACAGGAAAAGAAACAATTAAAAAGTAGTATTTAATTTATTTTAATCCATATTTGATATATTTTAATTATAAAATGCTTAAGAACTGAAAGCAATTATTTGGTTCAAGAATATTTAAGAAAATAATCTACACAAGAAAATAGTTTCACATGCTAAATCATGAAAACCCTAAGTTTTCCTTATGCTAGCATCATCTTTATTATTTATTCAACCTCTTCCTAAACCCTCCTGTCCTCATTTCTTTCTTTTTTGTTTTCTTAATATACAGGATTAGCATTCATTTCTCCTTTCTGTTATTTCTGTAATTTTCACAAGGGCAAATTAAATCTGTTGCATGACAGCATTATGTGACAGTTCAGTAGTTCCACAATTCCTACAAATATTCTAAGTCTATTGCTGTCATAAGTGATGCTCCTCTGTGTGACTTTCAGAGAGCAAAAGCTTTTTATAGGCAGCTGTGCTAGTTGTCCCATTCTCAGTT
This sequence comes from Falcunculus frontatus, assembly GCA_013398115.1. NCBI lineage: Eukaryota > Metazoa > Chordata > Aves > Passeriformes > Falcunculus > Falcunculus frontatus. The sequence continues at coordinate 179,736 of VZRV01000337.1, forward strand.
CTTCAAGTGAATACAGTGCCAGAATTCTGTTCTGGTATGACAAAACTCCCTGAGAAATCATCTCATCTCCATCATGGGTTGTACACCTCCTGATGCTGTGCAATACAAAGCATCTTTTCAATTTCCACGTGCCTCTGCTGTGCCTTTAGTCTCAGAACTTGTTTGTTTTTATTTGCACTTGGTTATTCAAACCAAGGCATCTAAATATATTGACAATGGCGTATAATCTCATGATTGTATTATGTTCCCTTCTGTTTTCTTACCAACATCTTTTGTTCTGTATTACTGACAATGCCATTTTAATAAGTATGCATTTTAAATAAACAGCTAGAATTACATTTTTTAAAGACAATTTCAGTTGCCCTTGTTTGTATTGCTTTGTAGTGATGCAATTTCCCATATGTCATTTTAAAATATTTAAAACTACCTAGAAAATATAATTGTTCATTTGTCGTTATTCTCATTGTTACTCTCATCAGTATCATTTGAGGAGTCGTAAGCAGGTAATACTTTGTGAAACTGTTCAGCACTAGACAAATGAAGCTATTTTGCCACTCTCCAAATGCTGTTCTTGTTCACTTCCAATGAAAGCACTGTAAGTGGTGGAAAAGAAATATGAAGTTATGGAAAAAAAATGAAATGGACGGTGGCAAATCAAGTCATAATCTTGCAGGCTGTCATCCATTCATACTTTTTCTGAAAATTTGGAAAATATTGGCTGCCCTCTCTCTGCAAAATTAATTTCTAGCTTAACTGCTTTTACTTCCTAAGTCCTAAATCACTTGTCAGTCTTCGTTAATTTATTTATAATTCTGCTCCCCTTCTTCATCTCCTTGCCTTCAATATTCCCCTAGGAAAAAAAAAAGAAAAAACAACCAAACTATGGTATATGGCTGCAAGCCTCTTGAAAGTATGACTAAGAGGTATTTTCAGTTACCATCTACCCTTATGGGTCCAAGTTCTGGAGTTTCTAATATAGCACTGCAGAATAGAGACAGTGTTGTTAGATGTTGAGAAATGCTATAGAGACACAACAAGCATTTTTCTTAGATGTGGAACATGACTTAAAGTACAGTTATCATTTGTCATACAGCAGCGACTGAAGATCAGTCACCTATTCTTATCATTTTTGAATAATCACCTTTTTAGAAAGTGCAATGATAATAAAAATATGTAAATATAATTCTAATAGTTACATAATAATACAAATACGTGAGTCTTGACCATTACCTGCTGCAATCTCCTGAGTTTTTCATCATCCCTACGGATGCAATCTCAATTGTATTGAGCAAAAGGAGATAGTGATTTGCAGCTACCGTGCTCCTAATGTCTGCAACCTTCCTTATTTGCCGTGAGATGCACGTTTCACCTGTCATCAACTCCTAAATTTCAGACACGTTTTACAGGGCTAGTATTCCCAGTCTGAATGGGGTTATTTCTTAGAACTTTGCATTTCTTCTTTTTGAATCTCTTAAGTTTTCTGTTGGTCCAGTCCTCAATTTTATCCAGTTTCTTCTGGGTTGAGTCTCTTCAGTCTGTGAGGTCAAGCACTTACCCAGTATTGTTGCTGTCTTCAAACTTGTTGAGGGTGTAGTCTGTGTCGTCATCCAGCGTGTAAATTAGGTTACTAAACAATTTTAAAATATTTAAAGCTACCTTTTTTTATAGCTATATTTAAAGCTACCACAAATCAACCACTGGGATAATCTGCTTGTTACCAGCTCTTAGCCAGGTGCCCAGCTTCTGTTTCATGTCAATACAGCCAACCTTCACCCTGCCTAACAATTCTTTTTTTCTAGCCCTTCTCCTCACCTTTCATATGAAGAAAGTGTTTGATGTAATGTCTACAGTCTTGCTAAGGCCAAAGTAGATTACATCCACTGTCCTTTGTAGCCAGACATTTCATCAGAGGTACCAGGTTGGTCCTATCAATCATGACTTAGTACTGGTAAATCCATGTTGCATATTCCTGATTACTTCTTTATTGTGTTCTCTGTCATGTTGCAGATTTCTGATCTGAGGGTCATAGCATTATTCTTTGTGTCTCTTTTCCTTGTTTTTTTTAAGAACAAATGTAATGATAGCATTTTTACATCCATCAGGGATCTCATCCAGTTGCCATGCAAGTTACAGACAGTGGACTAAAGTCATACCAGCCAGCCTTACAGCACTCTCAGGAGAATCCTGTCAGGCTGTATGGATTTGGGTACCTCCAACTTGTGAATATTGTCCATAAGCTTTTGTAAGTTCTTCTTTTGGTGTGAATAATAAATAAGTTATTGTCTGTTAATTATGTTGGATATTCTCCTTTGTTTTAATTTCATACAACTGATTTTAATTTTTTTTTTTCTTTTTTTTCTTTTTTTATGTTGAGGTCAAAAGTCAGATCAAAGTCAAGGTGCTGATTTTGGAGTAGACATCCCTCACTCTGGCTTAGTGTTCTCACTGTTATCAAAATGAATTGATTGATTTGCAAGGTAAGGCAGTAAGATTACACTTGCCTGGCATAGGCGCAATAAGCAGATTTCTGAGATGTCTGAAGAAAGAGAACATAATACGAAAAGAAAAAACCTGAAAAAATAGTTTAATGTCACTGGGACAGGAAGAGAATTCCTGTACTGGGGGCATGGGAAAGGTTAAAACACAAAACTAGTAGAAGAAATGTGGTGCATAATACTATAAGTAAAGAATCACCTTGGAAATCTCACAGTTTCATCCTTTCTTGACCACCACTCCCACCCCCTACAGGAACCCTTGACAGTCATGGAAAAACTTTCCTTCTGGCCAACACTTGGACATTTTCAGTGTATTTCAGCATTGCTGGCACCTTTCCTAAAAGTGAAAACAGTAGCATTTTTATAACAAGACAAAAAAAAAAGGAAAAAATTGTCCTATTCACCCATTTCTCTGTGTGAAGGCTTCACATTTGTTGTTTTAATGCAATTAATCAAAGACCAAATTCATTTGTATTCTCTGAACAGTTCAGGAATACTTCATATTTTCTCAGTGTAGCAGTGTGAAATGGTGCAGGATGCCAATGGTAATAGTTCTGGGAAAGATATAATTCATGCTAGGACAATTATTATGGGTTTTGTTTTAGATGATGGATTGCACGTTCTCAGTCATTTGCAAGCTAAAGGCTTTACATGTGCTGTCTACATTATCAAATTTCTCACTCAGTTTGAAAGCCACAGCATTTTAATTGAAAGGAATGCTAGCCCCTCCAGCCCTATCAATGTGTCAAGGTTGTTAGACTCTGAGAAATAACCTTCCCATTTCAGAGAAATGGACAAATACCATACAAATGTTTTTTACCTCAGCAACCAATGGGGCTGAAAGGTGAATTGGCACACATTCAAGTGCAAAATATCAAACAGTGAACCCTATGCTACAAGAAACTCTTTTAAAATTCACTGACTTGGAAGAGATTGAATATCTTAGGGCTTAGCAATGTCTATCAATGGTGTTAGTCTCCCCAGAGCTGCCATAGAAAAGACTTTCTCCTTTGAGGCTAGCTTCAGTGTACAACAGAGATTACTGGATCTGTTTCAGTAAGAGAAGGGATCAGAGCAAGGGAATTGGGCATTTGTACAGCAGAAGCTCTCAGATCAGATTGGTGCAGCTCATCAAATGGTGGCATTTAGTTTAGCTCAGATCTCACACAGTTAAAAAAACCTGAGTAAGAAGTGAATGCTTTAGGGCCTTGCTGTTGTGAAATGTCTTAAGATAAGCAGTATGTTGGATTTTAAAACAAAATAGGTACTCTATTTATATACTGCCTTTATCAGCGATTGAAAAGACTGCCTTTTCCAGTGGTTGGAAAGTTACTTATAGAAGGGTGACATACACGTAGTTTACACAATGTGTAGGCATAACTGCTGATGTATGGATTTTGTAGGTAATGAATTTAACTTCACAGGCTGCTGATAATGTTTTGGCTCCCCTCTTCTAATCCCTGTTCTGAAGACCTGCCTTTGATAAGTTTTGCACAGATGCTTTTGGAAAAGTCAGATTCTTATTTTAGTTGACAGGGAAGAAGGCCTGTGCAGATCTCTGAAATGTGAAAGCATTCTTTAAGTGATTTATTTTCCAAATGCATTTATTACTGAGTTCACATTAACATTTCTAGGGTATATTCAAAGTTTGTCATTACGGTATTTATGAAGATATCATTTTAATAACTATATTTAGATAATAAGGTTGACATGAATTAGGGAGAATGACTATCATTCAGATTGAAGTACATCTGAAAAAGAATTAGTTTTTGGACCTTCGCCTAAATAAACTCTAGTATTGTAAAATCCAAATTTTAATTTAAAAAAAAAGTTAAGAACTTTTGACTGCTGTGCAATCTGAAGTTTTATAAGATTTATAGAAACTTACTTACTCTGAAAGTTCAGTTCTGAGATTTTGTGGCTGCAAATTGATCTTTCTGGAAAGAAAGACCACATTATATCTCCAAGTCCAGATACTTATTTGAAGAAGTGGTTGCTTTATACTATTCAATAAATATTCAAGGCACACAGTTTAAATCTTCACTGTTTCAGTTAAGTAAATTTTCTAGATGTACATTTCCAATAATTGTCTGGAGTGGACTACTGATATTAAAAATCATTACCTTTTACTCCTGAAGGCTCTTTTCTATGTTTTTGGTCTTGTTTTTTGTTTTTGTGTTTTTAATCACAATTAGCATTGGTTAAATTAAATTTATTTATTCACAAAGACATATTTTCACTGTATTTTTTGTGATTTCTTTCATATTAATGTGAAATTAGAAGTCATCTGCTAGATCTGAACAGCAAGCAGTTGTAGTTTACTGTGAGCACTTCATTTTGGCTTTCTTTCCTTCTTTAAATGCAATATAGGTACCTTTTTATAGGCTCTTTTGTGGTAGATGTCTGATGAACCTTTTTTTTAATGGCTCCCATGGGAACAGTGAAGTGACTATTTTGGCAGATGCTTCTGACCAAATCCTCTGGTTCTGTGGCTACCTGGTCTTTTAAAGAACTTGTTTTCCTAAGTTTTAAAAAGTTAAGGTCCTACTCAGTGTGCCCCTGGTGGAATGATAGCTTAGCTTCCAATACTATAAATCATCAGATCATTGTTCCAGATAGTGAAAAAGTACTGGTGTTAGCTGACTGTATAATAAAGCTAGGTCTAATGGGAATTCATGTTCATCTCATGTTTTTCCAGTTCAGGAGAAGAATATGGAATGAGATACAGCTCCTGTCATATAAAATTCTACCTTTCTCTTTGATCTATCAGCACCAGTTTTGACCACACTACTGCCAAAAAGGCAAGTCATGCTCTTTTCCCTGCCTCCAGCTGTCTGTTCTTGCCACCTCTCTTGTGTCAGTGCTAGTGATTGTTCAGCTCTTCTGGGAAAAATAATAATTTGGGGAGGCAGGTCTAGTTTTTAGTCAGTTCAAGGAACTGACATAACTGGTGAGCTATGTGATTTAAGTACTGATATAGGACGTGTCCAGAAAAAAGAGAAGAAAGTGAGGGCAGTCTTTCTGGTGGCAGTAAAGTGTGTGATTGTATAAACCTCAGTAAAAGTTTACGGAATTTAAAAGTTACAGCAAAAAGGTTTGATTGGGATTTGTGAACATTTACTAAACTCTGGAGTTTAGCAAACGGCAACTGCTTAATTCTGTTGGTATATGCCCTTGTATCCTGCTCTGTTACTTGCATTTTCAGTTTTATTGATATCTCAAGACTTCTATCAGAACAAGCGAGTTAGATAGTAAGATCTGTTTTTCTTTGTATGTACATATTTGTATACTGATGCAGTTCTTGATTCATTTGTATGTAGGATTTTGCAAGGGAAAGCTAAGACTTTGCTTTAGCTCTCAATGTGCTGAAGCTCAATTTTTTTTTCTGGTGAAGTCAAGAAAAGGAAGAATGTAAATTCTTTCTACTACTCTTGATGCCTTCGGGTGGTACAGTTTGTTTTCAGAGAAGCCTGGTTGTCATGGGAGACACAGTGGGAAATGTAGTGTTTTCAGCTAAAGACTTTCTGTAGCATCTTCTGTTGAACTCTGTAATAGTGAGAATGTCACTCTATGGACAGAATACTAAATAAATATGTTCAACTGGACTTCTTAAAACTCATGTTTTGTTATGTTTGGTTTTTTTGGTTTTTTTTGTGTTACTAGATACTTAAACAGTAATAATACTGAAGAGTCCAAAATATGCGTCGTTTGAGTCACTAGTTACTAGTCTTTATTAGAGACAGAATTAGAAAACAGCAAATTAAAAACACACGCTAAAGCCTCACAGTTGCCTCTTTAGGACAGTTCAGCTTTAGCTAATTTATATGATCACTTTTATCTGTTGTTTGAGGCATTACCCTGCAAAAATATGAAATACTGAGAACAGTTGTGCATTTCTAAATAGCTGTCAGGCTGATTTTCAAATCATCAGAAGCTGGGAGAAAGCTTGAGGGATGCGTGCTTATCTCTTGCTTTTTCTAGGACCAGCATGAATTGTTTGTTGTAAATCTTGGTTCAGAGTCTGTTTTCTGAAATAAAGGACTGCATATGTTTGGGGTTTTTTTCTCTCTAGAAGAATGACCAATCCTTATATATATGGACACAGAAAATTACACAGTGTTGCTGTGCTGACTTGAAAACTACACTGGAAAATTTTGAAAGTGAGAGGGTCTTCCTCTTTAGTACCCCATCTTCACAGAGGAATTTTGTAGTGGTTTAGTTCGCATTTCTTACCTTCTGTGAGATAAGAGGTTTGAAGAAAGGCAAAGCAGGCTCGAACTTAAAGAATATGAAAGAAAGTTTATTACTAACAGAGTTAAGAGTAAAATAAAATAAGAGATTAAGACAAAAACCCCTTTTTTCTCCAAACACCCCCCCCTCCTACTTCCTCCAGCACAAATAATGACAAAACATGGAATTTTGGTCAGCATTCAAAATTCTTAAAAGTCTCTCTCTCTTAATTTGAGGAAATAGAGGTCTCTTTTACGTTGCGTGGTTTTTCCCAAACTGCACCAGCTCACAGCCTTTATCGCTCTCGCAGGCTGCACACTGAATTCTCATCCCCCCCTTATGTTAAATGGATTAAAGAGGGAGAAAACAGTTTGAT
>VZRV01000337.1:187121-300934 GCA_013398115.1 Falcunculus frontatus
GGCCCAGGGCCGCTCCGAAGAGCCCCGGCCAAATTCCCCCCCAAAACTCCCCGCCAGGAGGTTTGAGCAGAAGAAAAAGGGACACTTCCTGTGTCTCCACTGGCTTAAATATGGAAATTTCGAGAAGCGTGACTGGTCAAGAGATCTGTCCATCAGACTCAGGGTCAACCCACGACAAATTTAAAGTCTCAAGGAACTAAATGTTGAATTTTAGTTCAAATTTTCAAGACATTTGTTTGCAGCTATTGAGGTTTTTTCTCCTATCCTCAATCAAATGTAGGTCAGGAATTTAATTTTTTTCCTCCTCCTAATCCAGATAGAAATAAATAAGTAGTATATGTATATAAAAGAGAGGGAACATGCAATGAACTGCTGTGATGATCCATTCAAATAAAAGTTGTGCAGAGAAAAAAAAATTGTTACACTTGGTGATTAGAATGATTTTGTAAAGTAAAAACAATTAGTTGATAGATCCATATAAATAATTTGAAGAACTTTGTGGAATACTCCTGCAGTAAGTGTTTTTTAGTAAAACATACCAGACAAAATTTTTGCCATACAAAAGTTAATTTAGGTATTTCCCTTTCCTGAATTTAACTTCTTACATGGTTTTCACAGTTTCTTTTAGGCTTCATAAAATTATTTTCTTTTGGCACTAAACTGCCCATTTGTACTTTGGGTGCTTTAAAAATTATTTTCCTAAATTCGCAATTTAAAAGATTCTGTGTAATTAAATATTGAAATTGTTTCATAGCACTAACTGCTGCCTACCTTTGCAAAATTGGACAGAAGAAATTATTGTGGTGAAATGCATTCTAAAATCATTGATGTGATAATATTTTCTTAGGATAATACTGAGTTTTATGAAAACCATTTAAAAGTTGGATTTCAGAGTTAGAAACATCAAATATGTTGCTATGTTATCAGCTGGTTATGAGAGGATTCTGTATCACATTGGGGAGTTCGCTTTGCAACAGCCCACTGAATGTCAATGCAACATAAAACTCACAACTGGTGGTCTTTAAATTAATATAATAGACTAATCAAGTGAATTATTTTTGTCAACAGCCTAGGAGTAATGAAGAGGCTCATCTTGGCTGCTTGAACTGAAACTGAGTTACTGAACTGTATCTTCCTGGTCAGTCCTGGTTCTGTAGGAGTGTTCTAGGCCCAGCTAGGGAAAGGAAGGTTTATACGTTGTTTTTCTGTATTTTCATGCCAGCTGTCATAGAAATGAATGATGTAATAGATGTCTAATCTTCACATCCTAAGTAATCCTTAGATGGTGGGGATCTTGAAAGTCTCTTTCCTCCTCTCTAAGTAGTATCTCACAATAGGAGGGATGACTTCATGATGACCCTTAATTAAAGAATAAAAATTGTTGCTTATTTTTAGCATAATATTGCTAATTGTTAAACATCAGGCACTTCAAATGTAAGAGTGTTAAGAGAAATCAAAACAGGAGAAGCAGCTGTAAAATTTCAGCTCAGCACTAGAAGTGAAACAGGTGACTGATTCATCCATGTAATGGTAAGTTCTCTTTATCTGAGGGTCAAAAGAAGGATTTTGTTTAGGCTGACTTAGGCATCTTTTCCATTTTCTTGGTTTCTCAAGCAAGACAAAATTTAAGTCAGAAGAAGTGGGTTTTGTTCCTCAAGATTGTGGTTTCAGTAAAATATTTGTGAAGGTATTGATAAGTGGAAACATTATAGAAGATATTTAGTACAGTCATGTAACACGACTTTCCTTCAGATAAACTGTGAGTGTACCTGTATCAATAGCCATAGTTATGATTGTGTATGCTTTCACAGAAAATCCCAGAAACCATAACTACCCAACATTCCCCTCAAAAAACCAACCAAACAACCAGACCAACTAAAATCAAATCCACACTTCCATTATATCTTTGCTTGCAGTAACCAAACTGTAAAAATTTAGACAGAAATATTCCATGAAAGATATTGACTATAGACAGAAACTTTTGAGGTACACTGAGTTAAAATACTTCCATTAATGAGTTAAAATAATGTTTAAAAAAAAAAAAGAAAAGAAAAGAAAAAAAGGAAAAAGATCTTAGAGAAAAATCTGTATAATTTCACCTGTCAAAACTGACTTTTCTCTAAGCTCATATGTATCTTATCATAGTGTTAAGGATACCTGTTGGCATTCTGAATATCTTATTAAGCAAATAGTTCTGTAGAAAATGGAAAGAGAATCAAATCAGCCAACCATCTGACAGCATGGAAAATATCTTTGAACAACGATGATAAGATCCTTGCTGAACTTTTTGACAGCAAAGTGATAGATGCCTACCTTGGTCTACACCTGTAGCAAAAGCAGTGTCACTTTCAGAGGGTAGATCAACATATGAGAGGTTGGAATGCTGAGTTACAGACTGTGTTTTTACCTTTGCCAGTTATGTGGCATTTGACTGTGGGGAGTTTGGTGCCCTTAAGTTATGGTGGGATATTCAGGAAAAATACAGAAATTTCATTTTGAGTTTAGGTTTGGTAGTGGCTTTTTTTTTTTTTATGATGTATGAAAATTTTTTTTAAAATTTTTCCAGGATGGTGTCTAGTTTAGGACACCATCCAAATTCTGGTGGACTTCAGAGACTCTGGATCAGACCTAAGATGTCAGCTCTACATATCTGTTAATCTACTCTGTTTTCTTTCCAACAGTCCCTGTTGAAATAATGTCAAAATGAGGGTTTATGCCCTTCAAAGGTTTCATTCACTGCACTGCTAGACATCTTTTAAAGATGAAATTCATTTGGTGTGCTACCTACAACCCTAACCCAGCCAGTAGTAAATACAGACTATTGAACATATGCTTTTCTGGCTAGCAGTCAGACTTCTTTAGCAGAGATTCTTTTATGCATACCCTCCCTTTTGAGCTAATGGAATAGTGACAACATGTTTTCTAAAGAAAACCTGTGTATGAGAAAATTGCTTAGACATGCATAATCTTTTTTCAAGAAGCTGTCAAGGATTTGTATTGATGCTTGATGGTATGTTATTAACATGCTTACAAAAATAATTTAAAGGCAGTAGAGCAGAGCTGTTTATAATATTTGTGGTAATATTACCATTACTAATTACATTATATTGTAATACTCACTGATATAAATCAACTGCTGGCATTGAAAGGATTAGTGTGGGATGGTATAACAAGCCAAGATTTTAGACCTTTGAGTTCAGTTTGGCATTATCTTCTTGAAAAATGTTTTTTCATTTTCTTGTTTAATGTGAGTGAAACATTTTTGCTTTGCAAATTGCTGCAAAGAGCATTATTTTATTGACTTCTGTTTTCACTTTAGGTCTGGCTTTTGTAGAATTAGAAAAAAAGTAAAGAGTTTGAAGATTATATGTTTTATTTAAAATGGTGAGTCATGTTTATGAAGAAGCACAAAAGGGAAGGTGTTATTTCTTTTTTTCTCAATATGGTGGTAATGGATGACGGTAGGATCAATACAGATAAGACATCTTAGGGTATGAATCAGCCCTTAACTCATTAGTCAAGCAAATCTGTTAATTGTATTATTATATATGTAATGGGTTAAACCTCAACACAACCCCTTCCTCTCCCTCCAGTATTAATATCAATGTAAGAACTGGGATAAAATCTGTGGCATTCAGATAAAAGAGAAAATTAAGGTTAGACTTATTAGAAGCAAGTTATATGAATAATTGAATAAGAATGTCTGTAACGATGTAGGTTCTTTATGTAAATCTTGACAAACTGGTTTTTTTTCAGTTTGTGAGAGGGAAAGCTACTAACACTGGGCTCAGTCAGTCATGTCCTAGGCGTTGTAATCAGGGTAGCTTCTGAAGTTTCTTTCAAGCATTGCTTTGTTTCTTTGATATCTTGGTGGTCTTCATTAGGATTACTTTATCACTATTCTTTATAGTGAGAAAAACAAACTGGTCACGTTTATCTCCTAATTTTCTTCTGACTGTTTTCAGAAGTTTGCACTTACTTGTTTTGAATGGCAGCAGTAATCACCTGTATCCCTCCTCCTCAATGAGAAGGCTGCTGCTCCCTTCTTCATAATAGAGAATTGATGAGAAAGTCTCAATGTGTGTGTTTATTCCCAGCATGGATTTGACTGATAGACTTCATAAGGTTGGAGTCAAAGCATTAAATTGTGGACAGCAATGAGTATATTGAACTATAGTGCCAATTTCAAAGTTGAATCACATCCACTTTTGGGATTTTAATAAAATGTAGCTTTTTTTGACTAAGAGTCTTTCCACCGTACTAGAGTCCTCTTCTGAGATGTAAAGGATCATAATACGCTGCCTTTGAGAGAAAGTGAGGAAGGGGGATTTCTGCTTTTAAAGAAAGATTCTATTCTACTTCTTTTTTTGTTGTTTTTGTTTTGGTTGGTTGTTTGGTTTTCCTGTTTTTGTTTTTAGCATACTGCCACTTAGCATTTATAAATCTCTGGAGAGTACAAGAAGCGTGCTCTTTTTTTCTTTTTTTTTTTCCATTATATACAGTTTGCTAACTTAATGCTGCAGCTCCTGAATCAGTCTGTCCCCTGCATGTTGCAGGAGGTGTGTTCATACAACTGACTTTTCTGCAGTTTCACCTGAAGAAAGTTTCACAGTTGCGAGAGGTGATACCTAGGCCCTTATCATCCACTTTTTCCAAAATGTTTCCACAGAACAGGTGCAGTGCAACGAACAGCAGTGCAAAGAGCCAATCACTGTTGGTCAGGTAGTGGTTTGGATCTTTGATCTTTTTGACCTTAGAGTTACCAGTAAGCAGTTTACTTGTATTTTTTTATTGATAAGTCACATCTACTTTGAGCTAAATTTAAATCACCAATTTATTTCACATAAGGGTAATCCACATAAGCCCAAATGGTGGTTATCTGTTTCTCAGGAACTACACATTATTCTTTGTCTTACACACCCTATCTTTCCTTTGCCCTTGAGATGAGGGTAGAAGATTTCACAGGTGAGAATTTAGTCGACACTGAAGAAGCAAACAGCCACAATAATTTGATATTTGCAGGATGATAATATAATCGTTTATGTCTGAAACCAGTTATAAACTGTCATCATTAACAGTCAGTCCAGATCCATTTCAGCAATAAAGATTTGCACTGTACTAGAAATACCAAGAGGTATTTAGTTAATAATTGGATTATGTTGTCCTTATGCGTGGATTGCATCTAGATGTCTGTGTTCAAAATAAGAGAAGACTTCTGCTGGAATTATATATTCGGTACTTTACATGTGATGAAGTTTTACATCTGTCAAATGGTCTCACATCAGGAGATTGGCATTAATTAGACATTACATAGACAATAAGTAGAAGAGAGCAATGAATTGACTGTAAAATATGAAAGGTGAACTTTCTCTTACGTTTGCACTGTCTTTGCAGTTTTAATTCTTCCTTACACCTCACTTTAACCATTACTAGTCAAGTATCAGAGACTTATTTAACAAAGGAACCTGGGATTGATGCAGGGGATATAGTTCTGTAAGGCAATGGTGATTAAGAGATGTAATTCTTATCGGTAAAATTTTTGATAGGATAAAGAATTGCAAATACAGAAATATGTAGAGTAATGCACATACTTTGAGAATCAAAACTGAATTATGAAGCCTCTTTTTGCTTTCTTCTGGTGAGGTAGAATTTCTCTGTCATCTCCAAGACGTGTCTAGCTAGATTTCTGTGTCCTTTATTCATTGCTAACATCAGTATAGGTAGTTTCCAGATTCGGTTTAAAAAAAAAAAACAAAAAACAGAAAAAGGCAGTGAAAAATGTACTTCAATTCTTTATCTGACAAAATGTTCATTTGTCTTTCTAAAAACATACTTAATTGCTCACACAGGAAAATAATTGCACATCTTGTGAGCCTTTTAGTTCTAACACTGACATATTCTTACTTTAATTATTCTTCATTCTTTAAAAAAAAGTACAATTTGCCTTTTAAGGTTTTACTTAATCCTTTAGAAAGTGACTGTTCCTGTGTAGGGGTTTTTGTAGGTTTCATTTTTGAAAATATGCAAAATTTCTTATCTTTGTAAATTATGTAGTATCTGCTTTTTCTTTCTGTTGTTTTTTTCCTCTTCCATGATGAGCAAGCATCACCAGTAGGTATTATTTATTTAATATTTTTCTATGTGTTTTCAAGTACTGTAAATTGCAGCATTTAAACATAAAGACAAGCTGTAGGCAAAAGAATGCCGAAATAAATTTAAACCTGGCCAGCTGGAAAAGTGGGGAACCCAGTGACTTAATCTGGCGCTGCTTCTTCAACTCTGTGTTTACTGTGGAGGTATTTTATGTGTGTGTATGAATGAGTCAAAGTGCAAATCAGTCCATCATCCTTATTTCTCCTTCATTTTGTCATCTGCTGGATCTTTTGTCTTCAATATAATTAAAAGATCAGAAGTTCATTATGCTTGAATTTCTCATAAATGAAGGCAATGTCACGGAATCTTCACAGATATTATAGCGTCCTCACAGGAAGATATAATCCTATGTAAGAATCCATACAGAATGTTATCATTCCATGACTGTGTGCTGGTGCAGTACAGTCACTCACAGGCTCTCTAAATGAGCAATTAAACTCCGTGGTGTCTTGACAGTTTTCTCATATATATACACAGTACTGTGTGCTGAAGAGAAAAAAAAACAACAAAGGAGATTATCACTGCTAAGAACTATTAATGATCATCTGTAATGAGTCTCATAATTTTTTCTTAGGACAGTGTTAGTACCACATCATTTGACAGGTTACAGTGTATCTTATTTTTCTTTTTATGCAAGACCCTCCTATTCTATTTCAGTGGGAGAAAACTGAGGGGTGGGGTATTGGTGCTACTATATTAAAGCCATAATAACAGTAAATTCCTTTGAATACAGAATTTTTTGCTAGTTTTTGTTGCAAAATGAAATCTGCAAAATGAAGTGGTTTGTGGAGGCATACAAGTAACGATTTAATTTTATTCCTCTTAGGCATGTCAGACATATGTTGCAGGTTGTTTGAGCCTCAATAGAAGAAACAGGCACTGAACCTTAGTCCCTTAACTCCTTTTTTTGCTGGGAGTGATACACAGGGCTGTTCAGAGACCCTTATGTTTTCTTCTATTAGTTTCAGTGAGATTTGTCTGATTAGAAAGTTTGTATATGTGCATTTCTGCTGTGTGATGCTGACAGCTTGACTTCCACAGGCAATTGTGTAATTCAGACAGCTTAACTTCCACAGGTACTGTCAACATCTGTCAGAACTGTTGAAAGAGGTCAGAATTAAATATTAGGTGTCCAGGTAATCAAGGTTCTTCAGAATCGGGGTTTTACTTGTGAAATTGAGCTAAACTTTTGAGGATAACAAAGTACAGCAGGCTTTCTTCCTGAGGCAAGGTTATGATTTCTAGTGTCTGTATATTTTAATACATGATCCTAGTGGAAAAGGAGAGGAAAAAACCTAAGAAGTTTGATTAATGGAAGTAGCTTAGAAAGAGCTAAGTATGAGGACTGATCTCAGAGCTCTTAGGCTGGAAAAAAACGTCCCATTAATTTTAGTGGGAGTTTTGACTGCACAAGGACTTTCAAGATCAAGTGCTTTCTTGTTCATTAAAGGATAGAAGGTAATTAGAAATAAAGCACAGAAAAGATTTTATATAGTACTGCTTTTGTCAGCTGAAAAAAATCCATATTATTGTAGGAGTTTTAGGCTAATCTTCTCTCTTCCTTTCTTGCATAAAATGATGACACAGTAGGTTGTTTTCATTACTCTTAGAGGTCTGTGCTTCTATCTGTTCATTTTATTGGGAAAAAGCAATTGGCAAGTTTTTTCTGTTATCTTCCTTGCTTTGGATCACAATCTCATCTTTGATGCTGACTTTGTCATTTCCCTCTTCCATCCAAACTGTTTAGCACAAGATATTCCCATAACATTTTTGTTTGTAAATGTGGGATGATAAATGAAATAAAAAGCTAGTGTGCATTTTGGTTGAAAGATTTTGCTGATGTCAGCTCGTGAAATAGAGAAACAGTTAGAAAGAAAAAGATAAAACTGTGCTAAGTTTTACAGAAACAAATCTTGCATGTTTTATAATACCTTAAATTATGTTGACTTTTCAATACCTTTTAGGGAAGCCATATATTCTTAAGACCTCATGAATCCAACCGTACGTTTTAAATGTATGGCAGTCGTGAGCCATTGCAGGAATCATGAATTTGGGTCGTCAGCTGATGGGAGTATTTTCTACACTGACCTCAGGGACGAGGGACTCGTTTCTTGTTAGAACTTCATTCTTTGTAATACTTAAAAATAAGATTTATTTTAGTTGTTTTTTACAACTACTTTTTTTCCTCTCCTTTGTATCAAAACTTTTTTTTTTTCCCTTCAGCCTCAAGCTGTAATTTATTTGTGTGAAGAGTATGGTCCAAGTTTAATTGTGGTTGGAATTGCCACTGGAAGACTGAGAGTAGGGATTGCTTTCTGTGCAGCTTTCTACCAGGTACTGGTGCACACAGAGAAGCTGTAAAAAAGGATGGGGATTCAGAGAAGCTATTATGAATCTCTTGCTTCCCTGGTTCTCTTTCCTGTCCCTGCAATTTGTAATGATCTTAGCCATTCCCAAAAGCATGGGAGAGAGACATATTTCACTTCTGATGTAGCAATAGTCTGCTTTTCGTAGAAAAAAAGGCATTGTATTTTATGATGCCATGAATTTGTCTTTTCAATCTGCAGATTCTTACGTGAACGAGATTTTATTCCTGCTCATTCCTGTTTTATTTTGAGGGTCTCCCTAAGCTTTCAACTAGATAAGGGGATGGGAGAAACAGTCATTATTTGTGATAGAAATTTGTCTTGTAATTTCTTTCCAATTATTTTCAAGAAACTACTTATTATTTCTGCAAAGGTGACATTTCTGTAAAAGTGACTTTCTAAGAAGTAGGGAGGTATTAGGTAATATGGATTTTGCTTTCAAAAACTCATCACTTTATCAAAGTGGATAAAACTGTGCAATATACATTCTAAAAGCGAGCTTGGTCCACAGGGACTCCTTCTTTGCCTTTTAACCAGTTTTATTCCATTGCCTTTGGGTGAATTGCTCCTCATTTGTACTCATGTAAAAGAGGAAAACAATCATATGCAAAATATCACAGAAGATTCAGGCAGATTTTAGAATGAGGCGTTCCCGGTGGCTTTACCTTATTGTTAAACTATCCTTATTAATCTCCATGGATTACCTAAGTGCCTTTTCATGCAGAGTGTAAGACAGAGTAACATTTCTGCTTGTGTAAGACCAAATAACATTTCTGGTTGTCTAAAGCATTTTAATTTGGGTTTTGTGGGTTGTGTTGTTTTGTGGGTTTTTTTCCCAATTAAAATTTTATATGACAAAGAGGGGACTTCCTGAATTTAGCTGGAAGTGTGAGTTCAGATATCAGAGGAGAATATTTTTGGTAGATAAAATACTTAAGATGACTTTTTGCTTTCAAGGGGATTTCTTGGAAAAGCTTTCAGAACTGTGATACAATTCTCCAAGAACACAGAACTTTTGTGAGATAACCAAGGTACCTGTTGGGAGTACTTTGGAAGAGACATGTGTTTTCCATTGCAAGTAAAAGTAGTATTTGATGTAAAGTGTTCTGAGGATTTTGCTCACTATACAGTGGTAAAGGAGTGGATAAGCCATTCTGTACAGAATACTAATGTTCTTTCTGAATATGGGGCACAGAGTGCTTGTTTGCAATTTGGGCATATTACTCTACAGAGAATGGATTTGAAATTGTCCGACTTTCCAAAAACATTACTCTTAATGTAATGTTCTCTCTCTGGGAAGCTTTCTTTTCTCAAATAAAATAGAACAGTGCAAAGGCCTGGTGCTGTGCTGATACTTGACTTTCTGACTGTCCTTCCAAATGCGTGTGTTGTTTTGGCTCAGATGGTTCAGAACTATGGTGGCAGTTTTCTGTTGCTGGGTTAAATAACCAGATCAGTTCCTCTCAGAATAGGCAGATTTGAAGGTTCTGCAAACTTTGTTACCTACTGAACTTTCCCTCCACTGTTCTCTTACAGTCATATACACACAGTCTTTATGACTCTAGTCCTTGGAGACGTGATATTTTGGGGGGTGTGTGTGTATTATACTCAGGAGGGAACCTGAAGTAGTACATAGTGCTATTTATATTCAGCAGTTAGTAACAGAGCATGAACATCCATTAATGCTCCCACATTAAACACAGCTTTAACTGCAGTTTCAAAGATCTGCTGGTTTTGCTTTTTCGAGTATCAAGGCTGATTAATAATATCTTAATAAAAAGCTTAATAGTGCATTAAACTAAAAAAGGAGAAAAGTTTCTTCTTATTATGAGACAACTTGGTAGTTCACTAAATAGAACAATAAAAACCCATCTGAAAATCTGTTGCCTGACTACAACAGAATGTTCGACAATCATCTTTCAGAAACCACACTGATGTTTGATGTAGCATTTTATATGTCACCACCCACATGTTTGGTAACACTAGGCTATGGCCTCTGAAGTTTGTGAACTCTCATAAAAAGTTATTTATCTGTCTTCAGTAGAAATTTACTCACATTTTGCTTTCTACAGTACCAATACTGGGCCATTTGGGGAGGTGGGTGATCTGAAGATCTGTAGTAAGAATGACACATCTTTTTTATTTAAATATTATTGCTTTTTAGGCACTGAATTTTGGAGATATGCCGAAGTACTTGTGGGAGATTTGGGTACCTGACAAACCATGGGTGGTAAGATATAAGATCCACTACAATAAATAAAATAAGCATTTAATTTTAAGTTAGGTATTTTTGGGTCCTGCTGTCACTGAATTCAATGGACCAAACTCCTGCAGGGCTCGTAAGAAGTGCAGTACAGCAAATGTATGCGAGTGTGTTTCCATTCCTTTCAATATTGTCACACTGGTGCAAAGCTGAAGTAATGCCTGTAGTGAACTAGAACTGTGCAGTAGTATCTGACAGAGGGAAGTGAGAATTTCTCAGCTGAAGTTTATAATAAGGCAATTTCTCTTATCTGTACTCAGACAAGCGAGTGGTTAGTTGCTGCCTCTCAGAGCAATTAATGGCTCACAGCTGGACCTACTGAACAGTACCCTTCTCCAGGCATCCTCTTGAAAGTCTTGCTTAACACTTCCTTCTGGACTCCAACCCAGTAAGCCAGGGAAAATAACAATCTCCTTTTGAGCACCATGTGGACTTCTCAGAAAATTAGTCTGGCAGATGCTGTCTGTCCTTCACTGTCAGAGTCAGGAATCAGAGAAGAACCAGAGTTCAATGCTTTGGTTTCTAAAGCCCTGCGTTAGGGAAGAGCCATGGTCTGTTCAGATATGTACTTTTTTTTGCAGAAATGCAGTCTAATCTGGTAGTTTCCACACTGGATTTTTGTGCGAAATAAAGGACTGTAGAATCTGTCCACTACATGTATTTTTTAGGAGAGTCTCTCCAAAATACCAGAAAACTCCATTGAGAAGTTCAGAACCTTTTAAAGGTTTTAAAGATTGAAAGCAATAAATGCAATTTAAATCTAGTTGTATCTTATTATTTATTTAATTACATTTGTTCAACTATTTAAACTATGAATTTACAGTAAAATGTTATTTCCTTTGTAATATGGGCCTCATTCCCCCAAAATAAACACTTTTGGGCACTTTTTTTAAGCTACATCAGAAGAAAATTTTGTGGAAACTGGAGTTTCCTGTATCAGATTATAAATTTAAAAACACATTTTCTAACTACCTACTGGGGGTTTTACTTTTTAGCCTTAATAGTAGCATATTTTAGCTTCAGTGTAGGCATTTCAGAGATAAGGGGATTGCTTTCAATTTTTTAGTGTAAAATATTCTGAATAAACTTTGTCGAATCTCTATTAGTCTACTATAAAATTGATCTAGATTAAAACCCCCTAGATATCTGTCTCCTTTCTCATTATAGAGAATGCAGCGATTATACATTAATTGATTACCACAAGAATTTTGAAGGAAATTTTCAGTGAAAAAAAAGGCATTAGACACAGCTGAAGCTAAGTAATTTAAAGTGAACACGGTAACAACTGGGATTTACAGTTGGACTAGAAGATCACTGTAGGTCCTTTCCAACTGAAATATTTTATTCCATTCTATTTAGCTCCCAGCACTAGAAATCTATGTGCCTGTAGCTGTTTATAAATTCTTATTATGGCAATAGATAATGGTTGGACCACACTGAGGTGGATTCAGGGAATGGAACACCATGTGAGACTAAACATGCACTTACAGTCTTAGCTCAGCTTTGATGTATCTCCTTTTGTACTGAGTGCAGTGTTTTAGCAGAAGCTGTCAAGCCTTAATTTTATTTAATTGTATATTAATTTTAAAATAAAGAGTTGTAGTGTACTGATTTATTTAAATCTAAGAGCAATATATACATGTAATGCTTCATGGTCAAGTCCATTTTTGAGGGAAAGTATATTGTTCTATACATCACGTTGCAAAAGCTGGTGTTGTAGGAGCTACAGATGTTAGGGAAATGTATTTCAGGAATTTGGATGTTAATTACCAGAAAGTAAGTACTAAAGTAACTAAACAGGAAGAAAATTCTAAGCTTTTAAGCTAATTTCTGGAACATTTTATGTAACTCTCTCAGCCTTTCCCTAAGAATTTTCTTTGTCAGACAAATTTTTTTCAGCTAGGTTCAATACTTCAAGAGATTTCAACAAATTAATGAAATATTTCCCATTCTTGTTCTAGGTTTTAAAAAATGGAAAAAGTAATTCTCTTCACCAGCTGATATTGGGCATGGAAAACCTTTGGCTTTTGTTTTTTTTTTTGATAGCTGACAACAGTAGCCTGTCTAATCAGTTTAATTAAGGCTTCTTTTCTGTGCCTGTGAATGTTAGGCTTTGAAAAAATCCTCCAAGCTGTTACTTATGTAAAGCATTTTAGGTATTTTAATATATTTTTATTATTTTAATATTGATAGATGTTCACAGTCTGAGAAATATCTAAGTAATGTTGATGATCTGTAGAGTGAATGAGGACTGTGCATTTTGCAATGCATTATTGAGTATGAATAAAGTTGTCTTGTATTCTTACTTTTTTAAAAACCAGCTGAATTACCTGTGAGTACTTTTCACATCTAAATAGCAATTATACAGCCTCTTTCAAAAGAATTCTTGGCAAAGCAAATCTCCATTAACATTGTATCTAATAGAATGAAAAAAAAGAGCCTTAAAACAAGTTTCAGACCAAATGAATTTTCTATTTCTTCAAGTTCAATTTCAGTCATTTCAGCCTTTAATGTTTGTGGTGGATGGTCCTAAATACTCGGTGCTGAAACTTTTAGGTAACTGTCTCATGTAGGTGATAAGCGGCAGTGCAGACAGCACGATTTTGTGGGGGAACTGAGCTGAGGTGGGATGGATGCAGGAATGGAAACACAGCACTCAGTGATGAATAATCTAAAATGTATTCGGGATGTGGGAGAGATGAGAGCGTGTGGATTGCACTTTGTCTTTTAATAAGCCTATTCTACAACAGACACACATGCACACACCCACACCCACACACCAGTTAAAGCTGCATTTCCTTCAGCCCAATTCAAACCAGCGTGCAGGGGTACAGGACGCACACTCCAACTGCACACCCTGTCTGGGCCCCAGCTGTCACCTGGACTCTTGTGTGCATTGTTCAGGCTCAGTCTTTTTGTGGGGTGCTGGATGCCCATGGATGTGTCCACTCATGAGGAATTACTGTCTTAACTGTTTATGGATTTATAAATCGTACTGCTGGTGTGAGCCGCTATAAACCAAACCAGTGAGCCGTGTGGCCTCACTTGTCACGTGGCTTCAGGCCAATGTCCTCGATATCATCCCTATGTAAGGCCAACTAGCAGTTGTCGTGGAGGCTATTATCACTCTGTTCTCCCAACCCAAATCTGTTAAAAGGGTGAAGTCAGCAACAATTATGTAACAGAGTTCAGCTAGTGCAGCTTTGTCTTACATCTCATACGAGGTTAATTTTGTTATTTGCAGATGGGCAATTGTA
This sequence comes from Falcunculus frontatus, assembly GCA_013398115.1. Taxonomy (NCBI): domain Eukaryota; kingdom Metazoa; phylum Chordata; class Aves; order Passeriformes; genus Falcunculus; species Falcunculus frontatus. Next base: position 201,161 of record VZRV01000337.1, read on the forward strand.
GTCATGGTTCCATTTATCTAAGCTGTGCTTTTGGGTAGATTCTTATCTTGTGTCATGTGATCAAAACAAGGCGTTCTAGGAATATGATGGTACTTTGGCATTGACAACATTAACATCTGTTCCTTGGGGGTGGAAATACTGCTTCCCACCCCAACATATTAATACACAAATCTGGGAGTGTGCTTGTATAGGAGGAAGAAAAAAACCAAAAAAAAACCCCAAAAGCAGAAGGAAGGTTTGTAGGAAGGATATATTTTGAGCAAGAATATTGTGACTGCTTGACCTAAATTAACGGAATCTTTCTTTGAGAGAGGAAAGAAATGCAGACTCTAGGAAATGGGATAAGATTAAAGGAAAGAATCTGAGACTTTTCAAATATCTCACTTGACTATGTACCACATAAATGACTTAATTTCCAAACAGTAGATTGTGGAGGAATTTTTTTTCCTGTAAAAAGGAATTAAAAAAAAAAAAAGAAAACCAACTGACTTTTTTCCTTCTGTTGAAGCTAGATGAAAATAATTATTTGAGTTAGGATTCTGAGAAATTGAATGTTCTGTACATTTTAATTTTTGGAGTCTGCATATACCGATATTGTTATTAATCTTGGCAGAAATTTTCACAGTTTTTATTTTGTTCTGATCATAACATTTTGTGCCTGTTAACTGGTAAAGGAAGTACCTCAATGTGGAGGTAATTCAGGAATGTTGGACAAACAGCGATCTTCTTTGTAATTAAATTTTATTATGTCTTTGTTTTCAAAAGTAAGCTTCTTTGCAGTTTAGAACAGTCATTAAAATTGCTTGAGAAACAGCTCTTTCAAATGAATATAAATAGATGCTGGTAGAAGCCCTGCTCTTCTGTCTCAAATGTGAAGTGAAACTCAATCACCTCAGGTTTATATAAAAATAAATGTCTACATATATATCTTGACTTCGTTTCTCTCTCTGATTGGTAACATGCAATGTGCGATTCTCATTTTTGATTCACCCCTTTGGTGTCTGCACCTCCCCTTAGGGATCCAATCTGTTTTCCTCTCTTGCTGTAATTGAAATCAAACTTGTTGCAGTCTGTAATTGATAGTGAATCTAACCATCTAATGTTTTATATGAGACAGATGCACAGCAGAAGCACATGAAGCAGCATATGGAAAAGCAAGTGCCCTACTGGGGCGAAGATAGATCCATTCTTGTTTTGTTAAACAATATTCCAATACTTTGATCAACTAGTTCACCTACATTTTAGTAAGTTAAGAGACATGTGTAGAAAATTTGAAGTATATGTATTAATAGAAATGGTTAGACCACATCTTTCAGTCCTCATGAAGAACTGTGCTTCCACACTGTCATATATTTGCTTTGCCTGCTCTTTTCTCTTGAGATGTTAAAGAAAAGTATTCTAGTTTCTGTCTCTCTGTTGTTATGACAGGTCTAATGGCTCATAAGGGAATGTAAATCTAGATGTTCTCTCTCACTCTTGTTTTGGCATCTAGTGCAAATCATAATCTTGTATAAGGAATGCATCTTTTTGTCTCTGGGTGAAGACATTTGCTAAGAATCTGCCATTGGAAGCGGGATGCTGCTGTCTATCAGCAGTATATAATGTATTCCTGTTTTTCTTTCTCTCTTTAGTCATATAATGTTTCCATTCTTAGTGAATAAAATAATAAGATTCTATATCTTGCTTTCTCTCTCTCTCTTGTATATAAGGGAGAAAAGAGCCAGTCATGAATGTTACATTAAGTAATACCTTAATATTTTAAAACATGTGGGGTTTTCTATGTTTTTTCTTTTCCCTCTCTAGTTTCTCTAGTTTTCTCTCTAGTTTTCTTTTCCTACTCCAGTTTCTACACTGGGAGGGTTATATAGTTTTAATAGCATTCTTCTATCTCTAGTTTCTCTTTGTGACATAACATACTGTAATTAAATATAGAACTAAAGAGAAGTTGTAGGTTAATAATAACTGTGTTTGCTGATGGATTTCTTGAGATATTTTGAGGCACATTTTCTTAGCAGAAATAATGTAATAGTCCCCTTTGTGGATTTCCTCATATCTGGTTTTGAAAGGAGCCTCACATGCTCCTTACAGTGCTACTGATAACAAGGTGTTATCAGCACATCTGAGTCAGGCAGACTAAAGCTTTGAGCTATTGCATCTGTAACTAAGATTGAAGACCTAGCTTAAGTCAAAAATCACACTTATTCTGTAATGCTTCTGACCCTAAAGATGTTGTCCTGTGTAAAGTTCAGCAGGATTTCTCCTGGGGTAGCAAAGTTCCTTTAGGTATATTTAAATAAATATTAGCTTTCTGGTGAATGCTTATAAAGAGATTTGGAGGAAACCTAGTTATTCTGTAACTCCTCAGATAATAGCTGGTTTCTCAGGGGTCTGAGAAAAAATAGAGGAGGAATTAACTTCTTTACTCTGTTCACAATCACAGTGGAGATTATTCTCATTAAATATTTATCCATCATGGAGGAGGAAGAGAGTTGAGTAATCAAACGGTTGGTGTTAATTTAAATGTCAAACCACAATTAGAAAAAGCATCCTTGCAATCAAATTTTATTGTGGTTTCCCAATCTGTGCTCTGAAAATATCCTTCACTCAAGGATTTCCACTCTAAGGGAAGAGAGGAGAGTAAAATATGGATTTGACTCAAATTTCCTGAACTTTTTCCTCTTTTTGAAAATTCCATAAACTTTATGTGACTCAGTAGTCCCTTCACAAGGTTAACTTGAGGCTGTTATTTCTTGCAAATAGATTTTCCTCCAACTTGATCAGCCCCTATCCTGATTCTGTGTTTGCCATTGCTGCACTTGAGGTACCTGTTGACAATTTATCCAGCTTGTCAAGCTTTCCCTGAATAGAAGCGCAGACTTCCAGCGTGCAGAGCGCTTTCCCCCAGCTTGGTGTCATCTGCAAACTTGCAGAGGATGCCCTCTGCCTCCTGATCCAGCTTATTAATAAATGCATCAGCTGCAAAGGCATCACTAGCCCCTTTAACTACCCCTATAAACAAGATGCCGTTTGAACTTGGCAGCCCAAGCAATTTTTCCAGGCACGTGGTAGTCCACCCACCCAAAACATACTTTCACCAATTTGTTAGTGTGGACAAAATAAAATAATAATATTTTAAAATATTAAAAAAGCATAACTAAGATCAAGGTGACCCTTTTTCACCTGGGCAGCAGTCTCATCAGAGAAGACAGTCTGGTTGGTCAAGCATGTTTCACCCTTGGTAAATGCAGGTAGGATCTCCTCCTACTCTATGTCCCTGGGTGTAGCTTTCAGGAGGATTTTTTTGAGCAGTGAGACTAGGCTAACTGACCTGAAGTTCCTCCAATAATCCTCCTCCTTATTTGCAAAAGTGGGCAAATTTTCCAGTCATCAGAAACCTACCCTAATGACCCAGACTTTTGTAAGACCATAAACAGTGGCTGATGTCCCATACACTTAATTGGTTTCTGCCTCAGTCTTCTACTGGGGATAATTCTTGAGTCTCCCAGACTCTGGCACAGGCTCAGAGGAGCTGTGAGGTTTGACACAGTCATTACCACTAGAAACTGAAGAAAAAAGGCATCTATTACCTCAACTTTTTCCACCTTCTTTGCCACAAGGTTCCCTACAGTTTGAGTGACAGCCCCACATTTTCCTTTGTCCTCCTTTTGCTGATAGCCTAACTTTCTTTTTATGCATCATAGTCCTCACTAGTATCAACTCTAAGGCAGTATTGGCTTTTGTAATTCAGCTGAGCACAGTCAGGATTTCCCCGTTAGCCACACTGACCTTATTGCTGTGCCTGTTAGACTTCCTGGGCTTCACACTGGACTTTTCCTGTGCTTTGAAGAAGTTGTCACTGATGATCAGTCGGCTCTCCTGAGCATCTTTACCCTCCAGGGCACTCCCATTTGATCCCCACCAATCAGATCCCTAACAAGTTTAAGTTTAAATCTACTTTTCTAAAGGTTTTTAATTTTTCTTTTTCTTTTTCTTTTTCTTTTTCTTTTTCTTTTTCTTTTTCTTTTTTTTTTTTTTTTAAGTAATAGTTTCAACTGTGTGTTTTCTGGTCAGTTTGTCAGGCCACCTGTATACCTCTATCAAATAAAGCCAGTTCTTGATGCTGGCCAGAAGTCTCTTGAAATTTTAGCGCTCCACCACTTTGCCCTTTCAGAAGATGTCGGGAGTTTTTTTGTCTCCTCTGAGAACCACCCTTGTGATTATGATGCTTCCCCAAGGTTTCTAAAGGAGGCTTCATTTCCTCTTCTTGATCAATCAGTTGTTATCAGACACTCGTCACTGCACCCAGCTTGATCTTGATCCATCATCTCTGAGGTTTGTAGTCACCTGCTCCAGTGCAAATCTCCATGAATTCAAACTGTCCATGTCCATAGAGTGCAACCTCTCCTTCTCACTTGTCCTGTGGGACCTGTGTGGACTCCCTGTGATTGTTTTCAATGCCACATGTGTTTGTGTACAGGCACTTGAGGTGAGCCCCCGAATTTGCATTGTGTTCATGGAGTATGATCCCTGTGTGTTAAGCTTGTGCCCGACACGTTTTTACTTTCTCCTGTCCCTCTTCTAAGTCTCAGATCACTTGTCCACCATCTCTAGATGTTTGAAATGCTTTTCACTAGATTAGCAAGCTTCTCTGCAAGCCTCTCTTAAGGCTGAGTCTTGGCCCACTTTATTAAATATATCATGTCAGTGAAATATTTTGGCATATATGTTTAACATGTGCATACAGAATATCTGTGTACGTATTTAGTGTCTATCCATGCTTAAATACTGTATGAAAGTTCATGAAGAGAGCAGACACTTCATGTATGCTTTTCTGCATTTGTGCACAGCAGGAGAAAGAGGACGATGTAAGAAACTTCCTAAAGTACTGAATAATTATCTTTTTGATTTGGTGTATTGCCTTCAGCTTTTTATCTCCTACATGACTTACTGGCATTCTTATCTTTCAATCTTATTTTTCAAATGGTACAATGTGTTTTTTGTTTTTTGAACATCATTGAAATGAGAAACAGAAAACAGTCATACATATGCCTGGCTAATTTGGTGGTGATGATTTATTCTTCTTTGTAAAGAAAGTGTTGAAATGTTTTGGAAAGGCTGGTGCTGTACAGGGATTCAAAACACAGGAGTTAAACAGATTCAATGTTCGCATTCTTTTCTTCTAGAACTATAATCATATATAAAATAAATTTTAAAAACTATCAGCATGTAGTATTCTAAACACATTTGACATGTAGTACTGAATTCTGCTATCAAAAAAGACATTTTTTACATACTCCCACAGATTTATTTTCTTTAAAAGCTGTTTTTCTTGGTGAAAAAAAAAAAAGGTAATTTTCATGTATCTGAATATTTTACGGAAGATATATCTATTCTTTTATGTTACTAAAATGTCTGTCTTTTCTGGTAAGTGGGGTGCCACAGAGGTTATCTAAGTGGGTTTTTTTGGTAGTATATTTGTATGAGAAGTCTCTTGGACGTTCCTGGGTTTATACAACTCTTTATGCTATTTTGTTTTCTTAAACTGATAATTATCATTGTGAGTGGGAGAGATGAGGAAGTATTCATGAGAACAGTTCTTCACAAGTTTTCTTCACCTGTCCCGTGCCTAATAAAGTAAAATTACTTTCCACACTGAAGGAAATTTTTTCGGCTGCATTTTTCCTTGGAGGAGGAGAGAATTAAAAAGAACATTGTGTTCCAGAATTCAAAGATTTTATGACTTAGTGTTAAATGCAAAGGTGAAGTAAGATAAAAATAGAATACAAATGTGATTCACGATGATAACAATTTAATCTTTTAGTGGGGAGGGAAGGAGGGACATTTCCTTTGATTGAAGATTATGTGTCAATTTTTTTTTCTGTTAACGTTTACCTGAGATGTTGTTTCTTAAATTCTTCTAAATATTTATTGTATTAGAGACCATGCAACATGCTTTATAGCATATTAAATGTTAGCACACCCTGTGACGGGACAATGGATTGAAGCCTTAGTGCTTCCCTGCCTGAAACTGGAGTTCAAATACCTGCGTTGTGGATACTTAACTTTGCGTGTCTGAGCCTAGAGTTGCAACACAGCCTTCAAGTTCATGCTATTTTTATTTTGTTTGGGGTTTTTTATGCTGTTTGTTTTGGCTTGTTGGGTTTTCTTGTTTGGGTATTTTTTTGGTGTGGTTTGGGTGTTTAGTTGATGTTGGTTTTTTTGCAAATCATATCCAAGATTTTGTTAAAAAAGCTTGGGAAGACTCTGCTCGCAGATGCCGAAGTGCTGTGTGGATGACTGTAGGTTTTGTCCATCTTTTTTGTGCCATGTGACATCAGGTTATGTCCTCAGCAAGACCTGTAAAAAACAGCCCACATGGTTGTCACTTCGGGCGGAATTAAATAAGTTTTCAAACGCAGAAATTGAATAAGAACATGAAATATCAGTATAGACTAGCCGGGTTGTCTTGTGAGGATAAACAGAGGTGATACATAAAATGTGATTCAGTACCATCTTTGTCAATGATTGAAGTAGCACGGATAAGGATATCTTTATCCTGATTAAAGTCAGCAGACATTTGCCATTGACCTTCATAATGCTTCTGGATTTTACCCACTCTATGTGACTAAACTGGAAGTCGGCCAAATATGTGCCAGTGATTCTCATCAGTAGAAATTTAGTCCGTTCTGGGTAAAACCTTTGTTACTCTTCCTGTCATCAGGGTGAGATTCATAGACATTGCTTAAGACCTCTAAAAAGTTTTCCTCATTTGTGATCATTCACCTGATTTGAGCAGAGAGGGATAAAACATTTGTAGTGACTTTAGTAGCCTCTGAGGACTGAAAATATTAATAAGAAAGAAGTTTCATTTTTTTTTTCATGCAGTATGTATCAGATTAATTGTTTCTGGTTTAGGATTAATGAGGCTTCATGGATAGGGATTAAGTGGATAAGCAGTCACTGATCTTTGTAGGAAAGAAATGGAAAGTATTTTATTCTGAAATGTTTCAACAGTGCTGAGTCTTTGAAATCAATTTTCTGGGTTTAATACAGTGCTGTTTCGAGCTGTCATATTTCTAATATATTGCGGCACTACAAACCCTCACATCCTGGACCTTTCTTTAGAGGATTGGGTATATATGCTTGGGTATGTGAATGTAGCAATCAGGAAATAGCACAAAGTGAAATGGCTGTTACTGCATGTTTTTCAGCTTTGCAACGTATTGCAGATCACAGTAATTTATTACAAGAGTGGGTTGTTGATTTTGGTTTGGAGTGGGTTTTTTATTCTTTTTGTTTGTTTTTCTTTGATTTCTACTTAAATGATCTTCAATGTGCTTTATTTTTCACTATACCCTTCCATTGTCAGACACAGTGCATCCATTAATAACTACCCTTCACTCACTAAATAATTCCTTAACATATGGTAAAAGAAATCATTACATTTTGTTTTATACTCTCTCTGTTTCTCCTCTTCCCAAAACCCAACCTGACCTCTACCAGCTTCTGTTAGGTTCAGAATCAGAGACTTGAGAAAGATGAAAGCTGCCAAGTGTATTGGCTAGCAATTCATTTGTACACTTTTCAATTTAGAGAACCGTCCCTCAGCCTCAGTTTTTAATTTGGTGCTTTAGATGAAATCCTATTTGGGGAAATCAATGAGAAGTTAACCAAAGCCTAGGCAGCTGCAGTGGTTAGAAGTTGACAGCTTTGATTGCATGCCAAAATGACATCTAGGTTTAGTTTTTCTGTTTTACTTATTCCTCATTCTCCAACCTTTTGCCATATCACATGACATTATCCTATCAAGCTTTGATACTGGAAGGGGAGCGTTTGTGTGATGAACGGAGCATTGCTTGTTACCTTATACCACAATTTTACAGTGACAGAAATATCAAAGGAAAGAAAATGTACAGCAGAAATAGATATTTAACACAATTTCTGACAATGTTCCATCTGCTATGCCTGTTGCTCTGATGCCCTTCACTGCTGATGATTTAAACCAGGTTATTGATTAAATCATATCATTGGTTGAAGGTAAAAGGCCAAAGATGAATTTATACAACACAAAAAGGATACATACAGAAATGTATTATTCATAGTCGCTGCGTACAAAATTAATGTGGGTCAGTTCATGTTTTCCACAAAATTTCTTTACTCTTTTTGTGTTTTGAAGTATTTAAAATGTTCTTGATGAACTAATATGGCAGTTAAACTGAATGATAGCAATGAAATTAAGATGGATAAAATAACATGATATAAATTTCCCTCCCCAATCTTAGTAATGGATTTAAACATATAAATAAAAATATAAATTTATGTCTAGAATAGATATAGACATATAAAACACAAAAAATGCTGAGGAAGACATTGAGTGCAGGTAGCTCGGGTTGCAGCTGCAGTGGGAGCTGGAGATTGAACTCTGGGTGGGAGCCCAAGGCAAGAGGCCATGAATTGCCCACTCTTTGCACAATGAAGGACACAGGGACATGTGGAGACAGCCACGTGACTGGACACTCAGTGACACAGCAGGAACCAAGGACTCCAGACTTTGTCAGGCTTGGTTGATGAGGGGATAAAAACCCTGGGGCTCCTTTGTTTGGAGTCCCTCCTGGGAGACACCAGCTTTGGCTATTTCTATGTTGCTCCACCTTGAATAAATGTCTTTATGGAACGAGATATCTGAGACTCTGCCGTGGGAAACCTGGGGCCGAACCGGTGAGGAAACCTGCTCTGGCTGTGTGAGTGGGGTGTGTGGGGAGTTAAAAGAGGCATCCATCAAATCACTGTAGCTGCAAAGGGCAGCTCTGGTCCCAGCAGGGTCTGTGTGGAGTGGTGGGCGTGTGACTGACGCAGTACCTCCTGGATAGACTGGGAAGTTTCCTTAACAAAACCAAATAAAGACAGTTCTCAGCTGTAATGTTATTTACATATAGCCACGTGTGTGAGCTATTATTATATATATTATTATTCGTGTAATAGGTAGTATGGAGAGATCAGTTAGCAAAGTGAGTAGTGTCTTGAGAAGTCACCAACAGACTTGATAAAAGAACAGATATTTTCTGTGAGCCTTATAGTGCCCATAGCCATTTTACCATGTAAATCCAGCCTCCAGATGTCCATGGTACTGAAAACCAGGCACTGTAAACAGTATGTAACAGAACAGCCTTTGGTAGTATTACGGTGACAGAAAGCAAAGGCTAGAGGGAAAAAAAGTTAGAGACCGTGATGCAGAGAGGTGAGAGTGATGGATGCCTGCTTAGATCCTTCACTACTTGTGTGAGGTCCACTGCAAATGCACTGTACAACACTCATTGCAGCTGTGAGTTAGGAAGTGGGGAAAGCAACCACCTTTTGATAATGCTGTTCCATTGTGGGCATGGCTAACATTGAAAGCTCTTTTGGGAAACCTGTTATGCCATGCTTTTATTTTATTCCAGTTGGCTGAATCTGTCCTGCTGAAAGTAGGTCTGAAGAAAGAGTAGGTGTTTGATCTTACTCTGATTAAAGTCAATACAAAATTTGTTTTGACTTTAGCGGCACAAGTAATGCCCATAGAGAGAAACCATTTAAGCCCTTCCAGCATATTTAGAATATTTCCAGTGTGAAATGGGAACTCAGAAACTGAAAGCTTACAGTTTTTAACCTAAACTTCCTTTTTTGCTGGACACTTGTTAGGCAAACGGAGATCATTTTGACGTGCTATTATTCACGGTAAGGTTGGAGTTTAATAAAAAGGAGGAGTAAATTAGATCATCTTACTGTATCTCTTACTGTACTTTAAATACTACCTCAATATTAATTCCAGAACATAAGGCCAGAGGATGATTTTCAAATGGTGGCCTATAAACTGCTAGAGACCTACTGCTTCAAAAATTTAAGAAAAAAATATAAAAGAGGTTAAGTTAATTGTATTAATATTAAAATTATTCATCGTTGTCTGTGATTAGAGCTGGCTATGTCTTTTCCATATTTTTGTTAAAGAAGTTAACAACTGAAATCAAGTACAGTATCAACAAGAAGTGTTTCTTTGAGTTTTGGAGTTGGGTTTGTTTTTTTTTTCATTAACATAACAAATCTCAAATTGACTCATGGGATTTCTTACCTAAATTTCCTTTGGGGTGACTTTTTCAGCTAGATGGGGTAATTTCTTTTTTTTTTAATTCACCCTCTTATCTTATTTTTTTTTTTATTTTTTTATGACAATAAAATTCATCTAAGCAGAAAACTTTTTATTTTTCAAAGTAATAAGTATTTTGCATGAGAATTTGTCTTTTGTCTAAGCTTAGAAGTACTCCAAAAAATAGAAATTGTAGGAGAGCAAATTCCCAGACAAAGACTGATGTTTAAACAGGTTATCATCTAAGTTTTAGAAGTCAATTCAAGGGCAAAAACCCCAGATTGGTTTATAGCTTCAGTGTTGGAGAGCCTGTAAGTACCTCGGCTTTTTCAGTTAAAGTTTATATTTCTAATAATCTGTAAATGTGGATGCACAGGGGCACCACCCGAATTGGCTGAACTACATATTTTGCTGTCAAACCTGTGATATCCAAATATGTTTAGACACAAAGGGCTCATCCCTGTGAATGACCTCTGTGAGAAGATATATCATCCAGTGGGTGGATTTTAGGAATGTGTATCATGTGCTGACTGTGCTGAGTACACTGTGAAGCACCAGCCAACGCCTTTGTTGCATGGAGGTGGACAGATGAAGAGCCAACCTGCGACGGAGGGCTCTGACAGAGCTTGTGCAGCACTCTGTTGGGACAGAGCAGGGGCCTGTGCCGGGAGGAGCATGATCATTGTGCATCCTTTTACTTTGCATGTGAAGAATTAACATTTTGAGCATACTGTATTTATTCAGTGACACTGTACTGGAAAATAATCTGACATTACAGACACTTAGTGGCTTTCCTTGAAGTTAGTGTAGTTTCTGTATGGCAGGGAACACAAGGTTTGGGATGTAGGAAAGGGGAGAGAGTTCAAACATAAGGAATCATGGCTTAGTGGAAAATTTTAGGTCAATCTGGTCCTCAGTGTGTGTGAACTTTTCTGGGTTCAGTTCCAATACTGTTGTTTGCCCAAAGATGATAATGCAAAAGCAGATTTGAAATACGGATTTAGAATCCAGGGGAAAAATGCAAACACAAATTTAAAAAAGGAAAAGGAAAAGCTAAGCAAAAGCAAAAAAATATGTTTTGCTCAGAAATTAAAGGAGAAATTAATTAAGTTTTAAGTGGTACTTTCTCTGAGATGTTTAGCTCTGGATTGATAATATGATCAAGTCTAGGAGAGAAAGATACATCTACTGGGTGTGTCCTATTGACCAGCCATAGCTATTTTCCTTCATGCTAGGGGGTCCAGTCTTCCTGTCTCGCCACACACTTGCAAATTCCCTTCCAAGAAGCTCAATATATTTCAGATTTTAGGGTATGCAACTTATAAAGTCTGTGTTGGGAGCAGGTACATAAATACCCAATCTCCTTTATGGGTCTTTACTATGATCTGAGGCATTTTTACAAACAAAATTCTCATTTGTCAGATTACGGATTTCTTTATAATGCTACTTAAATATGTGGAAACATGCCTTCAGGACGCTTTTGAACAAAACAAAACAAAAAGATGAGAAACACATATATTTTTGTTTATTATTATTATTAAGGAGCATGAGATCTCTGCAGTGAACATAGTTCACTCCAAGCCTTTAGTTCTTATGTAATAAGTACAGTGATTTATAGAGATTGTTTTATACTTCTGTTGTAGTGACTGCATTGAGACCTAGAACTGATTGAAAATTACAAAATGCATGATCCTGCCTCAAATTTTTATCCTACTCCTGCAACATTCAGGAGGCCTGAGATCACTATCTGCAGATTATGTGCAACTTCCATGAGGTCAAAGGCAATTTTTCACATCTTGTGTAATGAGACTTAGGGTGCACAGCTCCAATTCTGCAAATATTTTTTTAACATGTGATACTTCACGATTCTTTCCCTTGGAACCAGCTCCTTCCTTATTTTATTTATACAGGTTACGCTGCATAATCCACAAAGATTCTGTTGTCTTTGCTTCTGTGAGGAAAATATAAATTAGTTTATTGTGAAACCAAAATGCAGCTCAGCACCCCACACGAGATGAATTCTGCATTGCAAACATTAGTGATGTTAGGTTTACAAATGCTGGCAAGATATGTTGAAAGATGGACTGCTGCCTGGGCTCTCTGAAACAAGATATTGAACCTCAGAATGTTAGCATGAAATCCATGGAAGCCTTACCATGATTTTTTAAAATGTCAAATTATGCCTGAAGAAAGATGGACAGCTGTAACTCATAAGCACAGTAGGAACAGATGAATTGCAAGGTCAAATCTCATTCTGGAGTAGAGCACTAAGATTGATTTTTATTTCATTTTTAACTCTACCTGAAGATTAAAAAATAATGAAATTAGGTTTTCAAGCTTATGCATGAGTATCCGTAGAGTGGAAAGGTTTTCTCAGAAGTCTCTTTTTTTTCCTCATGATTTCTAAGTATAGATTTTTTTTTTTTTTTTTTTTTTTTTTTTTTTTTTTTGTGGCTATATGAATGAAGATGACTTAGGAGAGTAAAACTGGGTGAAAATCTCTAATTTTGAACAAAGGGAGTTAATGACCAATTTTCATGCAAGTTTTCATGGGCAAGATTTAAACTCATGCATCAGTTGTACAAAATGAATTTACAACAGATCTATCAACCTTCTCTCTCTTGAAGAACAAATCTGTAAAAATTATATGAGCTACATAGGTGGTGTCGCAGAAGAAAAACACATTGCATTTAACCCTTCAATGGTAGGTAATGAATTAAGTAGTCACCATCAGATACTTCTTGAAGTTTAGATTAAATGACTTGATCTCCATTTAGGTCCCATAAAATATAATACTCTTACTGCCCTTTTGTTTGTTTTTGGCCACCTCTGCCACATCAAATGAATGAATTCAGGGACTTGATTCTTCCTTCATCCTTAGATTCCATTTCAGGTGTGCTGAATCTGTTTGATTCATTTGTTTGGGGCTTGGCATATGGATAAAGAGCTGTTCAATGACAGCTTTTCAATTCACTTGATCTCTCATCTGATCTTGGACCAAAAGCAATTAAAGGAATTGTTTTGAAGTTGGAGGGTGTCTGAGCATGGAAGAAGATTGCATGTGGTTTCAGTTGTTGTACTCTTCTGTGGGGCTAATTTCTCACCCACTGCATTTTGGAAACTAAGGTAGGCTTCCTCTTTACTGCCTTTTTCTACCTTTTGTACATTAACCCCAGCGGGCAACTAAGCCCTACCCAGTCACTCACTCACTTTCCCTGTGGTGGGATAGGGAAGGGAAGCAGAAGAGTAAAGGTGAGAAAACTTGTGGGTTGAGATAAAGACAGTTTAGTAGATAAAGCAAAAGCTGCACATGCAAGCAAAGCAATATAAGGGATTCATTCACCACTTCCTGTGGGTAGGGAGGTGTTCAGCCATCTCAGGGAAAGAAGAGTTCTCTGACCTGTGATGGTCATTTGTGAAGACAGTGGTCCTATAGACCCATTGAATCCATATCTGTTCAATTTAGAGAGAAAGATGTTGTGGGGAATGGTGTCAAAGGCCTTACACAAGTCCGGACAGATGACATCCATAGCTTTTCCCTTGTCCACTAATGCAATCACTCCATCACAGGAGGCCACTAGGTTTGTTAGGCAGGACTTGCCTTTGGTGAAGCCATGCTGGCTGCTCTGAATCACTTCCCTCTTCTCCATGGGCCTTAGCAGAGCTTTTAGGAGGATCTGTTCCATGACCTTCACAGGCACAAAGGTCAGGCTGACAGGTTAGTTATTCTCAGGGTTCTTCTTTCTAACGTTTGTAAATGTGGTTGTAGTTTTTCCCTTTTTCCTGGAACTTGGGACTTAATCTGACTGCCATGACATTTCTAATATCATGGAGAGTGGCTTGGCAACTGCATCAGTCAATTCCCTTAGGACTATGGGATGCATCTCATCACATCCCACGTGACTTTTGTGTGTTCAGGTTCCTCAGGAAGCTGATCTTCTCTTACAGAGTCTTTGCTTTCCCAGTCCCTATCCTGCTTTCCATTTTTTTGAGTCAGTGGGAAGAGAGGTTGCCAGGAAGACTGAGGCAAAACAGTTGACAAGTAGCTCAGCCTTCTCTTTGTCCATAGTTTCCAGTATGCCAGCCGTGTTCATTGGTGGCATAAATGCTTCCTTTGACCTTTCTTTTCTTGCTGATGTACCTGTAGAAGCCCTTGTAGTTTTTTGCATCCCTTGCCAAGTTGAGCTCCAGTTTTTCTTTCCATTGCCTTCCCTACACAACTGGGCAACATCCATATACTTTTCCCAGGGTGCCTGTCCCTGCTTCCACCGCCTGTGGAAGTGTCTGTGCCACTGAATGGCAATTTGTCGAATGTCTCTTGTTCTTTCTCACTGGTAAATGTCGTCATGTGTGTTCTTTTTTGTTGTTTGGCTAAATGTAGTTTACATTCACATGTCTGTAAGGCAAATTCATGTCTTACACTGTGTCTAAATATTTTTTTCTGACTGTGATTTTTGGAGTAATGTTTGGACTAAGTTTAAAAAGTAGCTATACTTTTGAAAGTGTTGTCATGCTGTCACTTCTTATATGATAGAACAAACTTTCTGAAGTTACTTCTGCAGAGTCTTTATATATCCTGGTTTTTCTGGCTCTGAATCAAGACCCCATTAACAGGAATTCTTCTGATCACTTTTGCTACATTTGGCAAAGATATGGAGGTACCTCCTAAAGAAGGTAAGATCTAAACCATAAAAGCCTTCAAAGATTAAAACAACTTCAATTACTCTTGCCACTGGCCCAGATTTAAGTGTAGTTTAATCCTTGTAACCACCTCCACTTAACAAGTGAGTCACACATTTTCTATCACATGAAAGCTGTGAATATTCTTAAGTGTAGCCTGAGATTTAAGCCAACATATAAATCTCATATAGATGGACAACAATATGACCAATTTTTTCCTCAAATTAGTGCATAAAGTTTTTGCATGATTTCAGGGGAAAGAAGGAGTTTTGTTTAGTAAATTATTTGGTTTGGTATTCTTTCAGTTTAGAAGTATTTTTCTTAACATACTGATCATGCCTGTAATGTTATTTGAAAGACTATATGCCATGGTCAGTTGTCCAGCTCTGACACTGCATGATTCAAGTCAAAAACACTTAATCCTACAGCCTTTTGTGTCAGATTTCCTTGAAGAGAGATTGTTGAAACTGTCTAGGATAGACTCAAAAGTTAATATAGCAAGGTGAATAATCAGGGATCTAACATTGGAGGCTGTGTTTAGTTAGCAAAAGAGTTTATTTCATGATACACAAATACATTATTATGTGACCTGATAAATGGTTATAAATTCATGAATGTACCTCTAAACTACAGTTTAGTATTAATAAATAATTGAAAAATTAAACATAGGTCAAGCATTTGATAATTTGTATTTGGCAGGGTTTTTTGGTTTGTTTAGGGGCAGTTTTGTTTGTTTGTTTGTTTGGTTGGTTTGTTTGTTTTTAATATCTTGTTATCTCAGGTAGGAATGTAGTACTCAGCCAAGGTACGTTTATTTTCATTTTCTAGTTCAGCTTTCCAAATGTACTTCTTGACAATACAGAGAAAGTAACTTTTGCAGAAGCTAGAAGTGGGATGCCTCCCATGCAGTAATGTGTTCAGCACCTTGTAAAAAAACCTCGCACAGGCATACTAATTACCAACCAGATCATGTAAATATATTTGTCTGGTTTCCTCACTGTAGCTGCAAACTGTAGTTCCCTCTCTAAGCAGTTATGTTGGCAGATGGCATGCTGGTCCTTTTCCAGTAGACTTTGCCAGCTCACAGGGCTACCACCCACTCCCTTCCTCTTTCCCCAACCTTGCACCTCCTGTATCTTTTTAATACCCTTGCATCTCCCCAGAGCTCTTGGAAGGTGGTGTATTTAGAGAAAGGACAGTTTCATGTTCCAGGAGATTTTAAAACATGCCAACTAAGGCTTATCTGGCATGCTAAAGTTTGCAGGAGCATCTGTCTGTAAAATATTCTGACTCTACTTCTTACTGATCTCTGTTGGAGGCTTTGAGGGGAAGCTTGCAGTTCTTGTTCTACAAACTAAAAACAAGACAAAAGCCCTTAAAAAAAATCTGTATAGTAGTTGAAAGTTAATAGAAAATATATTTTGCTGGTACCAAAAAAAGACAGCTTCAAGGCTACGACTCTGTCTTCTCTTTCCTGCTCACCATGATTTCTAAGAACTTGTGCCCTCAACAGAAAATTTGAAATAGACTTTTTTTTCAGGACGGAGGCTCTGGAAATAAAGACTGTTTAATATCTGAAGTTAGAGTAACACTTTTAGTGTCCAAAAGTGAATTAAATCTGAAAGTTAAAGTAATGAACATGACCAAAAAAACCCCCCAGACCCCCCAAACCCACAAGAAGTTTCAGCTAGGTGTGTTTGTGAGAGATTCTCTGATTAATTAGTACTAATATAACATTATAGAAAAATCTGTAATTCTAAGCAAGATCAGATTCCCGATAGAAAACAGTTGGTTATGCCTCAAAAGCTATACAAAATACAATGAAAACATGGGCAAATAATGGATATCAAGAAATTTTGTTTGTTTAAAACATAAAATATATTTATATGTAGTCTTTATTTTTAATCATATTTACCAACTATTAAAAAAAACCTTTGTGGCATCTCTATCAAATGTAATGACAGGGTTTTTATTAGGCAGAAAATAGGTGCTTTTACATTTTAGCTTATGGTGCACCTAAACTTCATCCACTATTTGCATGAGAAACGTATCATTACATGAAGGTAATTAGGTATCTGTCATTGCCAGATGCCGTTCCTTTTTAAAGATGGTTACATTTCATCACTGAATTATGTCTGGATTTGAATAAGGATTTACCACAGACCTTCTCTGCACTACTTTTTTATCATAAGGCACACTGTACCTAAGTAATTGCAGTTTCCTTCATGCCATTTCCAAGGAGTGCTGTTTAGGGCGGAGAACAGGACTCAGAATTTTGAGGAAAGCTGGTACTTTAAAGCTGGCACAAATTAAAGCTGTAGTCATGACTGAAAGTTGGCAGAGACAGACTACAGAGTAGTTTGCTACAGCAGGTCTATCCCTGCACGACTGGCTTCATTATCGGCCTGCAAGCAAAGAAATGAAAGCAAAGAAGTAGTAATCGGAGCAACAATCTTATCTTTCTTTATTTGGATTTTTCCAGTGAATAAAACCTAGAAATAATATGAAAAATGTGAAGATCACTGCTTTGATGAATTCCTGTATTCAAATGCAGGTTTCTTGGCCAGGTGGGGTTTTTTGTAGGGGAAGGTTTCTGACTTACTCTTTTGCACTTCAGTGAAAACCAGTGTCTTCTAAGGTTGTTATATTTCTTGTGCCTAGGGAAGCAGAGATCAAAGAAATGTTCTTCATCACCTCTATGCTCCATTTGAAAAGTCGATGAGCTATAGGATATCTTTTTGCTTTGGCTGGTCTCCACAGCATTTCCTTACAAGGGTATTTGCTTCATGTGACATAGCAATTCCTATAAGCAGTGTTTTAAATCCCAGAGCCAGTCTTTGAAAGAAGATACCCAAAAACACAGGGATCGTTTTCTTTTCTTTTTTTTTTTTTTTTGTTTTTGTTTGGGTTTGATTTTTTTTTGTAGTTACAGGAGGTTTTTTGTTTTCTTTTGTTTTACCACATATAGCTGAATAAAATAACAGACAGAAGACTGTGATGAGTCAGTAATATATCTAGGGAGTTAGTGTTTCCATTTTCAAATGCTGAATCCAAAAGACGCTTGCTTGGTTCTGCTTATGTCAAATTATTATGATATGTTTCTCAGTCACTTTCTGACAATTTCCACTGTTGTCATAAAATTGTTAGCAATGTGGAGGGTTGATAGAGTAATATTTTCAAGAATAATTAGTGACTTTGATTTTTTTACTTGTTGATTTTTTTTTTTTTTGCTTTTAAGCCTGTTCCTTTTTTGAGTGACTGTGGTGTAGTACTGTATTTTCACAGGTATGTAGACAGGAAAGGTAATACTTCAAGGGAAAAGTCCTATAAACTGTAACCAGTTTCCTACACACTGCACCCTCTCATCTTGTGGTCAATGCTAGATCTTTGGGTTTCTATCCACTTTGTAATTTGTAGCTGCCTTCTTCAACAGCTTTACCTTGTCATAGAATCATAGCATAATTTAGGTTGGAACAGACCTCTAAGATCATCAAGTCCAACCATTAACCCAGCACTGCAAGTCCACCACTAAACCGTGTCCCTGAGTGACACATCTACTTGTCTTTTAAATACCTGCAGGGATGGTGATTTAACCAGTTATCTGGTCAGACTGTTCTAATATTTGACGTGTTTGGTGAAGAAATGTTTCTTAATATCAAATCTAAACCTCTCCTGGTACAACTTGAGGCCATTTTCTCTTGTCCTCTCACTTGCTACCTGGGAGAAATAACCAACACACACCACGCTGAAACCTCCTTTCAGGTAGTTGTAGCATGATAAGGCCTCCCCTAAGTGATGCAGGTGAAATTCAGGTCTTCGTCCTGACTCCAAATTATGTCTTTTTTAGGCTAGGTGTTGAATTTGGGAGAGATTTTCTGCATATCACTGCAGTTCTAACAGAGTTGTGATACCCCAGTAATAGATTTTCAGGTATTGCTGAAAAAGAAGTTAATGCATGAATTTGGTTTTAGGTCTGTCTCTAACAATTGCAGAAAAGCGTAGTGAGTGCAGTAATACACACTTACAAGACACAGTTTCACCAGATCCGTCACAGGATGTTAAGCAACTTTATTGTTTGACATATCTTTATTAAAATGCAAATTCTGGCATTTTCCCAAGCTGGCAATTCCTTTCCACTCAACAGTGTGAAGCAATAAAACCCACACAACTGTATTCTGAGAGAAAGTAATATTGCCAGGGCAATTTGCTAAAAACAGTAAAAAATTCAAACTTGGGTAAAGAAAAACCAGCAGAGGATTCTAAAGGAAAGAAACAGAATCATATTCTGGCTTTCAGTGTTGTCATTCTCCTTCCTTTCTTACTCATTAACCAGTACTTTCTCAGACCTTTAACTGTTCAGTACTGACCTTCATGTTTTGCAGTCATACCTCATAACAAAATGACTCAAATAGTGTCCTAAATGGTTTTTTTACAACAGCTTACCAGTATAAACATTCTAGCTCATCTGTATTTGAATACAATTTACATAAATTGAAAGAAATTTTACAGTTACATTGTGAACTAAATGGAGACAAAAGAGGAGTCATTCAGTAAAAAGGAAAAATGTTTAGCTAATGGTGTGGGCACTGAGGTATTCAGCATGCTATAGGAAGGGTGTAAATGGCAACGTATTGAATTACATTCCCTTTGATCAATTAGTATCTGTGCTAGCAAAACCTTTTGTTGTTGTTGTTGTTTAATTCAATTGACAGAATTGGCTTAATAGCATCTAACAAGTTGTTTATTAAAAAAAAATACAGTCTGAAAAGTTATGCAAGTTAGATAATATCTACTAAGTCTAGAAGAAATTAGATTGTATTTAGCATAAGTAGAGACAGAGGAATAGTTACTGGTCAGAGGGTCCCTATTTTATAAAGCGATGAAAAGATCTAGAAAGAAATATTTAATGCTTCTTAAGCTTTGCAGGGGTACAGTCGTGCAGATGAAACGGAAATTAGTCCTCAGTCCTGCGGATATATGCTATGATAAGATATAAAGTAGCGCTAATTAATTGTAGGTAACACTGGACTAAACTGGCTGGTATGCATTCCTGCAAACTATACAGAGAAGTCAAAATATTAGTATAAATCTAGAATCAACCAAAGCTAATAAAATGTTAATGACAGAATGAGAAACATTAGAAATCTTTTGTAGGATACATTCATTACAGGGCATGCTGGACTGTTTAAAAAAAAAATTGTAGAGCTGACCTGGCTTTGTTTCTGATTTATTTTTGAACCAGAGGGCTGTGACACTTACAGCGGCCAGCCTGGGCACTGTCGGACTCTTAGCAAACTATTCTGAAAATGGAGAGTGAATGGAAGGACTTATTTCTCTTGTTAAGACCAAAAGGATGAAATAAGTAGTCTTGGCTGTGTCTGCCTTGGCAAAGAGCCAAACAGGATTCAGATTTGGATGACACATGGTAAAAAAGAAGTAATGTTTTAGCTAAAAATGTAATATGCGAAAAGGATTACCCTGTATCTCCAGTGACTGCTTTTATATTTTCACAGCCAGAGAACACAGACAGATAAAGAGCCTGATTCAATGGTTTAGATCTTTATTTTAACCATAATGAATGGAACTTTGACTTTAGTGGAAGGGCTAAACTTTCGGAAGCAAGAGCTTAATATTGGGGGTGAAATAAATCACTGCAATTTTAATAATTTGAAACTGTCAGATGAAAAGAACTCTTGCAGTCTTCGCCTAATAAGGAAGAATGCCCTAATCATATGCCCACAGAATCTAAAATATTCAACAGACATTAAAAGTCTCAACTTTTTATATTCTTTTAAATTGGGTTTCTGGAGACTATATTTCATGTTCATTCTCACCTTCAGGAAAACATAACATGTGCCCCAGAATAAATACACTGTTAAAACCTTAGAAAAATTGAATCATTCACTGTTAAAGTGGTTTGATAAAGCCGTCTGATGGTTTCGTAATGAAAGTTAATCTCCCTTTTCAGGGCAGTAGTCATCAATACAGTCTACAAATATATATGTTTAAATTATAAAATAGCCTTTGGTAAAGTGGGCACAATGTTTGAAAATCTCTCAAATACAAATGATATATGGAAATCCTAAAACATTTTTATTTTAAGACAAAGCCAAGTGGCATTACTGGCAGGTTAATCTTCCTTGCCATGGAAAATTACACTTGGCGTGTATAATGGATGAATTTCTAGAAACAGAACGAAAAACATCTGAAAACCCCACTTGTGTAAAATATAAGGTCTAAATAATCATCACATGATATGTCTGCAAAATGCAGTCACTAGTCAGGTCTACAAAGTTTTTTTTTTTGTTAGAAAGAAATCAGCTAGTGCCTAAAGAATGGGTGTAAAAAACAAAAGAAAACAAAATCAAGACATATAATCTTTAATCGGCATTACTGATGTCAGATCCTAAGAAATTTTTAAGGTATTCGAAGTAGAAATATAAACCCTCAAACTAAAATTTCAGGTAAGTTCATCCTCTCTTATTTTTATCAAGACTTCATGCTTCTCATTCCAACCTGAATGTTTGTAAAATGCATCCATCTCTTGCAAGTTTAAAGAACAACAGAATTAACCAAGACCGATGTGCCCTCATTTCTGCTAGTTCCTCGTAATCCATCAAAAATATTTCCGTGAAGGTTGGTTTAGCCTAGAGAGTATTCTAAAAAGTTGATAATGACCACATGCTTGAAATCCCAAAGTCTAGAAATGATGCATATGTATGTATGAATATATATGCCCAAATGTATGCTCTTATTTATTTTAAATTTCACTTTTGGAGATGTTATTATACTTTCAGTAAATCTGTTGTAATGTTAATAATCTGTTATACTTTATTAAAAAGTATTATGAAGTAATGGTCCTTATATTTATTTTTTTATGACATGAACAAAAATAATTTCAGTTTTGAGTGTTGTAGGTCGTCTTTTATGAAGTCCATGTTGTGTATTTCGTCCCTTACTCAGTTCCATTTTTCTCTTTCCCACCACCTTAGAGTTCAGCAAAAGTAAAGAACTTCCTCCTTAATATTGAAATTTTAGGGACATAAAAATAAACAATAAGATGTGCATTCCTGAAGAACTTTTCCTTTTTTTCTAGAATATAGCTCTTAGTTACCTTGGCACAAGTACTAATCATGTTTCTTCTTAAGAGAAGAATGTATATGCAGGAATTTTATTTTGTCTATATCTATTTTTCAAATATACAGTACAGAATTAAAGTAGTAGGAGATTCCGCCATCAGTTTTTGTTGTCGTTCTTGTTTGGAAATCAGTCTTTTTGATTCTTCCTCCTCTGCCGTTGCACAAATAGCTACTGCCTCTGACTCCTTTTTTCTTTTTTCTCTTATAATTTAATTTATTAATAATTTCCATTTCCTTTTTCTTTTTTGTTCATTCATGGCAGATATAGTACTTCTGTCGTTATTGTATCTTCCACAAGAACAGAAAAAGTTTTAGTGTTTTCTGTTCAACTAACTGCTTTGCATTTATAAAGTTATTTGCAGGTGTGTTTAATACCTCCCTTTCTATAACCCAGCATAAAGTTTGTGGATTGTTATCATAGAGTACATATTAGTCTGAAGAAACTCAGGAAAGTCAGTAGGAAGTATGGAACATTTTAGCTGTACAGGAAGGCGATGAGCATTATTATGAAGGTTAAACAAGAATAAAGCCTTAAAAAGAAACTCTCTCTTAATCAGTATTTTTGCAGATGATAAAAGGAAAGCCAAAGAGATGAAATTGACAAATGTAGCATATAATGGTCCTTCTTGGAGCAGTACTACAGGGGCCTCATTAGTAGACATTTTAGTACAATCATTTTTACCCCTGTGGCTGTCACTTCAGACTACTCAGAAAAGGTGGCTGTAGGAGCTAATCACAGCGATGCCTTTCTCAATTGTATTTTCCTTGTAAAAATGAGACACAGGAGAGTTAGCAAGTTCTAATTGAAATCAGAATTATCATTGCCATGGATGGCATGCTGTGTCTGTAGGGTATGTTTGTGCCAGTGGAAAATTACCTTTTCCCCCTAATAAGTTTGGAAGCTTTAGACTTAAATGTAAAGTTGTGCTGAAGTCAGTATTAGCATACATTTTTTTCTGTTATTTTCAATACCATTTCCATCTGACTGAACAGACGTACGGTTGTTAATTCATGTTTAATATTACAAACTGTGGTTGATAAAGGGAGGGGCAGACTTCAAGATGTGCCATTTACATCACAGTTTAAAGTTTAAATGGGGTCTCTCTTGCATGTAATTCCTTTTCCTTCAATATTCCTCTATTTCTCTTAAAAAAATAATTGTAAGTACCATTTTCTGCATGCAGTTTAATTACCACCTTGAGAGACACTACAAGACCTCCAATGCTGAAAAAAAATTTTTAAGACCAGAGCAAAGTTTTACAATGGCATCTTAAATTGGGGGGAAATCTCAATTTTATTCAGCTTTAGAGGAGTATCCTCTTGTATTGATCCATAGTACAGATACCGGGGGGAAAAAAAAAAAGAAGAAGATAAAAAAGAGGTTCCTGAAATTTCATTCCTTCCACTATTGAGATTTTTTGGTAGTGATGGAGTAATATTAACTTGCTGTAGCAAGTATTAAAAATATCTCTCCTCTTTTCCTCTTGGAAAACAGGAACGTATTAGAAAGCAAAACAGGGAAAGAAAAGTATTACTTAGAAAGTTTTGAGCTCCATTAGGGATGTCTTTTAATCTCTGTTCGTGTCCTAGAGCTTTCTAGATTTGAAAGACTTTATAGTTTTGAAGAACTGACTTATTCCTAAAAGGAGGTAAAAGGAAGAATCCTATCTCAGTCTGTGAGAAATTGGTGAAGCCTAATTAAACTTTAGTGTTTCTTCCTGAAAGAGCATGGTACCATAGTGAAAACATGAGTCTCTGTGAAAACATAGGTTAGATACATTTAACCATGCTTTGATTTTAGTACAGCCTTTTGATTAGTTGAAAAAATGGAGGACAGGTCTCAAATACCTTTTCACCCAACATTTGAGTGTGTGTGTTTAATCCACTTTTACCTGTCTTCTAGTGTCTTAAAATGAGATCTAAAAGTTAAAAAGCTTTTACACTATGTTGTTATCCCTTGAATAAATTTTTAATTATTGCCATCACTAAACATCTGAAGGTGAGGAGAAACCACATAATTGTTCTAAAGACTTAGAAGCCTGAAAACCTTTCAATAAGTTAATGAACTGGGATTTTCTGATATAAGTGTAAAGAACCCACTCTGGCACAGCAGTAATATGTCACTATTATCAAGCAAAGGCATGCTTAAAAAATTTAAAAAAATTATGAACAGAAATTCTGTCAGTATGCCATCAGCAAAATGGATATTCACTGCATGTGATTCTTGATAAAGCTGCCAGTTGAAGAGAAAGGGTGAAGCTGTTCCTTGCTGAGCTAAGTGTAGACCTTTAGACACCACCTGCAGTGTGGCTGCTTTATCCGTGATCTCCCCATCTTTGGTCAAGGAAACAAAAAAGTGTTATGAAGTAAAAATTGGGATAGCACAGAGAGGGTTTTGAGTGCTTCTAGTTACACAGAATGCTATTGAGGCAACAATAAGCAGGGAGTCTGAAAACAGGTAGCTATAATGGAAACTATTTTTCAGCTTTAACTGAAGCAGATGCTATCACATGCGTTTCGTGATACTGACTTCTGAGGAGGCGAGCATAAGAAGTGATTAACCCAAGAGGTTATACTGACTGAGGTGAAATTAAGGTGAACAGAAGTACAATAAATCCTTATGTTTCTTGCATGTCTAAGTCCAAGTGCAGATATTCTGTAGGGTTTTATTTGTGGCCAGCAGAACCACTTTTTTTTTTTTTTTTTTTTTTTTTGGCATAGAAGCAGTATTGTGGTAATAATTCCCTAAAGTTTTAAAAGTGCTGGGCAGCTGAGAGAAGTAATTCTAAAGCTGAAGTCTATAGGAGTAAACATAGTTTCCAGAGTAATTGTTGTAACTGAGTCATAATTGTTTATCCGCAAAGGGAATGCTTTTGTAACTATTAAAACCTTTGATGATTTTGATCATTTCAAGCAAGATTTAAGTCAGAGACAGAAACAGGAAAAGATACTGAAAACACGAGATAAGTTAGTACTTCAGGAGTTAGAAATGAGAGAGAGAAAGAATTCTCAATCTCTTTTCACATCAGTATGAGAAAAGTATCAGAAAATGATCCAAAAGAGGTAGGAAGGAGCTGGAGTGAAGAATTCAACACAGAAGACTGTTAAAACTGTTTCACTTTTATTGACGTTGTGGATGATAATGTCAGTGCTGAACTGACTTTCTAGTCTTTTGTCTGTGTCTGAAAAACTAAATAACCTTCAGACTAATTTGGTTCATTTATCTGACTAATCAATTGTCTGGTTCCTTCACTCAGTGCAAGGAAAGTAGCTTTTGTATTTTCTTTTTTCTTTTTTTTTTAATCCTCTATTCTTTAACCTTACGTCCTCTGTTCTTCTGTGAAGATGGACATGGCGAGAGAGGTATTTGAAGCAGTTCTGCTATGGATAATAAAATTGCCTTTCCCATTGCCTCCTTCCTCCAAATCCTCGTGTCCATGTGCTATTCTGAAAGCAAGAATAATTAAGAAGGTAAATACTAAAGTACTGGTAAGAATTTACTACAAAATTATTTTAGAGGAAGGAACTACACCATTTACAGATGTAAATTTTCAAAAACAAAATATTTGTCTCTTGAATTTCCTTTTACTTCTGTATTAAATTGTTCTTTACACAGTAGCAGAAAATGCTGAAATGTCTTTGCTATTATATTTCTGTATTGATTTTTTAAAAGAAAATTTCATGTTGTCATAGAAGGTTTTATTTAGATCTAGTGGTGTCAGGTTAAAGATGTGGGGCACAAATATCGTGAGCATTGCATTGAAAGAGCCACAGATTCTTGCCACATTCTTCTTCTCCAGTTATATTCAGTGTCTCTTTGTGTGATTGATTTTTGCATGCTTAAACACTTTTGTAAGTAAGACAGACCTCAGTGTGGGCTAACATACAAGATTTTAATGATCTTTTTCCCCCCTCTCATAATAGTTTCTCATTGAAAGAATGTTCACTGAACAGCTGGGAATATTCTTTATCCAGAAGAGTAGATATTTCCTTCCTTTCTCTCTCTCTCTCTTTTTTTTTTAGTGTGTTTTTTTGTTTGTTTGGTTGGGGTTCTTTTGTTTTTTTGGTTTTTTTTAAGGCAAATATTGTTTAGAAATTATATTTGTATCATACATTCCATACATCAGGAAGAGCTCTGTAGTTCATAGCAATTTCCAATTTCTTTCAGAGACTAAGTAAGTTTTAAGAGACATTCCCCAAGCTTTGGATAGACAGCTATCTATTATAAACTACAGTGGGTAATGTGTATTGTTAATGATGCTCTCAGAGGGCTGTCTCTCTTAAAAAAAGAAAAAAAAAAATTGTCGCGATCACAGTCAAAGTGAAGGAAGGGAGGGCAGCAAAGGACAAAGAGCCAGACTCCGCTCTACAACTCTATATTCTGTTAATGCAGATGTTATAATTCATCTTTCAAGTCAATTACCCTTCTGGTGGCTTATGGGGAGAGCACAGTCATTAATATTTCCGATAAACCTGATTGTAGTCAGATGAAATTTCAAACAGATTTCAAGCGGGAATGGAAATTAGGTCAAGAGAAATAGCCACTACAAATTAATGAGCCCACTGATAACTTCACCATTAGCATCACTACTTCCATAAACTGATCCAATGATGTAGAATTAAATCAAATGCTGTTTCACTGAATAAGGAGAAAGTACAGAGATTACATCTATTTTTTTCCCTTTCTTTCTTTTTAATACACTTGCTGTTGGAGCAAGCAGAGTATAAACTTTTAAAATCCTTAAATATGGGGAGTTGAGTGTGATTCCTTTGTTCTTCTTCTATGCTTTTCTATATGCTAAGGCATTTATTCTGTAGCAAATTCATTGCAGGTCTGTCTCAAAGAAGTATGTGATACCTGAGACACCCAGAAAGAGGAGAAAACCAGGGCTGAGAGGAGCTCTTGCTTTACTATTAAAAGACATCAATGTATGTACAAAATAGATAATAATATGTGGGGGTTGTGTGCGTGTGTGTGCACACTTACAGTGACTTCAAGATCCCACAGTGACTCTTCATACACTGAAAAGTCACCTTAGGCCTAGATAAATAAATGAATCCCAATAGTACCTATATTTTGACATATATATGTACACATCTGTACTCATATGTAGTGTATACATATAGACCAGGACAATAGGAACTATTATTTTACTTTTTTTTCCTATTTTTACTATTTTAGTATTACCTTTTCCATGTCTTTCCAAGGCAATTAGTTTAGTATCACTTTGTTTAGAAAGGAGAAGAAAAACACCACAAACCCATGAAACATCCTGAAGGCTACATTACCCTGTAAGTCACATGGAAAACCTCTATGTGTTTCGTGTTGCTTCTTGCTTTAGTGTGATGAATCTTTAAACATTTAGAAAAATTTGTTTCAGTCTCACGGAAATTTATAATGTAAACATAATATTGCAGATGAATGTCGGTAGCTCTCTATATACTATATATTTAAATTTAAAAAAACAGTGTGATTGGAATATGATGAGAGAAGACTCCAAAACCAGCCAGCTTCAAAATTATTCTTGACCGTATTGACTAGATTCGTTAACAGCACACATTGCCAGTAGTTAGCACTTAATCACTATCAATCATCCCTGACAAGCTTATTTTAAATTAGTTACAAGTGTACAATGCCACTGAAGTGATACCGTTTTAGTTCATACTGATAGCTATAATCCATCAGTCCAGGGAACAATTTGAGAGGGAAAGCCATAACAGAGTCTGTCACCTTCTTTCTTCCTCATCCCTCCCTGTAAAACACCATTGGTGTTCTGTGTTACTCTGCCTCTTCCCCAAAAGAAAATTGGGTGATCTCAGCTTCTCTTGACATTTATTTTTGGGATGAGGGCTTGTTCTGGTTTTGCAAATTCCGCAGGATTATTCTGGTTCCATCAGACACCCTGCCTGCCTTCTCTGCAGGATTATTTTGGTTTTACCAGACATCATTCTTGCCTACTCTGCATCCTTAGTTCTTATCTTGCAGAGTTTGATACTTGTGCAATTTTTGTGCACCCTGATTGTGCCACTGCATCACAACTCCATCTGCATCTTTGCCAGTTAAGGCCATTATTTATACATTAAAGCTGAGCTGCATTGCACAATGTTATTAATGTTTTTACAATGTGAAAGTATGCTTATATACTGTACCTGGATATGTTATTTTAGTGTGCTTATGTCTGCGTTACAAGAAAGTAAATTCTAATTTTCTTGCTTAATAGGCATCTAATTACTGCATGCAACAGACATCATTTTTGGCTACAGTAAAACCAAATCATGGTTTGGAAGCAAGGACATTTTAACATAGCTTGAAACCCGGTCCCATACATGCATCAAAAAAAGGTTAAATCTCTAGTCAAGTTCTGGTTAGATTCAATTAATGTTTAAAAGGAATATCTTATTACAAGTTACTCGAGTCTCAATAGAATCTAACTGGTGTATTTAGCCGACACAGACTGAACTGCTTCTGCAGGAGAAAACTCAGACATATGCTCTGAAAAATTAGGCAGGTATGAACTTTATTCACCACTTCGAAGCATGGAGTCTAGATGGCAATCACTGAGTTTAAAATAGGACTCTCATTCCCTGAGCAACAATTCAAAATCATGAGAGTCTACCTTGATCACAGTCATAGGAATCCTGACAATCACAAAACTGTTCTGAATATGTTTATGAAAACTGTGTTGACACATTTTATGTATATATTTTTCTAAATATCTGTTCATCTAAATGAGTAAATTACAATTTTCCACAGATAATTTACTTGAAAAAATTGAGAAAGAGATTTGAAAAAAATCTTGTCATTGGGCAAAATAGGGAAAATACTGCTAACAGTAAGCACCTTGTGGTATTGAACATGCTGAATCTCCTGCAGCATTTTCGAAAACCTTCCAGAAATAGTGTGCATAAGTTAGCTTTGTGTGCTTAGGGGATAATTTCAAATCACTCGAGGCAGCTAAGCAGCAGATCACTTTTGGCAGTTACTGTGTTTGGCTATATCGGCATGTCGTATCTTTCGTTTATTTACAGTTTAGCATTGAGCACTATAAGGCTCCAAAAAACTCACTTGATGAGGCTTTTAAAAGGGCTTACAGTTGTTCATGATCTCTGAGTTAGAAGCGTGGGAGAAATACTAACAAAAGGTCAAAACAGCAAAAAAAGACTTTATTGTCAACTTCAGAAAAACAGAGAACTTTGGCAAGAGGTTTAGTGCAACATTCAATCAAAAAAGAGCACTTCCAAAGCATTAACTTAACCCATTCAACTTCACAAACTCTAAGCCCGTTCAATTTTAAGTTCCTCAAAAATTCCAGGAAGAGAGAATTAGGAGAAAGAGAGGAAGACAGAAAAGATAGAGAAAAGGATGCATACAGCTACCAACTCATGGGTTTCAGTAGTGCTCAGCAGTTAGAAATTCAAGAGGAGATAGGGTCAAGACATGTTCACCACATATTTGGCCTTAAATACTCCTTGGCCTTCCTGGGCCCTTCATCTAGCTGGGACTTGTGGTCCTTTGGCCACTCTGGAGCTTAACTGGGGCTCCGGGGCTTGGGTGTGAACCATTGCCTCCACTGTGCCAGTGATTGGCAGCCATGACAGGGCTAGCATACAATATCTAAGGGATGGGGGGTGCAGGACATGGCATCACCTCAATAGAGCAATGGCTGACCTGCCCCTTTCCCCACACACATGCGCCCCAAAATGTCTCGAGACATCAATCTTTCCAGTCTCTCACAACCATCCTGTGTTTTGAGGCATTAAGCAGGACCACAGT
Organism: Falcunculus frontatus; assembly: GCA_013398115.1. NCBI lineage: Eukaryota > Metazoa > Chordata > Aves > Passeriformes > Falcunculus > Falcunculus frontatus. The sequence continues at coordinate 230,874 of VZRV01000337.1, forward strand.
AATGGTATCTTTCCTCTCGTGCCAGCACTGGGATCCTAATCTTGTAGACAGAGGAAAAAAGAAAGAAGAGTCTCCAAAACTGCAGGCAAGGTGCAATGCAAACCAGGATCTGGGAGGAGAGTTCATCAACCAGTCTTTCAGCTGCAGTGACCAAAGAGTCCAGCAGATTGGTTGGTGATTTCCTTTGTTTCCAGTCTCTCACAATGACATGCAGACTTTCTTGCACATTTCTCTTCCTCTTCCCTCCATTCTACCTTTCCTCTTGCTTTTTCTTTCTTTGAATATGGCAGATATACTTATGTAGTGTTATCTTTTTACTTTTTTTATTAGGATAGTGTGACTAACTTGTAAGTGCTCTCATAGAAACTCAGGTCAAAGTGAGCAGCTAGCAGTCTGGTTAGACCTGAGTTTCCTGATTCAGAACAGAAAATTAAATTGTTGGTTTCAAATTATGCAAACTGAAATTTGGAAGTCAGCTGTGAATCATCTTAGAAATTAGAAATATTTTATAAAAGTGCTTGAGGTTCCACTGCACATTTTGTGTCTGAAGTGGAGTCTGATCACTCCTCATATGATGAATGCTTGAATTGCCAACCAACTCCTGATTTTTGATAGTCTGCTACCCATTGTAAGAATATCCTTACGACATTATTTGTTAAGCACAGCCCCATTCAAGGTATTCACATTCTTAGTGGTAGTTTTTTAAAACCAACTAAATGACAGAAACCCTTGGAGGATTTTCTTATGGTTCTTTTTTACTATTTCAGGCTACAAATAGTTGTAAATGTACGAACCTCAGTTTGCAGATATATAAAATAAAAGCTTTGGATCATAATTAATTTCACTGTAACACTGGGGTACCCATACATAAGAGTATTGGAATATTCTAGAAAGTAACTGTGTCAGTCAGGGTTTGGAATCGTATGTATGTTTTTTTCTTAATATTCCCAAGGCCAGCTGGGAAGGAAAGGGATATTGGCCACCCTCATTATGCCAAGTTGCATGGGAAACATAAATTTTCTTGACCATCAAACTACATAAGACATAAGGTTTCATAGCTAAGTAAACTCAAAAATATTTATAATTATTATTCTTATAGCACATTTATACCATAGGGAAATATACATATCCTTGTATTATAAAGAACTGTCTCATATTGGAGAACTGGTTTCATTGAAGTAAAGGTCAAATATTTTATCAACTTCGGTGAAACAAAGAAGTCATGAAAAACTATCAGCCCCATGCTGCAAGTGAAATTTTACAAAAAAAATAAATTCTTTGTCCTTTCCTTAGACCAGCACACTAGGATCACACGTGCTTTGGGCAAATCCCCATGCATTGAAAGGTATAAAGTGAAAAATGGAAAGATAAAAAAAGCAATATTAACAAAACAAGAAACATTTAAGCTAGGGAATTTTTATAGGTTAAGTGGCATAGATGTTTAGAAAAGGCATATTATTCTTCTACAGAAGAAATTTCAGTTTTGGAGAGAAAAATGTCAATTATTCTTAATTGCATCAGAAATCTTGCTATCTAAAAACTGGTTTTGTGAGTAAAAAGCACAGAGGAGGTGGAGTCGATAATGTTTTGAACATTGGTGGTAGGTGTTTTACTAATTTCAAGAATGTGTATAATTATTAGTGTGAGATGTGACTTTTTGTTGCAGGGTTTTTTTTTTTAGAAATTGAGGGTTACATCAGGTACAAAGGACAAGTGAAATTACTGGAAGATCTTTCCAGTTCAGATTTAAGAGCTCACACTCGAAGAATCACACTTTGTATTCTCTGTTCTAGTAAAACAATTTGATATCTGCATTGAAATGCGTTTTTGGTTAATCTTTGTCTCGAAGCCAGTGGAGCACTGTGAATGTTGAACATTCTTTGGCTGAAACACTGAGCACACACCACAGCCATTCCTGCTGTGCTGAAGACCAGCTGGGAAAAAGATATGTACTCTGAAGTTAAAATAGTCAGAACAGGTCCCCTACTTGATAACAGCTGAGTGCTGTAGTCAAATACAGCTATTGCAGCGGGATTCTATTGATTTATACTGGACAAAACTGGTGCTTTTATCAAACAGTTTTGTGGCTACTCAGCAGTCTGTGTCAAGCCATAGGCAAAGATTTTCAGGAAGTTCCTGGCATCCAGAGAGACAGAGAAAAACTGGTTATTATACCAGGAAAATCGCTCAAATCACTTAACAGCATGCCTGCCTCAGTCAGATGGAAAGCACATTCACATTATTCGGATTATACTGCAAGCTAGCACAGCAGAAAGATTAGGCCTCCCAATTTTCCAGGTAGTGTTTAAAATCTTTTCCCTAGCTAAAGGATATAGCTGACAGTTCACACTCCAAAGTCAAGTTAATCTGTAACATTATCCGCCCATTTTGCACTGAGCAGTCCCCAAAGCAGTTTGTAATATGCATATGAACTGAACCATTGTTGTGATCAAATTTTAAATACCCTTGTGTAATGGGAAAAAAGGAAAGATAAAATAAAACCCTGCTGCTCTGGTACTGAAGATTGACAGCAAAAGGAAAAGTATTGCTTCATTGAGTGCATGGCTCTGGCTACAGTGGCTGCATTAAGTTGCTGGTGGGACTTCCAGTCCCTCCTCTAATGCATGGCTAATAGCTCAGCTCTGTAGAGTCGGGAGATGAAGCTTTCCTATTTCAGAATATTATGAAGTTGCAGTGGTGTGAAATTAGAGTGATAGTTATCGTAAATTTGTTTCGGACAAGGATGCTTGCTTAATACAGCTCATGAATGCTTTTCCATGTGGTAGGTGTTTCACAGTAGCTCACCGCTGCATCAGCAACAGTGCAAAGCGATAGCAATTTATATTAAATTTTCTGAATTTGGTGGCTTTTAAAGTGATTTCTTGTACTGGAGACCACACATCTGTTTGAAAGCAAGAGGTGAAACTGAGCACAAGGAAACAATTGCCATTATGGCAGAAGGTAGAAAACAACACATTGTTTTTCAGTCTACTGCTGGCATGTTGCCCTCTTCTAGAGTGGTTGACACCATAATTAATTATATCCATTTGCTTCATAGTAGTGAAATTCGCTCCTGACTTTACTGTGGACTCAGAATTTATCCCATTTGAAAAACTGTATAATTCACTTAAATAACCTCAACACCATAAGTATATCATGAGATTAGTAAAAGCTTCTATACTTGATGACTCTCTTGTTAAACTAAAGAGCTCTCTGTTGGTATAGACTTCACTATAGTATGAATGAATAAATATTAAAAAAGGTATAATTGCTGGTAATATTCCTTCTTTGCCTTTTTAGCTATTTGCTTTTTCTGGTAATTGCCTCTACTATGGCTTATTCTTGCAAAAAGAAAGTTAGAAGAAAATAAATTTTCTCTCTTTACCTTACCTGGACTTGGCAAAATACAAGTATTTAATCCAGGTTTCCTCAGAGAGCAACAGAGAAGCCTAAGATGTATTACCCCCACCCACCCCCCACCCCATTCAAAAGCTGTATTTAAAGTATTACTTTATTTCTGTTATTTGACAGACTGTGTTTTAGGAGCATATTTAAACAATCCTGCAATTCAAGCAATGGGAGCTGAAATCTCATATGACATTTATAGAACCAGTGTGGCCTATTCAGTATTGAGAATATTTTATAGCAGTATCGTTTCTCCCAAGGCTGCATTGCAAATACAAAGACATCAGCTTTTCAACCTGCAAATTATTTCTGTAAACATCACATTAACAATTAAAAAAATCTCACAACTGGGGGGAAAATGAAGCAAGCAATGATGAAACTTCCACCTACTATTACACAGTCTTAGGCTTGGTGGTACAAAATGTAGTGAGCAAAAATGTTCAGTGTCAGTCTGCTTTTAACTGATAAATTGGAATGATGATTCATGTATGATGTAACAAATATGAATTGTGTTGATTTCTAACCAAATCCAAATGTAGTTTATAGAGGTAAAATTCTAGAATATTACTGAGTTCTTGTGATTATCAGAAATACATGTGAAAAAAATAGTGCTACCTAGTTGTGAAAAATCGGTAGTGAAACTATTAGATTAGTAATACTGTGACATATGTCTTAATTGATTTACTCACTTCATTGTAAAATACTTTTTTAATGTTAATATTCATGTATTTTATCTTCAAATAAATGTAATTATAAATTCTGACACAAGTATTGTTTGCATAGCAATTGGTCACAAAGAGTAATTCATTAATATTCAATGAAGTGTTAATATGTGCAGAGCCTAGAGCAATTGTAAACTTCATTTTGACTTTAGATGGAAATTTGTTGCAGTGCAAATCTGTGTATAATTGTATTAATCAGTCCCAAAGAGTATTTGAGGTTGAAACTTATATTGTTCTTTTATGTTCGACCTTCAGTGGTGCAATATGAAATTATTATCATGACAGAGAATGGGTTCTCTAATATTCTTAACATCCTACTCCACAAATACAGTTAGAAGCAACTGGGTTATATTATGAAGCCTTTGTTTTCTTTCTTACTTTTTACCTGAGTTACAAATTCAGAAGGATTTTTCACTCTAATTTCTGTTAGAAACTTGAGAAGAGAGAAGGACATAATGAAGTTATTTTTGAGAGAGACATTTTCAGAGAAATATCTGTCCCTAATTTTTGGGGATCTTTATTAGACTATGAGGATAAAACCTATTTATTTTGGTTTTAAGTAAGTAGGATAATTTTTTTTATACATCTAAGCAGTTGAAAATGGATAGAGTCACACATTGGCAGCTAGGAGCAACTGCTTTTATTAGGCTTAAATTAGCACAGTTTGGAAGTGGAAGTAGGCAAGTGAATCCCTGAGCTTTATGGTAATATGGATTTCTTTACTTTTCATAGGTAGTTCGGTGGGAAATACACAGTAAGGTAACATAAATCAAACATCAAGCTCAAAAGGATCCTTCTCTCAAGTTACTGTTGACCTCCATTATATGATTATAAAATATACAAAAATAATGCTGAGCATGCTGCATACTGAAGGTGCATAGAACCTTGCCATTGCAGCTGCTGATCTTCTTTCAGACCTTATCATAGAATCACAGAATCATTTAGGTTGGAAAAACTCTCTAAGATAATTGAGTCCAAACACTAACCCAGCGCTGCCAATCCACCACTAAACCATGTCCTGAGTGCCGCAGCTACTTGTCTTTTAAGTACCTCCAGGGTAGATGACTCAACCAGTTCCCGTGGCAGCCTATTCTAAAGCTTAATACCTCTTTCCATGGCAATTTTTTTTCCTAATATTTAATCTAAACTTCCCCTGGCACAACTTGAGTCCATTTCCTCTTGTGCTATATTGTTTCTAGATTGTCAGGAGAAAATCGAAAATTAAGAGAGAGCAAAAGGTACATACACTGCAGAAATGCCCATATTACCAAAAACAGTTTGGGAGATCAGCAAGTAGGGATACCTGCAGTTCTCAGCAGTTCTTCCTGGAAGATTACTACCTGCTGAGAAGAAGAAAAGCTTGTATCACTGTAGGAGGACATCACAGAAGTAGGTCAAATGCCCACAGGTGACTGACCAATATGGATATGTTAATACATGGCTCTTGCTTGCACATTTTCTTTCTGTTGGTTAGGGGTTTGGGTTTTTTCTTTTTTTTTTTCCTTTTTAAAATAATATCTTAGTAGTGGGCTCCTTGCAACTTGCCAGCCATCTGTCATTTAGCAGAAGTCTTTTGATAGCAGACTACTTCTAGTATGTTGATCCCTGCTTGTTATTCAATTCAACTACTCAATTGCCTGACCTTTAGTTGTAAAAACTGCATACCGTATTTTCCCATGAAAAGATAACCTAAAGAAGTCTTATTTGAAAATGGTATTTCATGATAGAGCAGTTAACTGGGTTGCCGGCTTTGACAAACTAGGATTGTTGCTTTTGAAGCTGTAAGAAATGTAGTTTATTTTCATTTTGTAAAGATATTTTGAAAAGGTAATTTAATTAACTGACCTGTTACAAAATATAGATCTTAATACCTTGTATACATTTCAGCATTCCAGTTATGATTAACAGGAGTAGTTTAGAGAGAACTGATCAACAGAATGTAGGAATTTTTCATAAAATGAAAAATGGAAGCAGTGATGGAGTTTATGAGGACTCAGGTGTTTAACAGCCATGAGCTTTTTGTTTCATTTAGAAAAACAAAACTGTAAAATAATTTCAGCACAAATTCAAATTCAAATCATGTTTTCAGAGCCAAAGTATACAGATTACATTAAGCTTTCACTATTATCTGGCTTCAAGCTTTTTGATTCTGTGTTCAAGATGGTAGAAATGCAGTTCTGAGCTATTATTTTGAACACTCCAAAGTTTATAATTTTTTACATCTAAAATCTCATGTTGATTTAACACATAGGAAAACTTTGATCTTGTCTGATCATATCTCAGTACCAGATGCCTAGGGGATCTTTTGTACAGATATAGCACCCAAATCTCTTTCTCTATCAATAAAATGAGATTCTGTTTAACATCAGTTAAGTTATGCCCATTTATTTTGGTAGACTATTTGCCCCACAGGATTTATCAGAGGAGCTTCAGCTTTGCATTTCCTTTATCACTCATGCTAGAGAATACTGGTTTTGTCCAATTTGAATGGGATTTCTCCTGCAGAAGACAGAACTGCTTTTTTAGCTGACCTTTCAAATCAGTTCTGAGATGTCCAGTTAAAAAAAAATAGCTCTCATAAAAATACTCCTTAATTCAAACCTGTCCCTTTGTATATAACTCCTCCCACACTGCTGAAAACTAACTAACCAAAAAAAAACCAAAAAAACCCAGGTAAAACAAGAGGAACTCTGTGAAATGGCACTCCAGATGTTGTATAATTTTAACACTGTGTCATCTACATACTGTGAAGATCTCCTTAACTCTTCCAGGGCCACTTACTTACCTGTAACTTAATTACCTGATATTTGCAAAGTCTATAGTCTTGCCCTGTTTTCCTTTTCACATCCAAGGAGTGTGGCTGGTGAACAGTAGGTCTCCCCAGTTTACTTTTCAAGTGGGAGATGGGTTTGACTGGGCAATGCTGCCAAGAGCTAAAGCAGGCTGAGGGCACAGCCTAACTGGCTGTCACTAATTGAAGGGAGAAGACTAATGGCTACATGTAATATTTCCACAGTAATGAGAGCACTGCGCTGACACTGCCGTGTTGCTCTGTGAGAGACTTAAATGTTTTACAGGGATGGCAAGGCAGTACCATTCTCAACCCCCTCCACCCACATAGCCTAAATGTCATAATGTAGCGAACAAGCTGACTTGGCTGAGGAATTTCAGGCAGCTTCTTTTCCAGTTCAAAAATGGAAGGAAAATTGGGCCTAGTGGAAAAGCACTGGCCAGCTACAACTCAATGCCAAGACCACCACTTAACCAACATCTAATGACAACCAAAAAAATGTCTCCATGCAGACAGCAGTAATTGCAGAGTCCTGGTGATGCCATGTTAATGAGATTGCTTACATTACTTTTTAAGATATGCTACTTTCGTGACAGAGACATGACTTCGCCAATAAATAAGTAACACAGCAAATTTAGTGTGAAGAGGAGTAGAGGAAGAACCCATCCCAATGAGTTCAGTTTAGAAGGGAAAGACTGGACAGCATCTGCCATCTCCCATCAGAAAAATGAACAGGTTTCATTTAGGAAGCTGAAACAAATCACTGCAATGTAACAAGGGAGAGAGCAGAATTATCTCTTTTGACTTTCCGAAAGGTGGTGTTAAATAGCTCCAGTCTGCACTCAGATTTCGTATAAAATATTTTTTCTCAGTCATAGAGTATATTCTGGCTTAGAAATTCATTTTGTCAACATGAACATGTTTACTGTTGCTTTCAAACTCTCTAACTAACTGGCTTGGCAGACAGGCAGCTCAGCTACAGAGAAATGTGGCTCGGCAGCTGCATCTGTCTGCCTGCTTCATAAAAGGAAAGGAGGAGAAATCATCTGAAACTTTATAGCTGCTCAGGGCAGTCTCACTGATCACTGTCCACCCTTACACATGTCCTACTCTAAGGAATGTAATGAAGATGCTAATAAGGTATGAATGGTATATTATGATGCATGAGCTAGAAAAAGAAGAGGAGGGTGTGTTATTCCAGGTAATTTGGACAGGATTATACATTCAGATAATTATCATGAAGATATTCAGCTAATATAGAAAATTTACCTTTTTAATCTGTTCTCATTGTGTTCCTTCTTGAAGACTTGAAGACACTAAGATTTTAACAACCAAAATACTACAACTAGAAAGCCGCTGCCAAGATTGTAACAAAGAAATGTTTTTGTAGCATTCATCTGGCCATCCCTTGTTATTGAACCCATAAAGTACTCCTTCCAGGCCAAGGACAAGCCATAGGTGACATAAATGCTTTTAAATTAATATCTTAACATCAGAGGAAGAATAAAATGGTGTTTATGTGCCAAAGAATCATCAAGGTCATATAGTTTGTGGAAGAATATAGATATCAGATCACATAAGGGTACTTGCTTGGTGTTACGTCTTCCATTTGGTCCTATTGCAAGACTTGAAACTGTCTCATATTTTAGGATTATGCAGTTGCTGATTAAGGCAAACATCTGAACGTGCTTTAAATGCTATTCTAAGGGAAAACCTTTTTCTTTCTACTACTCCAGCTTAAGAGCCATTAGCTTATACATTTTCTCACAGCAGTATTGAGATGTCACCACTGCATCAGTATCTTTCTCTTTTCTACTTTGGTCCTGTATGTCTATAGAAAAATTCTTAGCTACACTGGTAGGTCAGAGGCATGTGCTCTGTGGCACTATTTATTTGTACATTTATTTATTTTAATAAGAAGTATGGACTAACAAATTGTACTTTCTGGGAAAGATAATTTTAACCCCCAAATCTTTAAAGTAACCCACTTCTTGTCACTTGGAGATAAATTAAGCCTGGATTTTCATGCTATATGTATTTATTAATAATTATTTAGTCAAATTGTCTGATTAACAACTTTATCAGTTAAATGCAACTTAGTATTATTGGAGACATTACTCCTGTCTCTTGAGATTAGAAGTAAGCTGCTTGTGGGGTAGGTTTGGACATGGTACAAGAACTGGTGCTTGTATGCATGCAGTGTCCAGAGACTGCAGACCTTTGCTTGACAGTTATTTGCTGTAACATTAAAAAAAAAAAAGTGATAGGTTGCTACTGATAAAAATTTTTACATGAGGGGTAGTTACTGAATTCATATAGGATGAGGTATTCACAGAATTTTGGTTAAAGGACACAGAATGGGTTGAAGAGGTGGGATACCCCTAGCTGTTCTTTACTGTAAATCTCAACCTCAATCCACAAAGATTGTTAGAGCCTCTGAAGGGGCTGGCTGATAGTGGTGACTGTTATCCTAAAAAACAGATGGCAAAGTGAGTGACACCTATAAATGTGCAGGCTGTGTTACTTCACTGACAAGATGCTAAGCCCTTCTGGCACTAAAGTAAAAAGACAGGTGTTTTTGACACAAAAAAAGGAGTATTGAAACTATGCCTCAAGCCATGTGGAGAGTCGGAGCCAATTTTTCAAGTAAAAGTAACTAAAAATCTAAATTGGGGTATACATGTGAAAGCACGACAGCTTCAGACCTTTCCCATCAATAAGTTTTTGACGAGTTCTAGTGCCTGTCTTGTGCCTGTAGAATTAGTCGATCGCCTTTCAAATTAAACTTTAATTTTCAAGGCTTGAATAGATGGTAGTTTTGCTCTGGAAATCTTGTGCAGCTCATTTCCAAATGAATGAAATGGCAAGCAGTATTTTTGGACTTCCTTTAAGTTTGGTGATAGAATTCTTCAATTGCCTTTTGGTCTGCCTTAAATATAGCATGAAGTTAATCAAGTATTCACACACCACATATTATAATTGTAACTAACAATGTCAGGTTTAGAGATTCATGTGGCCAAAAGGGAAGCCACAATGATGTAAAAAACAATATAATGAGAATACTTAACTTTAAAATCCATTATCACTTCAACAGATTACTTTGTTTGAAAAGGTATGGAAGTTAATAGCATTTAATCTACTTTCTTGAATGTAGTGGTATTCTTTTTCATAACCAATGAAAATAAAGTTTCAATAATTGAGAAATACCACATGGTAAAATCTCCAGTGCAATTTTTTCTTAGAGAAATTAGGCTCTATCCTTTTTTCTGCTTTCAAATTTAAGACACCAAGTTGCATTTATGGATGAAAGGAAGCTGTTGAGTAATAAAAACTGCATCAGGTATTCACCAAAATAAAATGCAGTGGAACCTACTTGAAAAAAAAAACGAGAAAAAAATGTGTAAAAAATACGTAAAAATGTGAAATAGGTAAAATATGTGAAAAAAATGTGTCAAAAATACAGTGAAATGAACCTTGTGTTTATTCCCATGAGGTGAAAAGGATCACCTCCATGAGTTAAAAACTTTTTTTTCATTTGTATGACAAGACTTTTATGCATTGGGTAGTCTGCTTCTGGTTCTCAACAAGTACAATGTCCATTACAGTATACTAAAATAATTAGTGCCAGATTGTCTTGTCCTATTTCTCTCTTTTCCTTCATTTAGCCAGCATAGTCATCTTCTTGGCAAATAGTCATCTTGCACATCTTTGCACAGATTTGTTTCAGCTGGATAATTTGTTATCAGAGTCCTGGTGAAAACCATGTGTCCAGCGCTATGCATAGGTGATTGCTGCAGACTTTACCAGTGTATGCTGGGGGAATTGAACAAAATTGTGGTTAGAGGGTATAGTTATTTCAGTGACAGGTGCAGAACAACACATGCAGTGAATGACCATTTGCCCATTACAATAAATCACAAGACCACTTTATTTTATTGTTATATTCTAATCCAGGGTCAATGACAGGAAAGTGATATTTAATATATAAAAGATTTTCGCGCCCTGAAGAAGCCAGCACCAGAGAAAGCATGGCTCCCTTGCCTTCTTTTAGGATAGTCACATAGACAGGAGTTATCCTTACAAGATTTTTTTCTTTCTTCCTTTTCCATTTGAACAACATTGGATCACATCCTTGAGTGTAGGTACTGGAGACAGAGACTTCCCTCACCTCAGTCTGTGCTTGTACTGTTAGGCTGCCTCATTTGATTTCTTTTCATGACTAAGAATGCTGCATTCTTGATTTTACAGGAGATTTCTATAGGAAGAGTAGAGAATATTTATATTCTATCCTGGCGATCAGGGCTTCAGTACAGACCAGGAGGACCAGGTTTTCTGTTTCTTGAGTAACTGTCACAACAACATAATTACTGTGCTAAAGCCAGCCACCAAAGCCACCTACTTTTCTGCTAGCCATGTTTAAAAAAAAATAATAATTTCTAGGGATGTCTGTAATTTAGTGGATTTCACTTACTGACATTCAAGTGAATGCTTATTAAGAAACAGGTTTATTTTCACAGTCAGAAGTTTAGATATGCTGAAACTTACATGGTTTTTCTGCAATTGTTAATACTAATGTCTCTTTCCTGATTGTTTTTTTTTCACTTTTTCTTGCTGTTTATGCACTTCTGTTATGCACAAGACTGTTTCAGTTGTGTGTTTAAGCATCATATACTGCTGAAGCACATCTCAGAATATTTCTTTTAGTTTAGACTTGCTTGCTTCTTCATAAAGTGCGTCATGTGTTGATATGTTTGATAGATGACTCCTTCTAACCCTCAGATAGTTTGTGTTTTAATAGTTCACCAGCCAATAAGTGTCAAAAATGTAGCATTGCTCATGAAAAAGTAATTTCCATTTTACGTCTTATAATTTTTGCTAACAACATGGAAAAAGGGACTTGTTTCTCAGCCATCATCTCTTGTAAGACTGTGATGTGCATATGGATGTCTTTTGGATAAATGTCAAATTTGAAGAATTCTCTGATGCTAGCTCTTTTTCAGTAGTTGCAGACTTTCATCCATATTATCATTTATGGTACTTCATGACTAACTAGATAGAAATTCAGCATTGGAAGATGTGAGTTTTTAATCTGACCCAAAAGAGCACTGGATTGCTTCTCCTTCTGTGTTTCACCCAGTTTGGTTTGCTAGACCCAGCTTTCAGTGAATGTACTTTTTCCCTGATGAAATAAAGTCCTCCTCTGCGTGACAAGTCATATTGTCTATAGGACGTTTCTAAGACTTCAACAAAGTGCGTAAACTTTAAAGTATAAAATTCTCTCAGACCTGTTTCCTTAATGGTACCCCTTTTTCACTAAGGCAGCCTTCTCACATCACAGAACGTGAAGTTGGAGAAGAGTCTTAGATTCATATCATATACAGTCATTTAAGCCTCCTCTGTAGTCAGGCTAGCTATACAAGTGGATCTGAGGATAAATTCTAAAATGTTAGGTAGTCATTTACATCTGGAACTCTGGAACTGGGTTTTCTCCAAAAGCTAGCAGCTAAGGACGTTTAAGTAGTTTACACTAGGGGACTTTAGATGTGACATCTAAAATTATATTAAATAAAGGCTACGTTTGAATTGAATTCCATTTCACTGACTTTTGTCCTTCTATATTCTAAAGACATTGAACTGCCCTTTGTAATGTTTCTGTCAGAAGCGGAAATGTTTCATTAAGGGTGGGAATTTTCTAGGAATTATTAATAATATTATTATTTTTAAAAATTAATTCCCAGCTACTTGGCATTAGGTACTCTATAGACTAATTGATTGTTCTGTCAGACAAATCTAAGTGTGGAGATGTCTGACTTGGGCAAAATTTAATTACTCAAAATGAAGTTTGCAAAGGTCACAAAGTCTAATGGATAGCATTTTTCACGTGGGGAAATATTTAATGAAATTATAAGCAATCCCCAGTGATTTGTGTCTTGATTTTCTTATTTGTGTGATGGCACATTAGCATTACACTCCATTCTATATCACTATTCCTTACCAAGCACATCATCACCTTGCAATTTTCTTTTAAATGTAGAGGTAGATACTGATGAAATATAACATTACCTCCTGGATTGCTGATACTTCCATTGACAAGTCTTCCATTCTAGTATTTGCTGATCTCTGTGGTGTATAATTTTACAACTGATTCCCCATGCAGATAAAATATATTCTCTTGAAGTGCTGTATCTTGAATCTCTTGGTGATAAGACTTAATCTACCATTTGTACTCCTTAATGAAGTCATACATTTCTATAAAATTATTTAACAATTTCATATTCTTTACACAGTATAAATTATTTACACATACATTTATGCTGAAATCAACCTCAGAAACGAAAAATCTAATTACATTTCATTAGATTACTCTGTAAAATGGTATTAAGCCATTACATATATTGACTAAAATGTTAACTTCAATTTGTTTAAACAATGGAATGACACCTGTGCGTCAGTATTACCTTCTAAGGAATGTAGATCCTGCCATGTGCACAGACATTATGTGGGTTTCATCCAGTCCAGTTTTCCACCAAATAAAATTGCTAACATATCAGTGATATTATTTCTTGTTTATAAAGACGGAAGAGGCCATGTGATAGTCTAACATGAAATTCTCCATTACAAAGGCTGGAGGGTTTCCTGTTATTGATTGCCCCTTTAATTAAAATCTCTTTTTCAGAAGAAAATATTTTTACTTTAAAAATAATCAATTAAAGTGAATCTCTCAGAACATTTTAAATTTATTTTATTAATTAAACTTACTGTTTAAATAATATTAATGGCCTTTATTTTGATATGTTGAATTTTGTAGTCATTTAATCTTGGTGTACTTGCGTCTGCCAGACTAAGGCATCTCCTGTCAGAAAATTCGTAATACAATCAAAGGTTATTGCTTGGGGTTGTTGAGATTTTCACAGGTGCTGTACTTGAACCTTGAAGCTGTCTTCTATTGTTCTCTTAACTACCTCACTCTAATAGTTTTCTTCCTGATGTAAAGACAAACACCATGCTCTACTAATGGTCAACCCTGCATGCAGTAAAAAACCCTAATGCATGGTAAAATTTTAATAGGGTAACCTGAATATAACCTAAGTGTTCTTGTTTGCTGTCTGTCATGGTATAACCCCAGCCAGCAACTCAGCCCCATGCAGACACTTGTTCACTCCCCCCTGGGGGGAGGGAGGAGAGAACTGGAAGAGTGAAAATGAGAAAACTTGTGGGTTGAGAAAAAGTCTCAGAGGTAAAGCCAAAGCCACATATTCATGCACAGCAAAACAAGGAATTAACTCACTAGCCTGCCCTGAATTAGCAACACTGTTTCTCCATAGCCCCGTACTGGCTACTGCAGAGAAAATGAACTCTACCCCAGCCAAAACCAACACACGGTCTTGTATTTGGAGCTCGTGTTCAGCTGATTTTCTGTAACAGTCCTCTAATTCCTCCTGGATGTTACTATTTCCCCAGCTGTGTAAACATGCTCTGCAAGGGTTTCTGTTTGTTCATTAACCACCATCACTCCCATCCCACATTTAATTGTTTGGGGTTTTTTTTTACATCTGATCATGTTAAAATACATCGTTTCATTGATCCCAGATTCCAATATGATTTAAAGTTCCTTCTAATCAGTCACTTGCTTTGTTTATTCACTTTCCACTAATCGTTATTTCATCTGTGAACTTCAACCCTTCTTTCTTTGTTTTACCCATTCATAAAAATCTGAAATCAGAGTGCCAGGATTTGGAACCTGATGTAAACCAGTAGAAAGAAATTCGCTTGATAATGAATCTGTGTTTACCTTTACATTTTAGCAATTCCTAATTAGCCATTTAAATTTATTTATTTTGTGTCAATAACTACTATTTTTTTATGTGTTGTTGTACGTAATGAAAACTTTCATATGTAAAATACTTTGTCGAAAAGGACAGTATTAGTTTGGTTGGACTTGTTTTCCATGAATTTATGTTACATTATTTTCTTCCTACTAATGTCTGCCTTATTTTTTTGTATCCAAATTCATACAGATGGAACTCCTACGGTATTACTTTTCTTACTGTTAGAATGGAGTTGGCTTCTAAAGCTTTCTATATCTTCTTCTTTTTTTTCTATTAAAAAAACCACCAAACTATGAAATATTTTTTCTCTGTGTCACCTATTTTATTTTTTTTATGTTTATTCCACTATGCCAGTCACACCACGGTTCTTTTGAATTTAATGCCCACTTCTAAATGCTGTTTTCTCTTCTATTCCAAGCTACATTTTAAAAAGAGCACTGCTGCCTTTCTTGGTCATTGTATGTTTTGGGATCTAGGGAAACATTTTTTTCTTATCTGAAAGGTATCTACTGTCTGTGTGGTGTCACGTTTGCATGTTTATGTACTCTGCTCTTCGCTGAACTAAGTCTTTAGCATGGAAGACAAACTAGAATTTGGGACAATAAACATTTCTTATTCATAGTACTGAAAGATCAGAGATCTTCCCAAGAGCATAATGTGAATAAAATATTCAGCACAAAGCTCTGCATAAAATTACAGTGCAGCTTCCAGTGCATTAGGACAGTCTGTTCCTGATTCATCCATACAGAACTGTCCAGAACTCAGTTTATATGAAGATATTGAGAAGCACTTATTTCTTCCCTGAATGACCCTAAATGTATCACATTAAAGGTGGAAAAAAATGTTGGTGGTCTTAGCACAAAGATAGCATTGTCTCTGCAGCCCTCCACTCTTGCGAACAAGAGCACAGGACTCTGTAATGATCATAACTATTCATGACCTCTTTTATTATTGTGTTATTTCCAAAACAGCTTAAAACATTTGGCATCATGACAGTAAATTGGCATAGTATTCCATGAGGTGATGAAGGCTGTAACCTATGCAGTCAAGTATGATAATTCTGTTAACTTTTTTAGGCATAAAATCTGTGAGTTTGTAAGAACACTGCTCAAAATTATAATACCATTAAGCATGTATGAAACTATTTTCCTCGACTGATATCTGCAGGTTTTCAGGTTTTTGGTTTATTTTGGTTTTTGTTTGTTTGATTATTTGTTTCTTTGTTTGTTTTTTAAACTGCAGTTCAGTACGCCGCTGAGCACAAAAAGCTGCTCCATTTGTTCTGCTTTTGGCTGGTGAAAAATGTTATGTCATGCTTTTGGCTGGTTTCAGTGAGTACTATATCAGGTATAACGGTTAAGTTAGATATTTGTGAGACTGTGTATTCTTAAGGGATAGAAAACAGTTATCATAGCTAATCTGATAAGTGTTCCCCTCAGTAAACCATTTCCCACACACGAAGGACAAAATTTAAGTTCTGAACTAATAAGCCCTTAAGAGATAGAGTCCCTACTAATTATAATTTCCAGTGCTGCTTTTTTTTTTTTTATTCCTTTGTAGTCTCGGTAACCATTTTAACACCTTGTCAGGCATTCAGGAACTTCCATCTGTGCAGCCTAGTGCATTTGTGAAATAAACCCATCTGTACAGCTGATTAAAAGTTGGATGTAGGCCATGTTTTGTCTTTATCCTGAAAGAAACAGTATTGCTGCAGCAGTTGTTGATGTAGGGTCTGAATACCAGAGTGGAATGCACAAGGCTAATGGAGCAAAATAGCTTTTAGTGTTTTCATTTGTATTTAATAATTGTTTAAAATAAAATCAGAACAAATTAAGTGTGACAAGCAAGACCAATTAGAAAGGCTGCAGAGTTCAAATCTGCAGTTAGATGCAGGAAGGACCTCTAGAATCACTGTCATTTCAAGTGTATTTTAACACAAGGTGAATCCAAGCAGATAGCAACTTCATGTTCTCTTCTTACTCTTCTACAAACACAAATTTATTCTGAGAGTGCATGTATGTATTTTTCATTGCTATGGTACTCAGTTTTCAATTGTATGTTATTAGAAAGGTGGAGGAACAGATGCAGAATTCCTTACTTACAAACTAGGTCAGTGGGATAACTGCATCTGACTACTTGATTTGCATCCATATTCTGTAGTCAGACATACCATCTCTCATATTTCTATTCATAATCTAACCGCCACTGCTAAAAGTTTTATGGGCACAAAGCTGTACCTTCAAAAGATTTTAAGGAACATCTCTTCTTTACGAAAACAAAAAGAAGCAACAAAAACCCACCCAGCCTAGTAGGTTGCTAAAAATTTCACGTGAGAAGACGTGAGCAGGGAGTGAATTATCCTCTCACAAATCTCATGGGCATGTGGTAAAGGAAAAAAGAAGGGAGTTTAAGAGACAGAATGGGAATCTTTGTCTTGTGGGGTTTTTTGTAACCTCAGGACAATTATTATCGCACATCTTCATCCTCTAGCACAGAAATGCACATCTACTTTTTGATATCATGAGACATGTAGCAGAATTGCTTCCACACTGAGCTATTATATAAATAAAATAATGAAATAGGTTATGATATATGGATCTATGAGCTGATATTAATGCAAGCAAATAAATCAGATGGCACAGCACCACACAAATGTACTAGGTCACATTTTACTGGTGCAATGCCAAGCACCTATCTCCTCAGCATTGCATAAATGTGTCTATGCTGCAGATTATTCCAAGGGTATGTCAGACAATGCTTTCTCAAGGAGGTATGTCATGTGTTCATGGGTGTTGTATTGGCATGATCATCAATGCTCTCTAAATTACAGGAGGTATAATATAGCAATAAAATAGGATTCATCACTTAATGTTCAATGTCTCCTGCGGGACCCTCCAATCCTGTCACACCAATAAAGAATATCATCTTGTATCATATATGAAAACACATCTAAACTTCCTTAGCTAAGAGTTAGGTCTGTTGCCCTTTGTTCCGACATAAGTGTAGGACTCCATTCTTGCTGTCTGCAAGGACTTCCAAAGTCTGTAAAGTGAGAGATTTTCTTTTGAAGTTACACACATGCAACTTAAAATAGAACATGACCTTAGGTTTTTAGGTGAGAAATATGGAGGATTTTAGCTAGCTAAAGATGCCAACAATACCGCATCAAATGCCATAACTCATAAACTAGAGCTACAAAGAGTTTTATACTGCTAAAAAGAAAAAAATAAAAAGGAGGAGCAGGGGTTTTTTTGCTTTCCTCAAGGCAGTTACAGTAATTAACAGAGAAACAGGACCTTAATTATAATGTAGATGCAGCTGATAATTATATTTTCTAGCGCTGTCATATATTCAAAAACAAAAAACAAAGCAAAAAAAACCCCAAAAACAAACAAAAACCCAACAAACCAAAAACAAAACAAAACCCAAACAAACAAAAAGGCAAAACCTCAGATCCCAGAGTAATGCTAGAAAGGAAGAAAACACCCATATGTTCCAATGAAAGAAAAATATAGGTGGTTATTATAAATAATATAGATAAATAATTGTTTAAATATTAAAACTACTCTCCTTAGGTCTTTCCTAAGGTGTTTTTCTTAGGTGGTTAGGAAGGCGGGTTTGTTTTTTTGTTGCTGTTGAAGTTGAAAAGTGAAAACATGTTTAATCTTGGGATGGGAAATGACAACTATAATTATACACTGCAGAATTGCTGCCCACTGAGTACTGTTTTGTTGAATACGGTTCACTTTTGGTGATAATAACAATACGTCATTGGGTGAATTGTAAATTCCCTCAAGGTATTTATGATACAACCCAGGAGCTGAATAAATCCCAAGTGCTGGTGTCTGACTTAAACTAGATAAATGCAGTTGCTTCCTGTATAGGACAAATGTCACTAAAATATTTTTAAAATACTGTGTTTGAAATTTCAGTTTCAGGTGTCCGGTTAAATTGGCTTGAATGCACCTAATTTTTTTTTTTTTTTTTTCACCAAAGGCACCGTTTACTACTGTGCAGGTGAAAAGATGATAGACATGGTTTTCCTCTCCTTTTCCAAACACATTTTTTGGTCTACATAGTACTGAGCCCTCAGCTTTGGGTGTATCATCTTTTCCTTCTCACAGGTGCAAAGGGCAATTCATTCAGGTATAATCTAATAATTACCATTATTTGAGGAGATTTTCCTTAAAGTCAAGGTACATGCCTTGGTGACTCATATTCTGATTTCTTTAATAGGCTAACAGCAGAAAGCTTTCTCATTCTGTGTGGATTGAATGACTAAAGGTGCTCCAGGGAAGTACTGTACTGAAGACAACAGAAAGAATTAATTTAAGCAATGTCATATGTAAATCCCTGTTGCCTTTTCACACCAGAATGTTAATTCTAGGGATATGACCCCACTGGAGTTTGTGTCAGTCTCAGACAGGATAATACAGAGGCATAGCACAACTGAGGGAATAACTTTTAGATTTGAATAATGCTGACTTCAATATGATAGTGACAAATTCACCAGTGGTTTGCACTGGTGTAACATAGGATGTCATTTGGGTTATAAATTCTATAATAAAGAGAAGAGCTTCTCTCATTGTTTTTGCATGAAAGATAAGGCATTTTTATATACAGTCTTATTTATGCAGTGTATTATCAAATCAAGCTGAATGTGATAAAAGGTTTTGGGCGTCGTGTTTGCAGTCAACAAATTTAAGGGACGAAAGCTTACATTTATGTTTGCCTCCCCCGATATATTTCCTGACCAGACATCTTTTTCAGCCAAACTGTTTGAGCAGCTGATCCAGACTCATTAATGTAACAGTATTTCAGCAAAAGTCATGCTGATAGCTATTGGTTCATTAGTGCCTGAATCCAGAAGGCATATAGAAATAGTTAGGATCAACTGACAATCTTGGTTTTGAAAGCAATACACTTATAAATATTTAAAAAATGTTTTAGAGGTTTTTGCCTGTATTTTGAGTGATCAAGATTATATGGTATTTGATAAGGTTGCTAGGAGATTTACTTTATTATTGTATGTTTATTTCTCACATCAAGTTACAAATTAGATGACACTTACTAGCACTGTGTTTATTGTGATCTTACAAAGTCGTGGTGTTACACTAAACTTATTATACAATTTCATTGACTACAACTGACATCTGTAGTTATGACAATTAATGTATCACTCCATGGTATAGTTTGAGTAAGATGAAGTGAGACTTTTTTTGGAACTAGGAAAAAATCTTGAACAAGAAAAGTTGCAAAGTGTACTAGCTCAAGGAGCTAAGTGCAGACGTGGTCAGACACCAGAAAACTCATCAGAGAACTAGGGGAACCAAGAATCTGCCCATCTGTAGGATATGATTTGGGAATGCTATTGGTCTGGACAATTTCTTCCTCCCCTGATTCATCTACCTCACAGATTCGTATTACTAGATGGAGTTTAAAAGGAAGAAAAGGGAGGATCCTGAGCTGCAGCAGCAACATAGAGGAGGTAGGGTAAAATGGACAAGAACCAAGGCACATCTAAGCAGCATCTTAAAAAGAGAGTAGTGACTGCAATTCCCTGAGATACCTGTTATCTGAGGTAACTGTATCAGGCTTGTAGGGTAGTTCTTAGTGATCAAAAACCTCATCATCCCTAAATGAATAACTACAGATTGAATATACAGGTAGAGCCCAACGGCAGGAGCTAGACAACTTGACAAAGACTGCAAAAGAAAAGTGAATGTGAATGGCATGGGACCTCCTGAAAATAGTTTGGTACATTGAACAAACAACCGTGGTCTATACTATATATATTTAGAGAAGCACCTTGTAACATGTTTAAAACCCACTGAAGCAGATTCTTCAAAAGCATTCTTCAAACTTTTCTAGATTAGACTTTTATCAGTGATTACTCACACTGATAACTCGCTGGTTTTTTTGGGCTCATATAACTTGTTTCGCAACAAAATTACATCGCAGTAAATTCAATCCCATGTGTACTCTCTGGTGTTTTAAAACCATTAAAGAATTCAACCTTCTCATTGGTTTATATTAATCTCAAAAAATAAAGATGGTGAATGAGTGTTGAAATATGTTATTTGGCAAGCAAATAAAATTTTTAATTGAAATTAATTTGTCTTTATCTTGAGTATTATTATTCGGGAAGAAACATATGGAGCTTTTAGAAAATAAAGAATTTCTTTCTTCTGCAGGTGTTTTCCTACCCCTAAAGGGGGATTGAAGCAGAGACTCTGACCACCTTTTGTGTTGTATTAGTAAACGTTCCCACTGTGCTTTCGAAGTTGTTTAATGGACACACAATTCATCAGCTGGATGCCGAAGTTTTCATGACTCTTGTATTATTGTATTAAACTGTTTCTGTTTCGAATGGTTTAATTGAAATTAGTGCTTGGAGCAATTCTGAGAAGCAGTTATTCTTTGCAACAGTTTACCCGGTCTTTAGATTCTTCTTTCTTTTCTTTTTTTTTTTTTTTAATTTATCGTTGTGTTCTCAGGGTATATTTCTCTTGAAAGACATGGTTTGACTGCAAAAACTATATGTTAAAATAACACCTAATTTAAACTAATCTCAGAGGGTGAGACCGTATTTGAACTACTGATCTACAGAGTAGCTACATGTGGTTTATAGGTCAAAGTATAATGGTGTGAGCTTTTTTTGATTGGTACAAATTCTAACCACAGTTGTCCACTTGCTCCAAGAATCCCATGCACGTGGGGAAAAATAATAATGTGGTTTTTAACGATGCCAAGTACTTCAGGATATTGCTTCCCCAAATATTAATTCTTCTGTGCAAGCTCCACTTTCCTCTTAGTGCTGCCCCCAATTAAAGCTTTAAGCACTTAACCTGTAGTTGTGAAAAAAGCAGTTTATGATGGGTGTAATCTTATTCCCAGAGGTCTAATTATCTCAGTTGGTTCCCAATTAATCCATGAAGTTGTTAGGTCTTCCTTTTAATTAGATCTGTTCTTCTTGAAGAACAGTTTTATTTTTCATATTTCACTTTATTATTTCCTTCACTGGAACCCTGCAGGGTGGGAAATCTACTTTGAAATGTTCTTATTTGTTTGATTGCTGGTTGATGCTTAATGAAGATGATGATCTTTACCCTCAGTTTGCATTAAAGTTTGGTTTGGAGATTGGAATACAAGTCCTTTAAGCATGAAAATTAAATGTAAATATGTACCAAGCGAGAGAGTGAAGACTTCCCTTGTTCTAAAGCCATTATTTTAGGTTTTTGGGTTTTTTTGGTTTTTTTTTATGTTAAGGCATAGTTATCTTTAGTCCAATATCACAAAACTGAGATTGAGGTAATCCTAAACACATTCAGAATTAAAATTTTACTGAGTTTATAGTAGTTTTTTATTTATTTATTTCATTAATGGGTGTATTTAAGAAGATGCATATATGAGGAAGTTGGATTTAAAGTCTTGTTTTCCTTCTCACTTTCACCTGTGAAAAAATATTTTCATGTAACAAGAATTTACAGACAGGAATAGAAGCTGCATTAAGTAGTCCCAAAAAACACCCAGTAAATGGAATATTATCTGAAGGCTGTTGGGAATCTCACTTACCTCTCCACTCCTGTGTCAGCTCTGCATGAAAGAAAGCTATATTGGTTTATCTGACAGTGTCCTTTCCTCTGTTGTGTCTCAGTGATATTCCCTTGCCGTATTCCATCAAAATATCAGTTTACCCACGGGAATGGTGACTCACTTCTAGGAAAAAGTGATATGCGTCCTTCTTAACTGTGGAATTTAACCAATCAATGAAACTCTATTCAATGACCATTATTTTTTCTTCCTGTGATATTCAATTCTGTTTTAAAATCTGCATCATTTTGCTGTTTATTTTTTGTATTAATTTTGAAGATAGAGAAGTAACTGTCAGTTCAGAATTCACCATACCATTTAGGGATTACTCAATAATCAGTTAGTATTCTTCATGCATACATTGTAAAGTTCATGGAAGAAAGCAGTATCCATTAAGACAAGAATAAAAATAATAACCACTCATCTCCACAAACATGCATTTTAATGAAATTACATAGGCTACATAAATGAGAATGGGTAATAATTGTAGAGAGATGAGGCTGTGATATGTTTTCTGCAGTAATTGGTGGTAGTGTAGTGTAGTGGTGAAGTAATAATCATTTTGTGGTTCTAGGAGGAAAAATATATAAAAATACTGGGTTATCACATGCCTGGCTGCTAAGACATTTATTTCTTCTATCAATAATTAAGAACTATGAATAGAATTTATAATTCCCTCAAATTTCATTGTATCCCTTTAGACCTCAAACTTTGCAGAGATGCTTTGTCAGATGTTCATAAAGAGAAGGTGATGGTGTTTAGGATACTAAAGAGAACAGCAAGGAAGAGACAAGGAATATACATTGTCTTCTTCCTGACTTGTGGATATTAGTTTAAAAGTTGAAGTCTGAAGGATTGCTTCAGCTCTTCAACTTTTGTGTAGGTCTGTGACCGAGGTTTTTCATACCTAAGCCCTTCAAATCTTTTGCTGTAGAACAATATGGGTAGAAAAAGCTTGGAATTCAGAGTCTAAGAACTTACCTCACTGATGTTTTTTTCTTTCTCTTGCAAGTGTGATAAGCAGATGAGGCACTTGTGACTTGTCTTCCACCACCACCTTAGAGTGAAGTAACTGATGGTAAAGTCTTGACATTCAAACCTTATGAATTTTTAGAATTTTGCTGGGTCTGGCTCTTGTCTGGTCCTGTGCTGGATGTCCTGGAATACAGGAGCTCCTTTTACAATTCACCAGAAGCGGTTTGTGTGAAGCAGTGTGTGCAATTTCAAGCCTCTGCACGTTGTAAGCTAAGTCTCAATCAGTGAACAGCAGCTGTATCTTTATTTCTAAAACTTGCTTCTGATTCAAACAAAAATGTTTATGCAGGTTTTAACTGATCTGAATATAATGTGGATTTCTGATAGTAAAAAACCATGTAGTATGCCTGAACTATTGGGGCCACATTGTTAATTTTATCAGAAGCTGTATGTTACCTGATTTTCCTGTTAATGTGTGCTTAGTTGCACACTCTGCAACTAAAGCAACTTTCTAGTTTCTAAGGGAAATATTTAATAAACACGAAAACAAACAAACAAACAAAATGCTTAGGGCCAGATGGAACTGCGGCAGGAAATTGAATGTAGTTGTAGCTACCCTTTAGGAGTATAAGTGAGATATAACATGTCATTCCTGTGAATTTGTACCTAAATATTTAAGTTGAAATGGTTGTGAAATGCCCAAAGTTTTTTGTGGTTGAACCTCATGTATTCTGGTAGCTGTTCACTTAACCATATTAGCTATCCTAACATCAGGATAGCTGTTTTAATTACAGCTAATGTGTGCAACATAGGTGTGTGAATGTTTATCTAACCTAAAGAAAGCTGGTGTTTTAATGGAAATAGCTGATGTTGGACCTTGCTTATACCTAATCCACAGTGTTTAGACATTATGGGAGGACCTTCCATCCTTTTCATCTGTCCTGATCTTAAACTTTCATCATGTTGTCATGATCTCAGGGCTAGCAGACTAGCAGTTATGCAAAACTGTTTTAGCTAATGCCATTGATGCACAAAGCAGGTGGGCACAGGGGATGAAATAGGACCGGCTGCTACACTTCCTGTCTGCATTAGAAATAATATCTTTACGGATACCCATGAAACTGGAAGTCTTAGAGAAAGAACAGATTTAGTTTGAAAAAGCTTTTTAGTTTTCTGAGACGAATCATTGGCTTCTGCTCCATACAGACAAGGATGTAAATCTGCCAGTAGCTGGCATGACTCTGCCCCTCAGTTATCAGTTCTCCCTTAAGTAAGTGAAAGGAAAAATCAAGTCCAGCCCCAGAGCAGTGATCCATGCAAGCTAAGTGCACTTCAGGGACAATGTGATAAAGCTGAGGTTTTGGCTGTTGGCAGGTAGATTAAAAGGAAATGAAGAAAACACTAATTTTGTGTAGCTAAAAGAATTTATACAAGTATTTTTAAATCCTCAGATATTTAAAAAATATTATTTTGTGGTGTATATTTTTTCTATTAAGTGTTTGAAATTTTTAAGTTGATTTTTATTAAAATGGGGTTCTTAATTATGAAGTCTAACCTCTGAAATTGCTCAGACAGACCTTTGTTCATTATGCATTAATTAGAAAGGCACCATTAGCATCTATGCTGTGAACTTTTCAGTGTAGTTCAAGACACATAGTAGTATAGCCAATTAAAACAAAAACATTTAAGTGGGTAAGAAAACTATTAAAGCTAATTCATTAGACCTGCATATTTTGGGGTCAGTGGTACAGAACATGCACATCAAAGCAGAAAAAAGCTTGAGTTGCTAATATGCCCCAAAGCACTGAAGTGAGCAGCATTGCAGATTGTGAATTTGAGAGGTAGGGCAGCCTTAGGGTACTGATTACATTGATGAGGGTATGGTAATGACTTAAGCAGCTGTCAGGAGTTAGAGAGACCAAAATCCACAAGGATGTGTGGCTAAGTAACAGATGCCTTTAAAACTCTTTGGTTTGTTACTGTTCAGTAACTTAGAGCAAAACTTTAATGAGGTGACCTCCACAATATTTTGTACGTAGATTACAAAATATTGTACGTAGGGTTTTTTCTGTTTTCAAAAGACTGGTTTCTTTCAGCAGTGGATGAGCTCAGAGAGACCTGATTTTAAGACCTACCAACACCTATGTCAGGTCAGAGAGCAGAAAGGAGGTAAGAAGGTGATTTTGAAGAATGCTTAATAATAAATTAATTAAATCAATGCAGGGTCTATGCAATGCCTAATACAAATTCATCTGAGAGGAGACACCAGTGATCCTTGAATGTTATGCTGGACAAATGTGGTCAGTTTGTCTAATGTCCAGTGGTATTGCAAATATTTCTGACAACCTGACCAAAACCTGCAGGACAAGAACCAGCAATAGAAATACATGGGTCAGCAACTTGACATAACCTGGTGACTGAAACCATAATTCGCTTTCAGAGAAATTTGTTTTCTCTCACAAAAGTTGCCCATCTAAAAGTTAGGTGCTAGATCAAAACTATTCGTCCGGGGCTGTCTATGGTCAGTGGGGTAAAATAAAAATCTCAAGGGAGTGAATCGTGCCGTCCGGGGGTCTATCTTCTGATGTTTGAATTATTTTCTGGAGGATCTTTCTCTGTTGTCTATAAAGGTGGACTGGATGAGCAATTTAAAATGGATATCTAGCTAGTAGAAGGTTAAAATAACAGACTGAGAAAGAGGGGTTAAATAATAATGTACTTGTGAAAAACTACCCAGTTGATATAGCTGGATAACTATCTGCCCATATCCTATTCATTTCTCTAAATTCCCATGCTCCAGTACTTGCAGACCAGTTATTAACTGCATAGAGTCAATGGTCTTTTTTTCCCCACGCTGTAGTTCTCACAAATGTTCCACCAATAAAATGGAATTGTGCTACTTGGACAGTATTGTCAGTAGCAGGGCGCAAAGTGGTATCGGCCTCTGGAGAGGTGTGGGCAATCACTGACACCTGACCTCAGTTAAGCTTTATATAAAGTGCTGAAAAGGCCTCATACTGATTATAACAATTCTTCGGGGATCGCCATCCTTCCCTCCTGCAGCTCATGTACAGCTCTTTTAATGAGCAGCTCAGTGATCTTGTCCACAGCGAGGCTGGAAGTGAAGATAGTTGAGAACCAATCAGTGATGTGATTAATCACTGTTAACGCAAGAGCAGGGCACTGCTGTTGGTATGCACTGTTTGATTTGAATGCATTTATCTGGGGAGGTGGGAGTCTCTCTTTATTCTGACAGAAGCAACCCCGCTGCTTCCAACAGCTGCTGAAATCAGGCATGTTTCATTGCTATTAATTCAATGCAAGAAATCATTATCATTGTGCTGAGGTGCTGGACACCTGTTATTCTTTCTTGTCTTAATTCTAAAGTCAAATTAATAAGATTCGTACGCTCTCAGTCAATAAAGTTTTGCTACGTAAGTGGTTTTGTCCTGGTCAGAGTTCAGTGCTTTCATTTTACCTTGGAAAATGATGCAGGAGGTATTCAAACAAGCAAGACTGGAGAGTAAATTAAAAAGTGCATAGTTCTCCTTTATAACAGATGTGAATAGCTCTCTGTGATGATACTCAGTGTGATAAAAATCAAGGATTTGCGTATCATTCTTGCATCTCAAAATTACACTGCCTTTTCCCTACTGTTTTTGGCAGAACATTATTAAGATTTTCTTTTGCTTGCTTTGGCTCCCTATTGAAGATGATGGATGGTTACTTCCTTTTGCTGTCAGCTAGCCAGTGAATAGCCAATTGAAAGGAGAGGAATAAAGGACCAAACCCCTTTCCATTTCACAAAGTCTTAGAATTTTAACTGGGAAGGCAAGCATTAAATCTATTCCAAATCTATTTACTGTAGGTTGCCATCCATCACCCTGGTATATGAGTGCCTTCTAAATGAAATAAATGGCAGTAGAGAGTGTGTAGCTGAACAATAGCACTCTTCTTGTTCAAGATAATTAAAAACCCCATCAGGCTCACAAAAGGTTTTTATTGTCTGTGGAATGATTTGCTTTCCTCTCATCCAAATTATTAAAATACAAATTTTCAGTATTAAGTGCATTTGTATAGTAAAAGGCTTTATTCAGAAAATTGCTCAGTAGAAACAAATTTTTTAGAATTTTTAAAATTTTATGACATAAAGATCCTCAAGATTTATAATTTCCAAGTTCTTCTGAGAACCCCCTTCATAGCCAGCTAGTTTACCGCCTAGTTGGTAATTTGGACTCATACGTACCATTATAATCTGAATGTACCTATCACAAGGAAGAAATGATGATGATGTTATGTGTTGGGGTTTTAAATTTATTTTATTTTTATTTCATTGTAGAGTTTTTATAATAATTTGTGCAAAGATTACTTAAGACCAAAAGAGATATTTCTCTAATTTGCTAAAATTTTTTATTGCTATTTTGACATGATTTTGTATAGCTTGGAAGTTTACACATTTTTTCCTAAATAATTAGAAGCTGTAAGGTGGTGGTTATTATTATTATTGTTGTTGTTGTTCTTGTAATACTTCTTGTTGGTGTTGTTTTCTTTAAAATAGATGCTCTTAACTTAAGTTATTATATAGGTGGCATCTGTGCTCTTTACTGACTGTAGAATATTAGTGAAGTGAGTGTTCTGTTCACATTTTCGGGGGAATATGATCAGGCTACATGCAACAAACAGTTCTGTCTTCTGCTTTTGGTAGTATGTAAGATTGGGAATATTTGGTTATGCAGATGTTTATGGTTTTTATTTATCATTTCAGTTAATGAATTGTTGTTAAACTTTGTATCATATCAGTGATCTGATCAATACAGGATCCACAAAATTTTACCTATTTCAGGTAGATAGTGTCTGTTTTACTGGTTATCTGAAGGCTGATCGAATGGTGGCTTTTTATTCTTTTCCCCCCTTCTTTCTTAAAGAGTGACAGGAAGTGAACTGTACAGAAAATTAGTATATGAAAATGTTTTGGAAATTTAAATAGTTTTTTACATTCTTTGAAGAGAAGCTCAAGAATTCCAGCTATTCTGAATACACTTAATAGAAAAGTGAATATAAACACTTAGCAACATGTCTGATGTTTTATGTGTGTATGTGATCTGCTTCCAATATTTACTTGCCAGCAACACTTGCTCATTGCTAGCATTTCTCACATATCTCATGCCCATTTTTTGCTGTTTCTATAGCCATTCAAGGTGTTTTGTGTGCTGTTCTGGTAGTTTAAAAACAGTAAATAATATGGAATGTTAATGAAGTACTTAGTAACCATAATAGAATACCTGCTTGCACTTTGATTGACAGTTCATTATATGAAATAAAACCTCAATCAATAAGTTCCCAGCCATTTGTCTGGCATAAGTAAAGACAGACTATTATGATTCCAATATTTCTTAGAATACCAGCCAGATGGAGTCTGGTAAGTAGGTTGTAGACAAAAACGTGACATATAATGGAATGTTGGCCTGTTGGCATGAAAACGTGAGCATGCTCCATTTATGTACTGCTTAAATAAACTGATTTAGAAAATGGAGATTATAAATATTGTTTATTTTTGGATTACTTGTATTACCCACAACATCTGTAACCAATGGACCATTGAAAGGTAGTTTTTAATGTTACAAGGGCAGAGAAAGGTCACACCAAGCTGTTTTCATAAAGCCTATGTTATTATGTGTATATGGCAGCTCTGCTTAGAAAAGGTGCTTAATTTAGATGGCTAAGTCAAAATTAGATGTCCAGGATAACATTTTCATGATTAAGAAATTAGATTTCCTTTCTGAAAGTAAGCTTGGACCCTTGCTCTACTTCCATATTCTGTCAGTGTGTGATCAAGTTCACAATGCTGTGAATCTCCCTGATTGGGATTTTGCTTTAAGATTCTACTGACTTGATCATAGTCAAGCCACATTACAGAATAGTAAGTGGCAGTTGGACAGCTGATGAGCTTTGGCTGAAGTATGGCTTTAGTCTTCATGAAAGATTACAGTATAACATTTAACATATGGTAAAAATTAAGGTCCCAAATTTGAGTGTAGTTTTCAACTCATTTAATTTTACCAGCTTTTGAAAATGTGTTTCATGTGGCTTAATTTTCAAAATCATCCTCAAATAAGAGCTATTCAGTATATTTTAAATCTGGCATTTTATGTAATCATCTAAATCTGAATTTAAGACAATACTGAAAATGTTTGCTACATGGTCTTGAAAATTTTGTCCTATTTTTTAATTTCATTTGACAAGTTACCAATACTAATAAGAAGAGCTTGTTTCTGCTTGAGTTTATATATTCTGACAAAATATTGTGGGTATTAGAGAAGGATTAGTATTTATTTTTTTCCTTTTTTTCCCCTTTTTTCCTTGTTTGTTAGCAAGGAAGCCTTTTAAAAGCAGTATCCTTAGTTGGGCAAGTATTCCTTTTCTTTTTTTTTTTTTTTGTTGGAGGGGACGTAGTTTTTCCTGATAATTTTTATTAGCTATATGGTGATTCCTAAGCTCCTTGCATGCTTTCAGGCAGCCCAACCATTTCTCATTTTCTGTTACAGGCTCTCAAAGTTACAGTGTATGTTAAAGAACTGAAACTTGGGATATTATTAAAATATTCCTTCAGCACTTCCTTCCTATTACACTGTTTAGCTTAATATTCTACAAATATTATCTCTTGACATCTCAAAGTTTGTCAATAACTCTTTGCATGCTGGGATGCGCAACATGCTTAAGAACTGCAGCTATTTAATGATGCTTCATTAATTTCAGTGGAATGCTGGGAGGCATATTTTCCAAGTGACATACTTATATCACTGTTCTGGGAATACATCGTGTTTTGCAACAATTACAACATCCATAGGGCAATAAATCAGTTAACTATATTCCTCTAGGCTCAGAAAATGAGCTAAATTGCTGTTTCAGAAACAACTTTTCCCAAGCTCATTTAAAAGGAGGAAGTTTAGGAAAGGGCAAGTGAGGTGCGTATATAGGCGCATTAAAAGGGCATTGTGAGGACTGGGAGCAGGATTCTTTCTGTGGCAGTATACGTCTGGAAAGAATGACAAAAGTGTGCTGTAAATAACCTCTTGCTATGGAGCAAACTGAAACAAGAAAATAAAATAGGTACTTATGTTCTCTGCATTTTAATCAAGATGATGGCTCCACAGTTTTCTTCTAGCTGTGGAGGTAGGGACAAAATAAAAAACAAAATCCTGTGGTAAAAAATTGTTTTAACTCCTGATGTCCCTCTCTCCATTGTAAGTTTGGATCTGTGTGAAGGTTTTGGTCTCTGTGAAATATTGTGATGTTCTGAAGATAAAAATAACAAGTTATTGAGTACCTATAAGGAATTATTCTTTGATTATTGGAACAAACACACGCACATATATTTATTATGCACGTGTGTTTGTGGTAGATAATTCTCTAGGGTGTTTCTACGATTTTTTTCCCAAACTTTAGTGTCACTCTGCTTACTGTAAAACAGCACAGCAGAATTGTCAGGTAGTCAAAAAAACCCAAAACGAAACACTCTACCAAAAAAGAACTCCCTTAAATAAGGCGTTAATAAGCATTATACCCTTATAACAACAATCTTTATTGTGAGATATGCTAAAGCGTATTGCAATATTCTGTGGCTTTGAATTGTTGGGCTTTTATTGTGGGATGTGTGAGTGCATATATATACACATACATCTGTATATGTATATGCATATCTATAGATGTGAATAGATACATGCCCACATTTATAGCTGTCTATGTATATCTTACTCAAGCTCATTAAGGCTGACGTCTTCACTAAGTCATACTTTAAACACACTTGTGCACCCACACATCAACACAGAAAATTTCTCACTTTTTATAGTCATAAGGAGACTTGTTAAGGAATTCAGTATCTCACAGGCAAGAGTTCTTCATATAATGTGCAGAAGATGTGTTCTGATCCTGCTTCACCTTTTATTGCTATACAGGCAAAGAGCTTTGTAACGAAAAAACTTTTATAGGTGTAAAAATATGTAGAAATGTCTGCTATAATTAAAATACAGGAAAATACTGAAGCATAAAGAAAGGGAAATCATATAAATGAAGTGCATATTTCCAGTCCAGTGGGCTGACTGTGGAGATTGGGAAATGTATCTGCAAAAATATTGACAATTTGCTACAGTTCCGGAGACTGGGTAAACTGCAAAGATTTCTTCTAAAATAAGACACAGAAACAAATTTGGGATAAGCATCAATGTCAACATTCCATTGCCTAGTTGGACTGAAAGAAAAACTGTGAACATGACAGAATCTCCAATGTACCTCTGTTTCTAAATTTACCGTACTTACAGATACAGTGAGAAATGCATTTTATCTGTATTTAGCTAATTTAACTCTTGGGGAGGACTGATTAATATATTTAAATGAGTCATTTTCATATGTGAAACTGCACCTCCCAGACCTGATAACTAATCCCTAGAATTATTCATCCCTTTACTGTCGTGTCAAAACTGCAGTCAAAGGGATGGCTGCTGTTGACATACTCAACTGAACTTTCAATTCAGTCACTCAGTAGTGGGTGGGATAAGACCTACATAATCTTGCAAAATACTTGTTTGTGTTTGATTCCCTGTTACCACAGCACCACAGTCTGCTAGATATAATTAGCAAAGTAGAGTGCAGCGTGTATCCAGTCTCATGCATGGAGCACATACAAATCCAATGACACCTTCGGTTGAAGAGTACACCTGCACATCTCCCCCAGACACATGTAAATATGTGTACACTAATAAGATGCCATAAAGCATCAGAGATTTTGGGTTATTTTTTCCTATAAATTCTGCCCGTTTCTTAATGTGAAATTGAATCATAGTCTTAAATTAGCTTATCTAGAAAACATGATTAAAATTAAATGTGTATATATATATATTTTTATTTTTATATATATATATATGTATATAAGTATCTGTGTGCCAGCGTTCTCTATCAGTTAATTTTGAGAAACATAAAATATTTTCTTCTTTGTGAAAAAAGAGCCTTTATTGGAGCCTCTTACTGGTAGTTGCACTTCAGTAAGTAAGTGTTGCTTCTACACCATACTTAATATGATCAAGACCTGAGCCCTTGTGAGTTGTCCTTTGTATCAATCTGCAATAATAACCCAGACTGTGGTACACATAGAAGTGCATTTTCTTTTTCTAATCTAACCTTTGAGTTAGAAATGCTGGCCATTGTAGGTTTTCTGTACAAAGATTGGGTTGACAGAACATACATTTGATTTCTGTTACTAGATAATTGAAAGGATGAGGCTCAATTCATGACAATCCAGAGCAGAAAGATGGGGACCAGTTGAAAAGAGTTCACTACAGGTGAGCTATGAGAATGATCAGTTGCCTAAAGAAAATATAATCCATGAGGAAAGTTGTAAAGAACAGTGGTTGTTCAAACTAGACAATACCAAACTTGTGTGGGCATAACAAATAAAGACTAAAAACAGCAAGGGAGATTTAGGTTAGACATTAGGAAATATCTTGTAACAGTAAGGATGCCTAAGGACTGGGTTAGAGGTTTGAAGAAGGTTTTAAAAACTTCTCTGATAAGAGTTTTTGAAATTAGACTGATATCAGCTGGGATAGAAACAAGTGTAGTTCTTTCTGTGAGGGGAAAAAGGGATAGAAAATATGGTCTATTGATCTTTGTAATAGCTTTTTTCGTCCATGATTATATCCTCTGCATCTCCTCAGGATTGCTTTCAGTTCTCTGAATTAACTAAAATATATAGGGAGTTCTTTGTTAGAGAAAAGTTTTATTTGGTATTTTTAAAAAGAAATGCATTTTTTAGTAAAAATTACTACTCTTAAGAATTGTTGTGGGCAAATGTATAAACTGTTGTTTTCTGTTGTAATAAAATTTGCATTTTTTAAAAATCCCAACAAGCAGGTATTAGTATTGTGCCTTCTGTTATGTTTTAAATGCTGTTTTGGTTTTTTTTTTTTTTTTTTTTTTTTTTTTTTNTTTTTTTTTTTTTTTGTATAGGTAGGAGAGACATATTTAGATCTGGTTTCTTGTATTTATTTCTTTTCCCCTGGGCACATGATAATTATGTGTACATGAAGATAAATGTTTGGGTTTTTGAAATGAGTAGCTGTAAAAACAACCTGATCGTGCAATTGAAATTTTATCCGAACTTTGAAAAAACAAGACATGAAAATAATGATGTTTTGCAGCAGAACTCACATTAAATTCCTCATGGACAGTGCCAGTCCTCATGGTGTGGACAGTTCAGTTGAACTTGAGCTATATGGTAGATCCAGGTTGAGAAACATGAACTAGCAGCAGGATAGCTGCTCTTATCTTGTCCATCCTCAAAAATGATTCCCAGGAAAAATGCTGCATGAAGAAATATCGTTCGTATATAGTGGGTATTAGAACCAGCCTTCGGCTGAATCAGGAAGGATTAGTTTAAACAGGGAGGTGAGGAGGGCCTTCTTAGGACCTGGCTCAGATATTGGGAAGTTAAAGTTCTGGAAATGGAAATAAGGACTCTAAATATTGCTTTGGCAATGGATTGACAGTCGTATGCAGGGTACAGATTTTGGACCTGATAACTTACGGAATTTTTAACGGGATTTTATGTTATGCAGACATCCTTTTACTGATGTCTGCATTTTCCCCAGTCAAATAATATTTTACATTTATGTGGCATGTCTGTTTTGATTTGGTTTTAAGGGAGCTATTCTAGGGTTTTAAATCAAGCCGTGAAATTGCTGCTGTACTATATGCAAGTTTGTAAATGATTAGTAAATAATAAAAATACCTATTTCATTCAGTTGGTCGACAGAGGTATAAAGTTGTACAGTTTCAGATACAGAAAAAACCTCAAGCAATCCAAATGTAGCATATACTTTTTGTTTGTTTGTTTGAGAGGTAGGTTATGTCTGAACAGCAAGAAAATAGATAAAGGAGATTTGTCAAGACATGGAGGGAAAACTGTCCCAGGGGGCTGGGTGATCACAGAGAACAAACTCTACAAAAGTAATGAGATTGTGTGAAAGGATGGAGCTACTATTGCTGGAAAGATGATAGATAGTCAGAAAATATAATTTCAACCAACTCATGGGGTTTTTATTTGTTGACTAGTTTTAAGGGATTATGTTTTAACTTAAGCATTTTTTCTTTACAAATAATTAAGTTAAATTCTGCTAATGCTTTTACAGTGTGCAAAGTTTTAACCTCCAAATTTAATACATTTGCACTTTATGTAAGTTAGACTGTATTTCTCCCTCTCACAGAAAAGATTGGCCTATTAATAGTGTCCTTTTCAACATATGGGATTATATTCTGTCAGTACTTAAACAGGACATGATTCTTTTTTTATCCTGAATCCCACTTGTACTTGTAAACTGATGATGCAGAGTTATCAGTGTTAATTTTGTTACAGAAATCTTGCCAGATCTTCCTCATTGCCTAATGATTATCTGTGCTCTAGCTTGTATTCTATTAGTTTCCCAGAATTCACTGTTCTTTTAACCTTATTGAGTGATTTATTTTTGCACTCAGCGGGCTCTGAATATTCATTTTTTTATATCACAGAATTGGATTTTTACATGCATCTGTTTTCGCAATTTTTAAAGGAAAAGAAATACATGCAGCCTCTTTCAGACTGTGGTCTTTTTGCAGTCTTTTTGCAGAAATCTCCACATCCTGTCTGATTCTAACATAGGGAGGATGGAAAATGCCTCTAAACAACTTGAAATTCATGGTTTTTACACTTCTTTTAAACAAAAATATGAAATTAAATATTTTTAAAATAGAGATATAAGTAAAAGTAGATCTTTCTTCTCTCTTGAACTCCGGGCATCTTTTAAACATTAAGAAATTATGGTTCTTCAAAAAACATTAATCCAATTTCTGCATCATCCCCACCTTGCCAGTACTGACAGACCATTAAGTTAAAGTCCTGTGGCTATTTCTTGTATCATTCTGTTAAAGGCTTATATAAAATTTGTAAGCATGCTCATGGAAAAGGTCATATAGCTCACACAAAAATGCTGATAAATTAATATTGAGCTTCTCAAGTCATATATGGTAATGTCTGTCCAGTATGTGATGGATAAAAATTAATTTATTTAGTAGTACATTGAGAAATAGAAGAGCCTAGAGATGATTCTTCTCTTTTCCTTTTTTTTTTGGGTTTTTTTTTTTTTTTTTTTTTTTTTTTGTAAATGGGATCAAAAAATTCCTTGCAGATGACCAGGAACTAAGCCAGAGGACTACTTAAAATATTTGAGATAATAGGAGAAAAGGATATTAGGATGTTCCATTATTTTTAAACAAACAAGTTGGTAAGCCCAAATAAAATTTCAGTATTGGAAAAATCTGAGTACAATAAAGCATGCGATAAAGCATTAATAGTTTTGGTGGGAAAATGAAATCCATGAAAGAAGCCTGAAATTGTAAGGGAAGATATGGTAACACTGATTCAATTCACCAGACACAAATTTCTTCATTTTTTCATCAAATGGGGATGCTGCCCAGAACAGAAGTACCAACTGAAGAAGACTTTTAGCATACTCATTCTATTACAGATATTTCATGGAGTTTAACTTGAGTTATGAATAACAAAAATATATCAACCAAGAGTGCCTTGTAAAGGCTTAGGGAATCAAAACAAAAGTCATGCCTTTGATATGGTATTGCTCTGACAAAGCGCACCAACACAAGGTTAGCAGGAGCTTTTCTGCACTGCAGTGTTCACCTTTCTACTGACTAATTTTTATGCAAGGTTAGAAGCTCTGTGGTTTCTGGTATGTGTGAGACTCGAAAGTGTAAATAGTGTTGGGTTTTTCAGAGATGAGTTAGACAGGCTTAACCTGAGTAAAAAATATAGGCAAACTCAAAGGTGTGATTTTTGCAATTTATACGGATACTGTCCTTGTGACTAAAATCCCTGTGATCTTTGTGGAAATTCTCTACTTTCTTCCTGACAATGAGAAGTAATCTTGTTCCGTCAAAATATCTTAACATAATTTTCACAGTGGAGATAGGATATGAATATATGGTTGCGGGAATCAACAGTTACTTGTAATAAATGCATCATTAGTATTTGGCCCTTGCAAATATTAAAAAATCCTCCAAAACCCTTAATTCCAAATCATCTGCAGGGAAATAAAAACTAGAGGTATTTTAGTGAGGTTCTCTTGCCCCCCTAATTCTCCTCATTAAAAATTGGAACCCCGTTCTGTTACACTTTAAAACAGTTCAGTATCTGCTATGGCATGCTAGGAAATGAGGTTGTTTTTTGTTTGGTTTTTTTTTTCTTTTCCTTAGAAGCTAAAGATATTTACTAAGACATTTTTGTCTTTTACTGCAATCAAAGATTGTAAGTGTAATTTCTTGTCTGCATCAAAAATACTTGAGATTTTTCCTCACACACCTGCTGGGCTCTAGACACAAACTATCAAGATTATAAGAGTCTACTAAAAAACACAGACAAACTCAAAATAAAAAGAAAAAATATTAATCCATATGAACATCAAAATCTTTGGTGATTCAGGCTGCAAAGAATTCTTGAAATAAAATCAGCTTTTAGTATTTTAAGAATACAGTGCACCTGAAAAATTAGAGTGTCTTGGTCCTTTCAGTGGATGAGAGGAACAAATTATAGTTTTGGTGATATAAGTGAGGAATTGATTCGTGTTAATCAACAAAATATTTTCATTAAGGGTGCTCTGTGGTAGGGGTTGTGTATTTTTATATAAAACATGAGCAGATTTTTAACTTTTATGTAGAAGCCATTAGTCCTAACTTTACCTTTGCTCTAAGCATTTATTTTATTCAGCATTTCTTTTATTTTACAACTTTAGGAACTTTCCAGATAAATGCTCATGGAAGCATGAGGAAACATAGTAACAGAGATGTCACTCAAAACATTGAATGTTAATCTGCTCACCTTTTTTTTAGAATGAACTCATATACTTTGTTTGCTCCTCTCAGCCTCCAACTGTCACAACAACTATGAGAATCGAGGCTTTTCCATACTAAGGCATTCCTTAAAGCAGCTTGACTGCTTGATGTTGAACCTGGCAAAATAAACAAAATTGAGTCCTAGAAATGCAGGGAGGTTGGCATGAATCCATCAGCTGTTGACAGATAAGGATTAGGTGGATGACTTTTCAAAGGGATTTGTTCTTCTCATCACACCTATTTCTACTTTTCAGGTTATTTTCCTGGTAGATTACATTTCTGAGATGTTCTGATGTTTCAAAAACATGGAAAAGAAAATCTCCACTCCATATTTCATATACTTTATTGTTGTTTTTTACCATCTTGTAATTCAGAGAACTTTCTCTTTATGAAAAAGAGCTATCTACTTCTGTTTCATTTTATTTTATTGCCTGGTTGCTTTTTTGGTTTGCCTGGGTATTTAGTTGAATGTTGTCTGGTGGTGTTGCTCCTTTGTGGAATCTAAAAAGCTCAAAATCATGTTTTGAACTGTTACTTATGCAAAGCAATTGTAGAAATACAAATAGACACAAATAATTATCCTAAGCCTGGGGAATACTAGAAAGTTTTCATCTCTTGTATTTGATGTAAGTGAATTGTGTAAGCCTCTTGCATATAATTTAAATAGATAGTTTTAAACATGGTGATTTCCTTTGCTGAACTAGCAAGCTTCCACATCCTGTAAGGATGCAGTATGTATGAAAAAGAGAAATATATAATTTTAAAAGCTGAGAGAAAATACGTTATCGAGAGCATATAAAGAGATAGAAATTAACTTACTCCAAGGATAAATAAAAAACAACTAGATAATCTGGAGTCCTTTGTTTCTAGATATTGGAGAAGGTTTTTCACACCAATTTTAGGAGACTTCACTACCTTGGACTGAAAATATTTTAAAAGAAAGTAGATGGTTTGGGAGTAGCAAATAGCCAGTTTGATTTAAAATAAAAAAAAACCCAAAACCACTCCCAAATAATTATTTAATTTCCCTCAATAAAAAGTGCAGAAAATTATTTTCTTCTACAGTGTTTTTCCTTTTGCATCTTTGATAATGGCATTTAAAGCTTCATTATGTTTTTAAAGTGAAAAATGTTGTCTTAAGATGTATGAGCATGACAGAACAATGCTGTATGATTTTCCTTTGAAGTTCTGAAAAAAATTCTTCTCATCACATTGTGTGACACCTTCTTAATAAGAAGATGGTGGAGTGGAAGCTCAATGATTTTCTGTGTGAGTGGCAAGGGTTTCCTTTGAGTTAAAAAGGCTGTGAAAGTACACTATAATGTTTATATTGATCTAGACACTATCTATAGCTGTCTTTATTACATTTTCTTATTTTGGCATAATTTATTTATGACTAAATTACTCAGTGGAGTTTCAGGAAGATCAAAAAGAGATTTTCTCATTATTGTAAATCCCCTACAAAAGCCAACCCAAAAACTTATTTTAATTGTTAAAAGCTTTACTAGTATAAGAGGAAACTCGAAGAGGTAAAAAAAGCAGGTATGACAAATGTAGTTCACAAAGAGCTGCCTTAGCATAATACACAGTGTTTACTTAGGAACACATTATCAAATTGCATGTTGTTCAAATGAGGTCTTATCACCACTAAATTATTTATACTTCAGTTTTAAAAGTAAAGAAATGTTAAGTGACTCATACTTTTTTCTTTCTTCTGAAAAGACAAGTATCTCTAGCTTTCGAAAGCTCTGTGTCATTTATGAACTAGATTTCAGTTTGATTTGTTTTAAATTAGATTGCTTAAATATATTTTATACACAATCCAGAGATTCATGAAGGATCAGTTATTCATTGTTACATTGGAAAAATGCAGTTTTATGTTTAAATTTAAAAAAAAAGTCATTTGGGACAAAACTCTACCTGTTCGCCTTTGTGGTAACTCTCTGGAAGACAATATAAAGCTGTAGATCCTGGAGATGTCATGTATCACGATAGGCAGATGTTGATACTCACACTTGACGCTGCGTTTGGCCCTTCGTGAACAAATACCAAACTTGCTCTTCTGCAAAACCATCCACTAGTCCAGTGTGTTAAGGTGTTCTCTCGGAGCAGCCTTTCTGCGGGGTTCTGGCACTTGCCAGGCTCCGTGTGTTTGATCTCCATCAGACTCTTTGCTCTGCTGTGTCAGGCACAGCTGGGGCTGAAGTGTCCTCGCGAGCTGGTTTGCTCACTCACATCATCTCAGTGCTATTGACTTCACGGGAGCTCTGATGACACTTGCTGCCTTATTCGACTGCTGTCTTACTTCAGAGGATAATCTGATTTAGCAGTGATTTATATTCTCTATGCAGGAGTGTAAATGATTACTCGAGGTACAACATCACAGAGGATCAAGTGTTACCTCTTGAGAATGCTACATTGATGAGATACACATTGTAAAATTTAATGCATAAACAAATGTCTTTTTGGTGTACATGCTTTCTAATTAGGGTTCTTCTAGAGTTACTCTTTTATAGACAACTTTTTTCACAGTTACACATAATAAAAATCTGCAACAAAGAGGAGAAAAATATTCCTAGTGCAATATCTTTTCCGAAATGGGTATTTTTTTCCTCATTGCTTGATTTGTATTAATTAAAACTACTTCCTGGGTGGTCAAAGATACAAGGTGAAAAATTTTTGGGGCTAGTTTACTCTATGTGTTAACACCCTGGTGTTTTATTTCTAATTTTCACATTTTCACTGCAATTCCTCATTGCTTTGGTGGACTGTGAAATTATTCTTTACTCCTATAAAATAGGGTAATATGCAGTAGTCTGTTAAATGGGAGACCCTTTTTCCAAGTTTCAATTTTTAAGTTCAATGTTTATGCTCTTTATATTTAAAAATAGTCTTATTTATACTCTGCCACAAAAGAAATGAATGGATGTCACCAATTCACCACTTATGGCACTCTGATCACTTGCATTCCCTCTGGTGTTAACATGGTTAAGTAATGAAGGATTCTAACCAGCTGTGTCAAAATGTACCCATTAGCCAGAATATGCCTTCTAAAGGTCCAAAAGAAACAAAAAACCAGAAGTCTAATAAGGTAAACTGCAAAGTTCCTTGGTTTGGAGTTTGCACCACTGCCTGCAGCCTAACAGTTTTCCAAAAAGGTTGGCTTTTAAGATTCTAGTAAACCTGCCAAGCTTGGTGTTGGTCCTTAGTCTGTGGTTTTATGCTTTGGTGGGCTGTGGAATTAGTTTTGTGAGGTGGTTTAAATCAAAATTTATTAAAGACAAAGGGGACACTGTAAAAGGAAAGCAAAGACAACAAAAGCAAGGAAAAAGAAACCTAACCAATCACTAAACATTACAAAGCTGACCTTGCATTAGTTCCCCTCTGGCAAAGAAGAGATACTATTTTGCTAGAAGTTGTTTGCCTCTGATTAGCCTGGGTAGGAATTATCTCACCCAACTCAGTTGTTTTAAAATTGTTTTAAACTGGACATTTAGCTCCTCCTGTGGTCAGTGGAAAGACAATGACACCAAGTAATTAATACACTTCGAAAAGAGGTGCCTGAGAGCAAGGGGAGTTGTCTGGAAGCAGTCTTTGGACTGGATAAAAAGGCAGCCTATATAAATATGTTATACTTAGATGACTAATTTTAGATGGGGGAGGCTGAGATGCTTTGTTGGCAATTAGCCTTAATACATCCCTTGCTGCATATACACTTTTTCATACTTAAGGTGTTTATCAAGTGCTCTGTACTCAGCATCCTTTCCCAATTCAGTTACAGGAGTAATTCACAAAAATATTTAATACGTAGAGGAGGGGCCATGCAGCATTTTTAATTTCTGCCCTAAAGTATCTGTAG
The DNA here is from genome assembly GCA_013398115.1 of Falcunculus frontatus. NCBI lineage: Eukaryota > Metazoa > Chordata > Aves > Passeriformes > Falcunculus > Falcunculus frontatus. Next base: position 271,980 of record VZRV01000337.1, read on the forward strand.
GAAGTTCACCACCTTATCTCATGTATAGCGTCTTAAAGGAAATTTTGTTTTCTCCTTCTTTCCTTATCAGTATGTTTGGAGTGTTGTTTTTTGGGTTTTCTTGGATTGTTAGGTTTTTGGTGGTTTTTGTTGCTGTTGTTTGTTTTGTCTGTACCTAGTGTTTTTGGAAATCATATTCTTGGATTGGGAATATCTGTTTTCTGATTAATTTGGTCACAAAAGTATTCAGATCTTTTACATTACTTTTCAATTTTATAAAGTATAAATAATGCATTCAAGTGCCTTTTCCACACAGAACTTTGAATACTGCCATGATAAAAATATTTACCACTGTAGAAAATAATTTTGATAAGAAAAACATAAAAAACCCACCAGTGTGAAGGTGAAGGAAATCTTAAAACACAAACTCCATAGGTAATACGGCATTACACACTATTTGTTGAGTAAGAGCGATACGAGGTTGAGTTGCATTTTGTCTGTAGTATTGAGTGTTACAGTTGGTAGAAAGGAACAGCTTTTGGATACACAGGTCTCTTCTTGATCCTATTATGTACAGCACCAATACAGGTATTTATGAAAACAATTGATTCAAAGTACAATACTTAAACCTTCTGGAGTTAGTTTTGTCTTCAATTACCTGTGTTCATACAGCTTTAGATGTGTTTTAATGCTAATGTAAACAAACAAATTTTACAGAACAGATTTATTCTGCAAGTCTGGAACTTAGAACGCAATGAAAGGCATTTCCTGGGGGTAAGTCAAGCCTTGTTTTAGAAGATTAGCTATAATGTCATATGAGTGATACACCTATGTTTTACTTCAGTGCTGTGGTGGGATTGCCTTGCCTAGGGAACAGGTTCCCACCCAGCCACTCAGTCACTACTCCTTCTGTGAGAGTGGGTGAGAAAATCATCTGAGAATGCTTCTAGGCTGAGGTAAAGACAGGGAGGTTTCTTACTGGTTACTGACTTGGGGAATATTAAATTTCTTGCAAATTAAAGTATGTTCAGGTAGTCAGGAACAAAACCAAGTATTAAACCAACACTTTCCTTCCTTTTTAACCTGTGCCCAACTTCACTCTTGGCACCTCTACCACTCCTACCACCATCCCCCAAGCAGCACAGGAGAATGGGGAATTGGGGGTTGGGGTCAGTCCCTAAGGCTCCTCTCTGAGCTCCTTGCTCTTCACACTTCTCCTCTCTTCCAGCAAGGGTCCTTCTCATGGGCTGCAGCTCCTTTAGGATAAACCTGCTGCTGTGGAGGCATTTCTGCTGGCTGCAAGGGAATGTCTACTCTATTGCCTGGACCATCTCCCCCCTCCTTCTTTTCTCACCTTGGTATTCGTACAATTTTCACACTCTTTCCCTCTCTCACTACTCTGTTGTCAAGCATTTTGCTGTTTCATGGAGATGTTTCCCCCAGGCACCACCAGACTGGCCGATGGGTTCAGCTGTGTCCTGTGGTGGTTCCATTTGGAGGCAGCTGAAACTGGATTTGTCTGAAATGAGACAGCTCCCTGCTACCAAAACCTTGCCATTTAGACCCAACTGGCCATAGAAAAAATAATGCCATGCATAAGTAGCTTAAGTATTGAGAAAGTTCCTAGTGAACATTTCCATGAGATCTCCTTGGAGTAGGAAGTGGACCCTTCCTGGCATGAAAAAGATTTGAAGATGAGGTTGAAACAAAGCATTTGGAGTATGAATTGAGAATTCAGTCCTGTTAAGTTCTCAGGCTAGCAAATTGCTGATTAATCAAAGGATTTAAATTTAGGAGGGAGAGAAGGCAGGTTTTGCAATTTTATGCGGGGCTTTTTTTCTGGTTTAGATAGTTATCTCTGTGTATGCAAAGAATGAAAGTCTCTGATCCCTGCAAGTAATTTTTCACTCCATTGCTGGAAGAAATGTTGAAGTAATTGCAGTGTCAGTAATAGTCAATGAGTGTTTGTAATTGCAAGTTCTGTGACTACTACATAGAGCCATATATGAACCAATATATAGAACAATATACGTATTTGCCTGATCATATTTTTAAGAAATCAGAGTCCTGCATTCTCTTTATAATCTCTATAAAAATAGCCACAAGGAATATATCCACCCCTGCCCAATGACTCCCCCTGCCCACCCTCCCCCTCAAAAAAAAAAATTTTAAAAAACCCCCTTAATACTGTGACAATATAAAAAAAGGGTAATGGCATCATTTCTATTCATTAACCTGACTGGGCTTTGACAATTGTAGTCCTCTTAGCTATTATCTTTTACAAAAAGAAATTTTCTGTTTGAACATTTCATAACATTGCGTTACTCTATTGCATTGTAATATTTTTCCTTTTTCTTACACTTCACAAAAAAGTGTAAAAAGGAGTTCCTTCATAAAAAGGATTGTTTATTAATCTAATAGTGAAAGAAGCCACTGTCTGTTATTTGTTTTAAAGACAAAAGAAAATACACGTCCTTGGCCTTGCCTGTGCCTCTGAAATGAAGGCTCACCTGTTCATGTATATTTAAAGTGAGTGACTCGTACACAGTTGACATTTATAATGGTAAGTCTTGAAAGCACTCACCTTTTCCAAACTGACTTAGTCAAGATTATAATGAAAGTAATAACATGATTAGACCTGGTATTAACTCAACAGTGATATCATCTTAGAAATGCTTTAATTGTCGATGGTATGGGAAACCTTCGTTTAAATTTTAAAATATCTCCATGTTGCAACTGTGTTATTTAAGGCACTGACCAAACATTGTCCTTGTAAAGTATAAATTGCGTTTGAATGTAGACTGTTCTCCAAGTTTTGTAGGCTGCTTTTTTTAATCCATCCTTTGTGCAAGTTATTTCAGATGGACAACCAGATGAATTGAAAAAACAATAGAGTGAGACATGGAAAACAATCAAGGTATTTTTCCTTTCCTAGCTAACCTTTCTAAAATCGTGCTTGATCTTCAGAAACAAAATGAAAAGTGTTCTCTTCCATTAATACTGAGAAAATATTTCCCTTGATATACAAGAAGCAGCGATAGATTTTAAATAACATTGTGCATAGAAGAATTCTCTGTGGGGAAGCTTTTATTTCTTCTTGAAAGTAGCTAGTATATTATCTTCTGAATAAGTGTTATGGCTAAGTAAGTAATCCATGCACGTGCACAGTGTTGTAAGAAGATGTGAGATAGTCCACTTGCAAAACAGAAAAAGGACACTTGGGGCCCAAATTCATGTCACTTAATATGAGGCACTTAACTGAGATAGGTGAAACACAAGTGCAGGTGTGCCAAGTTCTAGTGGCTGGAGTCTAACAGAGATCTGAATTGACTTACTGAGATCCCTACTTGTCATTGCTGACTCTTCAGGAACCCTGGGCATTTTTAAAGGCTCCACTTAGATGTTTTTTATTCCAGTGTCTTTTGGCTTTTGCTAACAGTGACAGGAAGAAGATGAACAATGATTTTTCTTTCCCCCTAATCATGTGAAATTGTCAACATAAAAACAAAGCTAACAATAACTGTGTTTGAGTTATCTCAAGGAAGCAAGCCTGAGAGCTGTGTCTCTAAAACCACTTTAGTGAAAGGTTAATGCTCGTTAGTGTGGAGTCAACAGCACTCTGATAAACCTCATAGTTTAAACTAAATGACAGAAAAAGAGCTAGTAGTACGCTAGTGAACATTACAATAAAACGTGATGCATTGCATTTATAAAAATAAAAGCAACAGACTTTAGAAAACTGGATAATGCTTGCACTTGATATATTAAAAGCAGAGTTTTATCTGCATTTCTTCTTGCAGTCTCATACATAACATTTATGTTGCTAAAATGATGTAATAAACAAGATATCATTGGTTAAGATCAGTATGGGGCCTGGTTGGATAAAGATCAGGAAGTGCATAGATTGGCTCCCAACAGCCTGCCAAAGGGTGGTGGGTTTGGAGAAGGGGAAGAAGAGACAGCCTGTGGTACACTTTCTCAATTCTGTAGGAATGCATGACTGATTTGCCAAGTGCAGGCTATTTGGCAGATCCGCTTCAGCAGTGATTTAAAGCAAGAGAGGAACTAACCTCAGGAAGAATGAAGCAAATGTTCTCTACACTGAAAAATATAATTTAAACTAAGGATGTGCAGAAGCCTACTTTTTTCTGATGTGCCTGCGAGCCTTTTTCCAGGCAGTTATTGGGATCTGAACCCCAGATCGAAACCAGCGTTTAGATTGAAGCAAGCCAGCATTAATCTAGCAAAACGGCATGATAACATTTTCTTTAGTACTTCACTGACAATCTAAAAGCACAGTAATTGCTTCTGGAGCATAAACATGGAACAGGGAATGAAAATAAGTAAGACTCTGAGAAATAAGAAGGATCAGAACAGTCTGAAGTTAAAATTAGTTGTGGATTTCCATTTAGGACAGCTCAAGTTTAATTCCTCCTTTAATATTTCAGAACTATAATTGTTTAAACAATAAAATTCCAGTTCATGAGTGAGATGGTTTTTTTAATCATGGCTCCTGTTCTGTAACCCATGTAGGAGATTCTAATGAAAAAAAAAAAAAATTGTTTCATGACCTGGAAAGAGATCACGAAAAGTGAGTGCTAAGAAACACATACAAAGATGTAACAAAGCTGTTGCTTTGGTAGTTTGGATCAAATCTCACACATATTTAGCTGTTCACGAGCAGAAGTTAAGTGCCTTTTCCAGCTCCTGAAATAATCAGTAATAACAAATATTGAAGTCAACTTTCTGTAATAACTTTAGACATTTCAAATCAGAAGGACACATAAGAGAACCCTAAAGATTTTTAAGTACATTGAAAGTAAAACAGAAAAAATTATTATGGTTGTCATTATTTGTATGCCCAGGTTTCTATAACTGCTGACAGTAGAAGGGACTTGTATGCTTCATTTGAACAGTACATTTATTTGAAATAAAAGTTTTGAATATAACATATTCAAATATAACAAATTCAAAGTATTATATTTGGTTTAATACTTGAAGTCTCTGGATAATGTTTCTCTTAAAAACTCCGAGACTTTAAAAATTTTCCATGGAATCCTATTTAGCTTTCAGGGAACTCCCACAATCTATTATTGTATTTTTATGGTTCAGCTCATTTGAGCTCTTTCACCAGGAATGCTGTATCAAGGACTACAAATTCTTACTTTCGATCCCTAATCTCATATTTTTACTCCTTATTTCAATGAATTTTTTTAGAGCTGAAATCATGTGAAGACCTACTTTCTCTCCAGAAAGAACCAACATGTCAAATATTGTCTGACTTCTCTATTTAAATGTATGATAACCCAAAGTGGTACACAACAGAACTCTAATTCGAGACTCAGTGTGATATTTAATTATTTCTTTTTCCCCAATAAGGCCTGTATAGAACTGTGTAAGAGTTAAGGACAGAGGAGGCCTGGTGGGACAGTTTGAGGACTGAGAAGCATTAAAATGTCAGTGTATGACGAGTATTTTGGTGCTGTGTTCCTTCAAAGATGAGGATTGGCTGTGCTTTCAGTTGGTTTCCATTTCCTTGTTGCTGTAGCCGAGTTGTAATTGGTTTCTGTGGGCCAAGTACTCCATCCTCTCTTTTGCAGCAACACTGCCTTGTTCATGTAAAGGTGATGTATCTATTGATATAAAAGGAAATGTAAACACACTCCAAAAGCTTTTTTAATAAGTACTTCCAATAAGGAAAACCAAATGCTATATTTCATTCTTGCTCTGTATATATTTATATATTTTATAAATGCATCAAAAGTATTTCTTTGTACACTTCTATATATCTCACAGCAACAGTAATTGGCGACCAGCCATTGTTTTTGTACAGTAAAACTGTCCATAAGCTTAAGTGGTTCTGGATGGTGTAAGTGACCATTCCTGTAATTAAAATAAGTTAATTTTAATTGGATCACCTCAAATCACTGACTCACTGTAGCACTTTGAGAATTTGGAGATACTTTTTTTAAAAAAAAGAATTATTTTTATTATGTTCTATCCTCTGGAAATGACATCCAAAACACAATTCCCTCTGATGTCAAGACATTCCATTTTCATGGGTACATGAGGGTATATGTACATGCATGTGTACATTAAAGTTTTTAGATGTTTATAATTTTATAGCTGAATTGATTTTTAATTTAGTCAGTGGGAAAAAGTAGAGAGCACACAATAATTTGTAGAATGCTCAAACCCCAAAATGGTATGTTTTCCTTCAAAACAAGACTGATTTGGTTTATTGGTTAATTTAAGCACTCTAAGAGTGCCCCTATTTAACCAGTATGGGTTTTTTGAAAAAAAAGGCCACTAAAAATTTGGTGTGTGTTTAGTGCAGGATAATATATGGCAAATCAGAGTAAGCAGACATTTACAAAATCTGAGTGTATCACTCACACCACCTCCTGCTGCGACTTACTGTGTGTGTGCAGAGGCTTTGTTAAAAGCAGTTAATTTCTTACCCTAATCTTGCAAGGTTGTCCCAGAAACAAATTAATGTCAGTGATTCGTTTCTTGGTGTTATTTTACTTCAGTAGTATTTACCTGTTATTTCTACTTACTACATCATGTTGCATTTCCATTACAATTTCTCCACTCCTTTTGCTTTAGTGGTTTTAAATTCTTCATAGACCTCCCCAATGGCATGTTTGTTCCTGTTCTCTGAACTTCCTTTCAAGAAAAGGATGATGATGCCACTGATCTCCAGTTCCAGTAAGATAGAATAGAAATGAGAACATTTTCTTTTTATTCTATGGTGCTTTTGTTACTGGAGTCTAAGCTTGCATTGGAAAACACGCAATCGATTTGCCTCTGTTGGCAAGTATTTTTCAACATCAGAACTAATAAATTTTTTAACTTCCACTAAATTTCAGTGTTTAGAATTATTTTACTCCATATGTAGTTATCAAATGGAACTTGTTGTGGTCCATAGTTTTAACTTTCCTTATAATAATTTTCTTTTCTGTTACAATAGAAGTAATCTGGGATATTCGGTACCGATTTACAAGGACAGTTCAAAATGTTATTAATCCCTAGTCTGCTCCAAAGATATTAAGCTATTACTACACAGAATTTCCTTTTCTTGGACTATACCATTATTATTGACTCAAATGACCAAAACATATATATCTTCCAAATATAGTTGTTTTCATGTGTTTCCTGTTTCCTCACAGGACCTTTCCCTGTCCCACCTTCTGGTTTCTTCTCTCTGATTAAGCATTCCAGCAGCTCTCACACCCTTAGAGATATTAATAAGGGCCACCTGCCACTGTGACTCATTTAAAATGTCTCTGCACAGTCTAAGACAAGAGATAATAAATATGTCCAGGCCATGGGGGATCAGAAAAGAGCCAGAGACAGTATTGGTCAGCATAATGGGCAGTGATCTCAGCATGAGGGCAACCTAACCTTATGCTCCATTATTCCTCTGTGTAAATGCTCAGCAAATGTCACAATCCCATAAGCAGTCTGTGGCAGGTACCACATGCTGCTGTAGGTCTACACATAAGCACTGCAGAATTAGTTTTTAACCAATGTTTGATACTCATCCCAAACATTTCTGAAAAAAAATCACAACATTTCTTTTGTATATTTTAAAAAAAACTTAGACTTTCTTTTATTCTTGGAGGAGCATGAATATGCTTCTCTTTCCTGTTGTTTTGAATTATTAATTGATTCAGTCATACTTCTAGCTCTAAGCAACTTTAGCTGAAATTACTTACTTAAACTACTACTCCTTCTGTATATTCTGCACTTCCTTTTTTCTGGAAAGGTTTTCCCATTTTGTTAGTAACATTTTCTCTTTGATGATAGTACATGTTACCCTTTAAAAATACAAATTTTATTAGTTTTAATCTAGCATGCAGTTGAAGACCATACAAACAAGCAGTGGATATAGCTCTGTAAAACCTTTGTGTAGTGAAGGGCATGGCAAAGGCAATTGTCTTTGCATATGGACAACATATGTCTGAGAGAGTAATTTTGAACATGGCAAAGAATGTGTTCCTGTCATGTTGTCTTATGTTTGGTTTTCTTTCTTTTCAATTTTTTTTTTTTTAAGTTGAAAAAAGATCAGACACTCTTCAGAGAGGCGAGATAATGCAGTGAATCTGATTTTGTTATGTTCCTGAAAATAATAACAAAAAATAAAACCAGAACAATTGTTTGACGATGACGAATAAGAAAAACCCCAGCTTCTAACTGAAAACCCACAATAATTGGAAAACGCTACTGAGAAAACTGAATATTGCTGTGCAAGAAGAAAAGTTTTATTCTTTAAATAAAACACACTAAATAATTTGAAATATTTTCTTAAGTATGAAATTTTACTTTCAAGCTGATTTGCTAGGAGCCTTCTACTTACTGTAACATATTTCTTCTGAAGTATTGAAAGTTTTCTTTCCAAATACTCTTGGCATTAGAAACAAATTTGAGGGATAAAAATCTGAAATAGAGCAACATGGTATCTTCAACCTGAGTTTACACAATGTAGGCCACAGAGCAAAGTCACTTGCCATTGAAAGGAGTAGTTGTTGAGTTCAAAACATTTCCTACTTCTCTATATCAGCCTCCAGAGAACAAGGATTCAAAAAGCATCATCAGATTCATCTCAGTTGCACTGTGGAATAACATGAATCATCATCATTTTTTTGTGCAATTTTTGTGAACATTACATTCCTATAGAAATTCTGCTAACTTTGCTTAGGTGAAACACTGACTTGGCAATAGCTGCAAATTAAGTAGCGTGGTATGACAGAGGGAGTGAAGGCTTGTCTGGAAGAGCAAAAGATATATACTAGTAAGCCTGCTCATATAGTGGATAAAACTCTCTTTCTCCTCGAGTTTGAGTGCTAGGAATGTTATTAGCCTTAGAAGAATTATCTGTCCTTTGTAAAGTCTGTCTGACTGTAAAGCAGATGCTGGTTTTATTCTGCTTTCCTCAAGCAATCATTTTCTACTTTCTTTTCTTCTTTAGGATGTCACTCATCATTTGGAAATGATCAGAAGCATTTCTTGCTGCCAACCCAACCCAGCAGAACACTTTTAGAACTTTTCTGCGTGTCTCTGGAGAGATAGCAGCTAATTTGGGTTGTTCAAGTATACTGATGCAAGGACTGAGTGCAGGTGTTCACTCATTTGGCCCATTTCCTTTCATACTGGTATCTGAAAAGATGGTGTTTGCCCTTTGGGAAAATGTCTTTGTTAACTGGCCATACAAGACGTTTCAGGTTAAATGTTGTTTTACATCCTATGTGTCTTTGTTTCCAGGCTGTGGTACGAGGGACATGTTATCAGAAGGACATTTTATGGTATTTTCTTACTTCATTAAATATTCTTTAGGAAGATACTGTTTGTTTGCAGCTTCAGCTTGTCAGAGAAGTACAGTGTAGGGGACATGTAGGAAGGGTCTCAAGTAGCAGAAAAAGGTGGACAGAAAAGATCCCAAAGCTATATTATATGCCAAGTCAAATGCTTGTAACTGAGATGCAGTTAAAGAGCAATTGTATCGTTTGCAACCAGAACTTCTTAGAAGGTTTTTGTCACCAATCCACGGCTTTAGAATAAGCCTTCTTTTCCTGAAACGGTATATAAGTTGTCAAATGCTATAATCAACCAGCTCATCCAGGCTTATGGCAAAATTAAAAAGCCCTGGGGATTTTCTTATGGCTAAAATATTCTGTCTCACTTTTGATCACATCCCAGAATGTACTGTGACCTCTTAAGTTGTGACAAGACTGCTTCTACTTTGTCATTTTGTGGAATTATAATCGACTTCTCAACCCAACCACCATAAATTTAGTTGGGGGGCAAGTTTCAGTCTACAAGCTTAGTTTCACTGAAGCACATGGAGTCCTGCATGGTCTCGCCAGAGCAGGCACATGCCAGTTTTAGCTGTAAGGCAGAGTTTTCCGTATTTGGGATATTGCCTCCTTCCCACTTGAATGTGATGCCCAGAAAATAATTCTAGAATTAGTTTGTTATTCCTAGGGCATTTGAAATTTTAACACACATTTTTTCATACCATCCTTCTGTGTGCCTGTATAGTCTTCAATAAATACGTGTGTACATTAAATTTATGTACATGTATCTAGCCACATATAGAAACTGCCACAGAGGAAGCACTGTTTACTTTTTTCTTTCTTGTCTTCTCATTACTAGTAGATGTGACTTTAAAATATCATGTTCACAAAAATGATCAAATAAAGTCAAAACCAGTTTAAATATTTGTCCATTAAAAGAAATACCTCCACTGTATTTACTTTCTATGAACATTAATCCCTTTGATTTTCTGTACTTACACTGACTCTCTTGCTGTGCCAAATAAACAGCTCTCAAAAAAGACAAGGCGAACACAATTTGAAAAGGGCAAGGCACATAGGCTGAGCAAAGATGGTGTCATAATACTAAATGCCTGCTCTTGTGACACATCCGGTATGATGAGACTACATTTTCTTTTGGGCTCAACATTAGCATGTTCCTCAGGGATGTCTTTACAGAAATCTGCCTCAGACTTGTCCTGGTTGGATATTTGTACTTGGGTGAAGAGTAATTCCTCCCCCCAGATGAGTGCAGAGAGTAACTGAGACAACTGTCTATAGATAGCAACTTTGTTCCTCCGCCAGCTCTTGATGGTTGCTCATCCCTGTGTAATTGTTCGTAGTGTTTCATAAAGAGCCTGTTAATCCCTATTGGTTGTGTAAAGTGATTCCCTGTGGATGATCTAATTGAAGCAATTAAGGTGGGTTTATTATCGCTGTTTAGTAACTGGACCCATATTCTCCTGTTGTATTCTGAGACTGAAACAAATGCCGGCTAGGAAGAGTGATGGCTATTTCCTCTTTGCAAGTGTGGAGAAAATTAAGTGGTATCAAAGCTAAGCTGATAATCAGGCGGGTGAGTCAGGGGTTAATTTGCAATTAGAAGGTTTTCAAATTTATTAGCTGCTTCTCTCTTAATTTAATTTCTGTTGAAGGTCAGTTTTTGCCTTGATTGTCTCTTTATTTTATCTGTTAAAAACAATGGCTCTGATAAAAGGTTTTACTGAAACCCAGAACAGAGCACAGGGAAGACCTAAGGGAGCACATTAGCATGTAAAAGTGAGGGATTCATCTCCAAGGTGACAAATTTGATGAAGTCCTGTAGCTTCAACAAAAGTCAATGATAACTGGGCCTATGCTGGTTACTGTTTCACTGCCCATGGCCTGCTGCCTTGGAGGGACTGCTGGCATAAAGCTCTGGACATCTTGGTGTCACTTGCTCTGCCTTTAAGCTTTAAGCTCTGCCATTACTGTTTTGTGATGTTAATTACCAGATATATTGCATAGATTTCCGAAGGTCTGCTGTTTATGCAGTAAAAATATGCCTGTGATAGTACACAGTTCTTGTCTTAGTATTTTGTCTTTCCCTCTTAGTTTTTTGGAGGTGAACTCTGAGCTGCAGAATGCAAATTACAGTAGCAAACCCTTTTCTGCTGGCTTCTTGAAGCTTACCATCCTTTAGCTAACACAATTTTAGTAGATAATATTATTTCTCACATTGCCACACCTTTCAAATTAGGTTGTCTCTCTAAGAAAATTTACAAATGAGACATTAATAACATGTCAGTAAGAGTCAGTGGGAACAGGAGTTTCCAACACAAGCCTTTCTACTCCTTTTGTCAAAATCAGCAGCTTAGACTGCCAGGCAAAACTTTTGGGAGGATTATATCTAATACCTGCGTGTAATTCTTAAATGCAATCTTTAGCCTAAAGAATCCAGAATGTTTTAGGTCTTTGAATATTATGAACGCCTTGCAATTTTTGGTAGGTTCTGATGAACTTTTGACACGCTTTTTAATCTCAACATGCTGTTGAAAACAATCTCTTTATAGCTTGTTCAACTAACTGCAGTCACTTGGCTTCTGAATAACCGAACATTACTATTACAAAGCATGACCCCAAAATCTGACACATCTGTATTTAGGGTCATATTTTCCAGGGTCCCTGTTTCTTCAGGGATGTGTTTTCATTTGAAAAATTAAAAAAAAAAAAAAAAAACAAAAAAACAAACCACAAAAACTCACCAACAAAAAAACAAAACACAAAAAAACCCCTCCAAAAAACCAAAAACCCTAAAAAATAATTTAAAAAAAATTGAATTGACTTAGCCTTGCACTGTATTGAATAGAACTTTATTATTTTTTTTCAGCTTACTTGAAAGAAATTGTCAACATCCTTATTTGCAGTTAGCTACGTAAATGTAAATCATGAATAGCTGGGCTATTGTCAGAGACATTATTCTATATTAACAGTCTGAAGTCAAGGGACAGAATTTGGCCTCTAACTGGATTTTTTTGCACTCTCAAAGACCTTCAAGCTACAGGGGAAATTGCTAGTCTGAAACAATTAAAATGGACACAGCTCATTAATGCTTTTAGTCAACTGCTATAGCATCAGTCCTCTCGATTTATCTGGGAAAAAACAAAGATACTGAGTCAGGATTGTCAAAAAGATGTGCAATTTTCTCTTTTAAGCTGTTAGAATACACGCAGTTGGGTTCTTTTCTAAAATCTCTGTCTGAACCCCCCTCAGAATTGCACTTAGGGACAAAAAAGAAAAAAAATTACAATACTATAAACAACTTCTGCTCGTGTTGCTCTCTGAAACTTCAGGTGTGAATGGAGGGAAACAGCAAAATATCCATAGCTGTACTGTTTTTGAATCTGTGAGACCTTGAAGAGCCTGGCTCTATAGCCTGGCTGTAGCTCCCAAAAAACTTGTGTGCACATCAGAGGGGGTGTGTGCGTGCTGGATATCAGCCTTCACCTACCAGCAGTTTTCACTCCCCTCACTCTTAATGGTGTCAGCAAACAAGAGGCAATTTTCATTTGTTTTTCTTACAGATTTGCCCCTGCTCCTGTTGCAGGTTGAGCAAAATGTTTGCCATACTAAGGGCAGTAAAAATCAAATTTCACCTGATATACTGAGAATTGTTGAGATTGCTCTGGTTAGATGCCAGTGTTCAGCCAGGGCGCTGCTGGTCCATGTTAAGTCATGAAAATAGTTGGGAGATCTCTCATATTTGGCATCCATGCTGTAAGCTGCTTTCAGGCAGTACACAAAAGAACACAAAAAGTGCAGTAAAGATCATCTCTGCAGATAAGAGTTTTTCAGTGGCACTGAAAAGGAGTTTCTTTACCTTAATTATGGGATTTTTAAATCCTAAAGGGATTTTGACTGCTCTTGACAGTGCCTAGCTTCTTATGTGCCAACCATCCAGACAGGAGAGATATTCACTACGCTAGGATGCAAGTCACAGCTGCCATTTTCTTTGTAGACTTTTTGTGTTCACACTGTTTTCATTAAAATGGTTTTAAATTTCTTTCTTAAAAAATAAACTTGAAACAGTTTTTTTCCATGATAATTCAGGTAAGGGTTCTTATAAAAGGCAAATCCTTGTTTATACTATCACTTTGGCCTTACATTCTGCATATTATCGTATGAAAACAAGGTCACCACAGATTGCAACCTTGCACTCATATAAACTATTCAATAAAACATGCATGTTCTGCAAACTGCAAGTATTAAAATATAACTTTAAGTTCTGTGTAACATTATATGATACAGATACTGCCTTCTAAAAATTTTGAATGTCCATTGCAAAACTTTACTTCATAGAAAAAAAACTTTAGTCTTTCATTGAAAAACCCCCTACATGATTTCCATTTTGACCAGAAAAAAAAAATAGCCTAAACAGACTGTCAAATCTGTTGTTACTTAATACAACTAAAACAGTGTGTTCTGCTAAATCTTATAAATGGTATAAAAGCAATTCTGTATGTGTTGCTTTTCTGGTTAAAGCAATGATGAATGTTTGCAATGGTGTTGTAATAGAGAAAGTTTGTCTTTTCTGCAACATGTGGTTCTAAAATCTTGATCTAACATAGTCAAATCAGCTGGTATATACCACTGAATGTGTGTTATCCTGAAATCAGTTTTCAATTCAATTTTTCGTGTCATTTTGAATGATTGCATAGAGCTTCTGTGTGTTATTGATAGCTTTCATGTGCTGGGCAGCCATTTCAGCAATAGGTTCTCTTCTCTCTTGCAAGTCAGAGTTTCTGAACTAAAAAACCCCAACCAAACAAAACAACACAACAAAACAAAGTAAATGAAAACAAAACAGTTTAGAATGGGAAGGTATAATATTGTAAAAGAAGCAAAAGCAGAGTAAGAGATTGTTTTGAAAACCTTCTTTGAACAATGGATTCAGACACAGCAGAGAACCGGTGCAAAATTTTGATGCAGAGTTTAAGTTTTGTGCATCCTGTATATAAATAAACTTTCCAAAAAGTTGTGACTCTATTAAACAGTTGCAGACAGTCTGTTACCCTTACACTGCTTCTTTATTACTTCCCTTTTAAGTTTTCTTACCTGAATTTAGACATTCAAGTGTGAGCCAAATGACCCAATCCATGTGAAGAAGTAGGTGCCTACCAACCACAATTCATCTCACTTTGAGGTCACTCAGGTGGATCACAGAAGTCGTGCTCCCGACATAACTGTAATAGAAGACAAACTGGCTAGCTTGTATTGAAATACAGCTTCTAGACATTTAAAAAGTCTAAGAGATGATTTTTTTTTTTTTTAATTGAGAATGTAGGTACTTATGAAATGTGTATGAAATTTGTATTTCAAGAATTTAGTATTAATTGAGTGGTCTTTATTGGTGTTTGTTGGTTACATTGAGTATCCTGAATTTTGAGGGTGTTTGAAAGTATTGGCATGATGTACGAATGAAAAAAACCCCAAACTACTGGAAAGCCTGTAGTTTAATTGAATGTATTGTGTAAGTTAGATTTCAAAGTCCTCTGTGCCACATACCTCATCCACGATTCTCAAGGCTGCTTTGCCATTCTAGGCCAATAATTCTCTACACCATCATGACGGTAGAGTCGTAAATGTCAACTTTCCATGTAGAATAATTGCTTGTTACTGCTACCTATGCAAAAATATGGCTCTACCATACGAAGACACACAAAAGTAACACAGAGTAGCTGTAGCCATCTGGCCAATTAGAGGAGTTGTTGTCACAGCTCAAGCAGGTACAACAGAGCTTCAGGTCCAGGAAAGCTCAGACAAAACACACCTGACAAGCCTCAGTTGAGAGGCTTTTCAGATTTAGTGCAAAGCCTACACCTGTTTATCACGGGCAATACTGTATTACCAGGCTGCACAGTTAGAGCCTGTAAAAGAGAGTAATTAAATTAAATGATGGTATGTGAGTGAAAATAATGACTAATGTGTGTTTGACTGTGAAAGAAGAAAGATTCATCCCCTTCATTTTATTGTTTTACACAAATATCTGCTTACTGCATTCTACCATTTGTAGCATAGATGATTTTTATTTTTATATTATATATTTTTATATGATTTTTGACGTAACTATTTACAACAACCACAACGGGTTGTCTGTTACAAAGGCTCCTAAGCTTTTGGTGCTACAAAGCATCAACTATGGTGCAACTTTCTTACTAAGGAAAATGGAATTGCTTATTTTTGTCTATTAAATCAGATTACACTCTTGAAATTTGAGAGGCTGTACACGAGTAGTTGTTTTTTTAAAAACTTTATCACTAATGTTTCTGTTTTGTTACTGGTTTCCTTTTTTAACAATCACAGTGATCACACTGGATGTAATTCTTCCCTCACACAATTTTAATAATAGTATTGATTTCAGTGGAATTATTCTTCATTTGCCCAGTGTGAGCAGAGAACCAGATTAATTCGCCAAAATTATTTTCTTGCCGTATTATAGGAACTTATTACTTTTCCCTGTCAGACATAATCATGATAATTTTAGTAGGGAATAGGTTAAAATAATCTTCATCCAGTTGGGCAAATTGAGTCAGCCTGCTGCTGTGTTATATAGCCCGTCTGTTCTGCCAACTTATTTTTGATGAGCTTCTTAGAAATAGCTGCTTTTATGCCAGTGACTTAGGGTAGGTTTGTGTGTAATTATGCTCTTAGTAACATTGCAAGTATAAAGAAAGAAGGGGGAAAAAAAAGACATAGGTCTTTTACGGGACCTCTTGTAGGCTTCTGTCTCATTATGTTAACAATCTGCCTAGAGAATGGTGTCAGATTTAGAGAGCAGACGAGATTGATTTACTTTTCAGGCCCTTCTACCCAGCCTAATTATTGCGTTACAAATGGCGATTCTTTCACCCCTCTGAAGGAGCACTTTGATTAGTGTCTGCAATGCAGGTGCCAGGGCTTAATACGGTAAGTGCATGTCAACTAGTTTCTTTCATCACATAGTCAAACTGTATAAAAAAAGCCATCGCACAGTAGGAGCTGATACACGGCTTTGCCAGAGCTTATATGAGCTTAAAATTGATAGGGTTAGAACAGCTATGAAATTTGCCATCTTGTTTTGTTTAATTTTTTTGTTGTTATTCTAATAAATAGAAGAAAAAAGAGATGCGAAATAGAAATAAAATTAGTGTGAATAGGTAGTTTGCCATTGTAGAATTTTATTTAAAATTCAGATCAGATTTCTCCCTTCTCCCTGCCCCCAAGACAAGATTGAATGGTTCTTCTCACAAATTAAGTTATAGTTTCAACATTGTAGGCTCTCTTCGCTGCTCATCTACTTGATGCTTTGACTTATTGAAAGGGTTTTATTATTAAACTGATGCTCTTTTTCACTGCTTAAAGATTAATTTATAAACAGCATGCTTTTTGTCAGCTGAGAATGACTATGTAAATACAAGCTTGGATCAGTAAATGGGAACACAGGATAATTAGTATTAATTCCTTAAAAAAATTAGTAATCTTCATTTATGCCAAATTCAACGGGATTCATTTCAGACACACTAGAATTCTCATTGACTTCGTATTGCAAGTTTCTCATTTATTTGATGTGTTCTCTCATTTTCTAGAAAAAATTACAATTTTTTTTTTCCACTTTACATACTCTAGAGCAGAAAAATGTAGAAGGTAGCCAATGTGACATCCTTTCCTAAATAATTTTGCACAAGACAGTACTATAAAAAAAGATGTGTGGGGAGGTGCAGTGGGGAAATTTAGGAATGCTGCTATTCTGAGTGGCACACAAAGGTGAGGCCCTTGAGATCACTGAAGGTAGTGTGATGTTTCTCAAACACCTGTGTGTTTGAGTTCCTGGCTCAGAGAACACCTGCTTCTTACTCAGCTACCTCATTTCCCATGGATCCTTATTATGAACTCTGTCAATCCTCATCCCACGTTTAACCAGCATTGCATGTTAACAGGTATCATTTACACCTCAAATGACTTTTCCATGTTCAATTTGATACACGTTCCTTTCGAATTACGTCTGAATATATTCTGAATTATGCAGAAATTGATGGGTCTTCTTAATTATTTGGTGTGCAATTATTTAGTGGTATTTAGTGTAATTATCAGGAAACTATATCAGTAATCATTGCAATATTCATTGTTTACACAGCAAATATATCCTATGGCTGTTAATGATGTCTTCTAATAATTTCTGGTTTATCTTAGATTCTTAGATTTTTAAAAATTTTACTTTCTAACTATGGATCATGATATGAAGTGTGGCTGTCAAAACTAGTATTTTTATTTTATTTAAAGAATTCTTGTAATTTTAATAAAATAAAAGAAAATACATAGATCAATGTCAAGTCCAACAGAGCTAAGATCTCCCAAAACATACCTGTAAATTGTTGCCAATCAAGTAATTTATTTTAATATACCCAGTTTAAGATTTTGCCTAATTAAACTAAAACAATAAGATTATACCTTCATAGCTAAATTCATTGTAGCCACCTGTGTTAAACACACGTGTGTCAACATACATGTGTAGACTTGTTGTGATCAGAAATAAGTGATGAGCAGGAATATAAGAACTTAGAAAGGAGAGCAGACATTCAACAGAAGAATGTTCACATTTTAAAATTAGGCTACCCTGGTCAAGTATTATTTGACTACAGTAATATTGACTCCAAACCTGTTACTCCACTTTTATGTGGAATGTGTTGAAAATATATTTGCATTTTCTGCAATCTCTAGATCTTATCAAACTGTATTTTAAAAAATTTTAGAGACTGATCATGGCCCAGAGGCTGAATCAACACTTGAATTGTCTAGAAGTATTTGCCCTTTCCACAGCAGATTTCTCTTGGAGATCCACTGACTTTAGATTTTTCAAGAATAAGACATTGAATGGTGCCTGTTTTGAAGGTTTCTGGTAAAATTCTGCAAGGTATGTGTAAGGTACTTTGCAGATTTTTTGGTTTTCTTTTTAAGCTATGTTGCATTATATTCCAGAACTTCTCATAATTTCACCTTTTTTTTTAATCCTTTACAGAAGTTCTGGAATGCAACAGAGTATTATAAAATACCTCATGTAAGTTGCATGCCTTTCATAAAGATATTAGGAAGACATTCTTTACTGTGAGGGTGGTGAGGTACCGGAACAGGTTTCCCAGAGAAGCTGTGGATCCTGAAAGTATTCAAGACCAGGCTGGATGGAGCTCTGAGCAACCTGGTCTAGTGAAAGGTGTCCCTCCCCATGGCAGGAGGGTTGGAACAAGAGGAACTTTAGGGTGTCTTTTGACCCAGCCCATTCTATAATTCTGTGAATTCAAAACTTCTATAGGCATGAAGGAATTAAATATTATGTAAACATATTAGAGGCTTTTAATGTACTTTGGTAAACTGGAACCTTAAGGAGATTACTGTTGTCTGAACACCAAGGAGTTAAAGGGCTATTTAAATACTAATACTATGCAAAGACCAACATTCTTCATCCAGTTAAAAAAGAAGAAAAAGACAAGCAAGCGAACAAGCAGGTACAGTAATATAATTTAGGTGCTACAGAATAAATGCAAGAAAGGAATAAATGATTACTATGTTTACTATTGGAGATTAACTCTCCTATATTTTCTAGTAAAATAGTTTCTATAAATTCATTCTTTTGCTATGTTTTTCTGTGCTGACTCACTAAGTCACATGCAGTGTGTGATACAGTTTCAGCTTTTGGGGATGGCCCATATGCTCAGAGTGTTTGCAGAATGTGTATCATATACTTGAGTGTAATTTAAAAAACAATCATAAAGGGGCAGTGCCACTCTGACATATGCATCTTGCAGCAGAATGAGTTTGAAATTTGGTTTCATAAGCTTTTAATGAAGTAGTAGACAGGAATTTTAATAGACCACACTTTCCCGCATATACTGAAAAAACCTTACAGTAAATGGGAACAGAATTTGACTATATATTTTCAGCATTTTAACTAACTAAATAAGAAAATTCAGCCTAATCTCCAGACTTGTGAATTTTAATTCAAACCTTTGCTTCAGATTAGGCAATTACTTATTTTTTTGCACTTACCTGCTCAAATTAAAGTATGAGGAGTTTCAAAGCTGCAGCAACACTTTATCATGCTTGCAACACTAATTACAACATAGCTTTTTTCAATTGCATGAGAACACAAAGATCATCTGTGTCATCATTCTTGCTTGATGCATAATTATTACCCAGTGCTTTAATTTGAATTGTCCAAAGGAAGGTTGAATTAACTTCCTTGCCAGTAAATATAACAGCTGGGATTCTGTTAGTTCCCCGCAGAGATCTCCAGGCAATATTTATCAGAAATTTCAAGTGCAAAATAAACTGTTGTGCTATAGCAGTCAGTCTGCACTATGTGTACAGCTGTAATAAGTGGCAATATACAGTTAAACAGTGTGAATTTGATCCTGTTACACCTTTTCTATCAATACCACTTGCACATTTTGTGTTCTGATGCACAAGCATTTACTTAATAAATACAATTTCGTGGGAATGTGTAGCACATCCTTATGCAGAAACCAACTATCGTAGGGGTTTTTTGAACACAAAAGTTCTTTTCCAAAAGGAGTTAATGCTGAAAACGGGAGCATTGATGCTTTGTTCATAGCTCTCTCTGTCTATCTCCCATATATCTGATTTGAATTTTTAGTCACCTAAAAATTCACCTTAGTCCTGATTTGTTAACGTGGTTTTTTTATGCTTGTATCTTAAGGACACCTTGAAGGTTAGCTAGGGAGCCTTGCGCTGTCTTTCTGAGGTTAGGAGGTTTGGTACGACACTTTTTCAGTTGTGCAAAGACACTTTGAAGCGATAGCAACAAACAGCGCGGCAATATTAATGATAGCAGCGCAGGTCCTGCTGGAGCAGGGCAGCTGCAGGAGCGAGCTGCGGCTCCGGGCGCCCCGCGCCAGCCCCGCTCCTCTCCAGCGCTCTGAACTGTTTTGTCAACAGCTCCATCTGCAGCCCGTGGGCAGCCGGGAGCCGCGCTGCCAGCACAACACAGCTGTCTGGGAAAATTAGATTTGAAAGGCAACACCTTAAAACACCTTTTTGCGGTTGAAATTTTGGCGCTGTCAGGTTTTTATATGATTTCTGAGAGTATAGCCGTAGGCTCTGTCAATGGGAACTCGCTGGGAAAGAAGCAGGGAGAGAGCTAAAGGAGAAAAGAGGCGTCAGTGCTGCTGAGGGCCTGCAAGCAGGCATAGCAAACTCTCCAGTCGGCTCTTTAAATATGTACACAGCAAATTAACCTGAATGTTTGATATTAATTTTTTCTCTCTATTCCTTTCTGCAAATACGCTTTTATTTGCAAAAGCCAGTCCTAAGCTTTTGGTACCATGTCCCCTGTGGGACGTGACTGTGAGAATAGTGTAACTCACTCTGCCAGCACTGTGATTTCAGCAGTGTAACTCGTGTGCCCAGCAGTGGCGAAGTCTGCAGGGTTTCCTTCAGAGTGTGGGGCAAAAATTAGCATTTATAGCCAGGGTCTGTAATTTGGCAACACTAGAGGGCTGTAGAAGTCTTTCCTAGTCACCTACAGGTGACAGGGGGTTTGGTTTGGGTTAGTTAGTTTTGTTTTTTTTTTTCTTGGGGGGTGAAAGGGGTACTGCTAATGGAGGTACTTGGGCAGAGCAGGAGGTATGAATGAACATGCTAAGCAGGTTTCAAACCAGCACTGGTTTTAAATGTCTTTAAATTATCAGAATGAAAGGAGTTAAGATACAAGTGAATATCTTTATATGTCCTGACTTTTAATAATGTAGTAATTGTCATCACTTGGTAGAATCATTCAATATAACATTTGTCTCTTCCTTACTTTATTTCATACTTTAATTACTAGCAAGTGAATTTAGGTTTGTGGGGTTTTTTTGTTTGTTTGTTTGATTGATTTTTTGGGTGTTTTGTTTTTGTGGGGTGGGGTTGGAGTGTTGGGCTCACTTTCATGAATGAAGCTATTTCTAATTCTCACATCTCTGTATGTATGGTGTTAAAAGGCTGTATGTTGTCTTTAGAACACCTTCAGATATCTTTTTTGACCTATTGGTGCTCTTGACAAATTAAAGTGCCATTCACGATGGACAGGAACATTAGTCAGTAGGCTACAGTCATTCCCTGGCCACAGAACACAGTACACAGAAAGCCTTCCCTTCCCCTTTTCAGTCCTCATGACAGCTATTGCTCCTATGTGTCTGTATAGATGGATGGGACTTTGGTATGTTTTAAAGATTAACAAATTTAGATCACTTCAGATAGGTGTGGAAGTGAATTCTGCCCTGAAAGAGCACTCATATACCTTGTCATTATTTCCCTATCTTTCACTTGAAGGTGCTTCAGTGGTGTCAGTAATCTTAACTCCTGGGGAGTGACTCAGTCTCTCAAAAAAGCAGGCTTCAAGTCATTTTGGGCTTTATAGGTCAAAAACAGCACTTCAAACTCCACTTGAAAAACAACAGGCAGCCAGAGCAGATTTGGAGAGCAGATGTCAAATGCTCATAAAGGGGTACAAAGCATATCAAGCAGAATAGCACCTTACTATAACAGATTGTTTCCAGGTTGATTTAGTGTGAGACCCAATGTAGGGTTCGTAGCAGCAGCCGGATAGCTACTTGCTAAAGACATGCTTGCAAATGCTAAATTACGATAGCATATTATAATACAGAAATATAATTGTGCATGAAGAGTTTATCCTCATAATTTTCTGTGTTACAAGGTCATGTAAGATTGCACTCAGAAGGGAGCAACACTGCTCAGTACACTTCTGTTTCACCTAGAAAGAAGCCACGTCTATTCAAAACTCCATTCACTTGGTATTGTTACTGCCATTCTCTTTGAGAAAGTGTGAAGAACTGTATTATACACCCTTGAAGATCCCAAATAAGATGGGAGGAATTCAGAAGAAGAAGAAATTGCTTCTACTTATTCTTCTGATCTTAAAGTCTTCTGCAAGTCCTTGTGGAGTTTATGTCTATTACAAGTAGAACTATTTTTTCTGAAAACGATTCCCCTTGCTTTCAAAGACAGTGAACTTAAAAATAACTGTTCCATTTCAAACATTGTATTTTAAGATCCCTTAATAACGTGCCATATGAACAATACTAATTAGTATATTCAGATTCTGCTCTATAGATCAACCCTTCCTTTTAAATGCAAATATTTCCCCCCTTTTTATCACTTTATTGTTGCAGTAGATTTAATTTAATCTATCTGTTGCATTTTTGGAAACTTCAATGGTTTGTTTGATTTGCTTAAGTGGCTCAGGATGTACAAACCAAGGCCAATTTTCTGAGCACCTAGCTTTCATGAGAACTTAGTATGCTTTATAAAATCAATCCATGCCTGTATTATTTGTGAGGCCATTTTATATCACGATGAAACCCAGATGTCTCTCAATCAGAGTGGCAGCTCTTACGAACATGTATTGACATGATGTGACAATTTAACCTGGGTGGTAACGAATGCAGCATCCAGTGTGCTGCATCTCTGGTATGACTTACTATGGTCAGCTTGTCAAGAATGTGTTGGGTTTTTTTTCTGTTGCAGATTATAATTGCATGATTTTTGTTTCAAACTAGCATAGAATAGCAAAGCTTTTGCTACTGTTTTCAAATGTCAAAATACAGTGCTAGTAGGGGTTGTTATCAGCTACTTCTGCCAGGTGTTCATTACAAGAGAGGAAAACAATAGGTACTCAATCTGGGTAAAGGGGGGAAAGAAATCCTACAAAGCTGGAAACATAAATCAGAGTTAGCTCTATCCCATCAATTCTTTGTATTTTCTTCCTGTTAGAATAGACTGTCAAAGTGAACAAGCAAAGCGGGATGCCCTTTTACTAAACTGTCCAGAAAAGGACAAGTTAAAAATGTGTAGCAGATTCCTTCTATCGCTGCAGCTAAATAGAAATTTTGGGACAGTATGGTTCAGGTTTGCAAACTATTTCATATTTTATTTTGATTTAATGGTGCATACAGTACCTGGAATGCTTATAGGGAATTTGGAAATCCACTAAGCTGATTAAGGAGCATCAGGTCTTATTTAACTATATTTTTTGCTTGGCATCAAGCAGGGCTTAGTATCGTTCTGGATGATCTTGTTGAGCTCTTTGTAACATTACTGCATTACTGATGTAATAACTTACTGAAGGTAAAAAGAAATGTTGTGATATCAGTTGTTTAATTTCTTTTCTTGATTTTTCTCACCTTGTAACACTTTCCCCGGCATCACGTGTGAATAGCATGACCAAATGGCTTCATATTTGAATATTCAAATAAAGTACAAGGTACACTTTCCAACTTGAAGTAAATTTTCCAAGAGGGCATTTGTGCTATACAAGGGAAATTGGTTCTTGTTTCTCTGCTACTTTGAGTATTGAGGAATTACATCGTAATGCTTATTGTATCTGTAATGATTTGGTTTTCTGATGCCGCATAATTTGGTAAGTGGTTGGTAACAAAGACATAAACAGCTAATTCTGATCAAACTTGGTGAACTGATGTGAATTCCACTGCAAGTGCTGTGAGATCATGGAAAGTTGGACCATATTTACAGATGGAAAACTACTGCTTCAGGAAAGCAGTCACTTTCACAAAGTGAAAAAACTTTGCAGACAGTAATACTGGATAAACAATGGAATGTGAGCTCACAAAAATGAAGGGTTTTTAGAGATGTGGCTATGCAAATATTGGGTAAGACTTAGCAGATTATATTGTCCTAGCTCTTGGCATTAGTACGACTATTTCATGAATATTGTGTCCTATTCTGGTGCCATCAGTTAGGAAAACAAAACAGAAAATGTCGAAGGAGCACGAAGAAATGATTGAAAGGACTGGAACACGTGCTTTGCAATGAAAAGCTGAGCTTAGTCTAAAGAAAGAAAGGAAAAGTGGACTTAGATATTTGATTAGAAGCTATAAATACCTATACAGAGAATAAGAATTTGTTAATGCTGGTCTATTAAGTCTGTAGGCAGGAAAATGTCAATGTGTAATGGCTAAAAGCAGAATATAGACCAAATCAAACTAAAAATAAGGTGGATATTTTAACTAATCCTGGAAACTACTTTCTGATGCAATTGATAGATTTTCTGTCACTGGAAATAAAAATGTGACCTTTATTCATTTTCTTCCTTTAAAGATATAGTCTATATCAAGCAAAAATATTGAATTTGAAGCAGAAATAATTGAAGTGTAGTATCTATAATATACAGGAAGTCAAATAACCACAATATTTCCTGTCTTTAGAGGTGCATTAACCTAAAATAGAGAGCATGCACACTTTCCGTTCCTTTTCCTTTCCTTTCTATCTCCTAACTGTTAAACTATGTGCCAATTTGTTGTCTACTCCTGAAAATACTGTGTGTAGAGAGCTTCCACTTATGTCAATAAGATTAGGGGATCTTAAGGTCATACCCTTAATATAAAATATAATTTATTTGGATATTGGCTAACTTCCAGTTGATACCATAACAAATTCTACTTACCTGAAAGCATATAGATTTTATTTTTTTTTTTATTTCCAGTAAAGAATGTATAGCATTGCACTGTTGACCAAGTGTATTATGGGAGAAGTTCATCTTTCTATAGAGGATTTAATACTACTCTTCCCCAGAGGCAAAATGCCAGATTGATTTGATGGACCAGTTTACCATAGCAAATTGCATCTTCCAGAAGCACTTTTGACCAAGAGTTACTGTCTGTAGTGTACCATCTGTTAGAAGTCTGATATCTCTAAATTTAGATGATCGGTGCAGTCAATTTGGATAGTAAATTATTCATTTAAACACTGTAGTGGACACTTCACCACATGAAAGCCTGCTTCTGCTTCTTCTGAAATTTTAGTTAAGTAGGATAGAAAACTGGTGGATAAAAGCAAATTTATTTTTCAGTACTTGGAACTGATACAATTACTTCCATCCACAGAGAACCATGTATCAGTAGAATTGCAAATATACTAATAATGCAAAGAATTGCAAATACACTTATAATGCAAATACACTAATTTGACATTCAGCACCATAGGTTATGAAGAGTGGACTCAGGGACTGCAAACTGATAGCGCAGTGGTTACATTACTTTGGGTAGACTTTTTATAGGATGTAACACCACACCACATGTGCCTTTAAAATGTTCTGTCCCGAGAATGGGAGAAAGCAACACATAAAGTGCAACTGCAGATTTTTTTTAGTTTTGCTCTCCTATTACCTCTTTGTCCTTGTATTCAGTGGGGTATTGTGTAACTCCTTTGAGAACAATGACTAGTGACAAGCCTGACTTGCTGGTTAAGCTGTGTAAGGTGACAGTGTGTCTGGGCTAGGCTGGTGCTAGGCCAGTAGTTTGTGACTGCCCATTGGGCCAAAAAAATAAAAATTGTAAGTGTCTCAGAGGCTTGCTATCAAAACTGAAGTTGTTCTGACTGTGGGGTTTATGGACAGCCCACTCGTAAAATCCTAACCCCTAATTCAAAGGACAGCTGCACACTGAGCTAACAAGTTAGTAATGATAGGAAAAGGGGTACAGGATTTAAACTGAAAGAGAGTGGGTTTAAATTAGAAAGATAAAGAAATTCTTTACTGAGAGCATGCTGAGGTACTAGAACAGGTTACCCAGAAAATCTGTGGATGCTCCATCCCTGGAGCTCTGATCAACCTGGTCTAGTGGAAAAAGATGCCCCTGGCCATGGCTGAGGGATTGAAACAAAGTGATCTGTAAATTTCCTCGTGACCCAAACCATCCTCTGTGATTCTCACAGGTATTATGGATTTGACTGGTAACGTTTTTTCTATCGTTTGGTTTTTAAGTAGCCTAAGCACCAACAATACCAGAAGCAGTGGGTGGGTTTTTGTTTCTTTTGTGCTTCCTCTTTGACAGTTCCTGAGACAAGATGGACTGTACTCTCATGTTCTGCACTTCTGTCTCAGCATTTCAGATTTTGCCTTTTTCAGCTCTCTGAAACACTTT
Organism: Falcunculus frontatus; assembly: GCA_013398115.1. Classification (NCBI taxonomy): domain Eukaryota; kingdom Metazoa; phylum Chordata; class Aves; order Passeriformes; genus Falcunculus; species Falcunculus frontatus. The sequence goes on from VZRV01000337.1 coordinate 298,246, forward strand.
GCTGGCACTGTGGACCCATACATGCTGCCTATCAGCAGCTTCAAAGCCTTTGTAAGCCTCATATCTAAGTAATGATGACATTGCTAAGTAACTTTGAAAGGTAGAAGTGAAACACATGTAGTACATTAGGAAATTTCAGTGCTGTTTCAGATATAATTCATGCTGGAGAATTAAGGAAGTAGCTCAGAGCTGACACTTTTTCAGGATCATTCACAGGAGCCAGTGGATGGTCTGTTACTCAGGCGTATGAAGGCAGGATAGGCAGTACTTTCAGTTAGTGTGATGGATAGTAGCTGGTTATCACTAATATGTAGGATTCACAGGCTTGGCTCCTTGTTCAGCAGAGTTTTGTGTTATAATTTGTTGGGGTTTTTTTAATTCTTGTTGATGACTGTGTTACCTGTATGGTGGAATAATATGGTGTTGGTATGGTGTGCTGCCACTGATCTCTCTTTATTGCTGGGGATAGATGTTTCTGAGAGAATTTTTGAATCAGGGACGTTGATAAACTAAAAATGTGGCTCTCGTGAGAGTTTTTGTTTGAAGTGATGTGGTGAGCACACTGAAATATCTCTTGATGATTTGGATATGTGTGTCACCGAGAGTGCAATTTTTTTCAAAGGTGTTAAATAAAAATTTAAAGATAATGTACATAGAACTCAATCATAAAAGCAGAAGTCAGAGTTCTGTAATGTTTAATTTATGTGTGTACTCTTCTGTTTTCTTTCCTTCCAGATTAACGATTAAAAATATTTGTCCAATAAGAAGTTTCCTTATTTAGAATATAAATGAAAATAACTGCTATGTGTGGCTTGTTGGAGGGGGGGGAAATTATTGGCATTTTTAAAAAATGTAACTACAGACTACATGTACGTAATTATGAAACACTAATTACTTAAAGGTCACAGAAAGAGTTTTCAATTTTTTTAATATCCCATGGTTTCCTTTTTATAAAGCATAGTAATTAAATTCCCTATCAACCATTTTCATGTGGTGTCATTTCACTGCATTATTCTAAATAGAAATATGTTGAATTTATGCTGATGTAGGACTGCTATTTGCTATTTTTGCTGATTGACACATGTCTGGAAGACACCTTAAGAAACAATATAATTAGTCTATTTGCATTGCCTGGAATTAGGTGACCTTTGGTTTCGACAGTAATTAGACTATCCCCGCTGTACGCTGTTACTTGCTGGTAGTCACTAACCAGGCAGAAAAGGAGTCCAAGCAGCTCATTTAGTGAGCTACAAAAGCTTTTCAAATGTCATTAAAATGAACAGGAAATTGTAATTAATAATACGGTCTCATTTTATGGATGTGTCCCACAGATAAAATGTGGCTAGAGCAGTTATTTATTTCGCCAAAAACCCCCTTAAAATAAAGGAGTTTTCTCGAGTGCTACAGCACCTGAAAGCATGTGCATGTTCTGAGTGTTTTCTTCTCAGGATGTGTGTATGTAGGCGTACTTTATAACAGGTTCTCCAAGGCTTCAGAAAAATGTTCATAGCTGTATATTTTATTTGTATAATCCAAAGCCACATCTCTTGTATCTATCTCTTATATAATGCTTCAGTGTAATTTTTTTTTGTTTGTTTTTTCATAGAAGATATTAAAAGGCAATGTGGTAAATTTTCGAGTAATATTTTTTACACTATTCGTAGAGACTAGAAAAATCTCTAGAAACCAAATTCCCGTGTGCATGCTTGATCATATGTGGATGATATCCTCCTGCATGAATCCAGCCCTGCAATAAGATAAATCTGGGTTGCCATTACAACAAATTGAAGGTTCATGCTTTCATTCTAGCAGTTAATTGAGGCACCCAAGTTGATAGACTGGATTAAATAGACTCCTAGATTAGGTCTCGCTTCTGTGATTCAAGTTGCATGGTAGAATGAATCAAAATTGTAAGGTACCTGTAGTAAAAGGCTCACCAGAACTGAATTTTACACAAAATATCAGGACTGTGTTGAACATTTACCAGTAAGTAATGGCTGCATTCCATAACCCAGTTCAGTTAATTGATCTCTGCAATTTTGTGATTGGCTTGTAGCACTGTAGCTCTGCAAATGAGGCATATTCACAAGACACTATTAAAAACCAGAAATGACCACAGTCAACTAACTTCTATGATATGCTCTCATTTTGTTGATCGCAATGGCTGTGAGTTAAAAGTGCTTTCCATTCATGAATGCTGAATGTGGCGCTGAAAGGGTTAAAAATGGAAGCTTGGCAAGGAGAAAGAGTTGTTTTTAGAATTGTTTTTTGCTCAAGATGACCTTGCAGCTGGGGATGCTAAGAATATTCAGTCTGGGAAATTTCACATTGTTTTCTGTCTGTCTTGGGAAGTTGAATTTCTGTAGAAGATAACAGAATGCTATAAAAGACCTAAAAAGCATTATTCACAGGCCTAGGCCTGTGAAGTAAGGGGGGGAGGGAGATAAGAAGCTTGGAGATTGTAAAACACAACCTGATGAAGAATTGCGCCTGCTCCAGGAATTTTTGGAATGTGAGCCAGGAATGGCCAGAGCGCTTTCTGCCCCTGCTAAAATAGAATCAGCTTCAGCTGTTGATTGCAGCCATCTTTGTGTTGCCTGCATATATTTGGTTCACACACTGAATACCAACAAAATGTGGGGTTTTTTTCAGAAGATGATTGGAACTTTTTTCGGGGGGGGGGGGGGGG